>OY720441.1:196253358-196853358 GCA_963082915.1 Dolichopus griseipennis | reverse complement strand
TAGTATGTACGTAAAATTCTATTAAATGTTCATTTTTGAATTGAGTTTTGCTTTATTTATAAATTTTGAATTATAAACTTTATTTGGATTTTTTTTAATATAGGTTCTGAATTAAGTTAAAAAAATATATTTGTTTGGCTTCTATGGTGCTGCGTGCATCGAACTCAAGTTATTGTACACCCAAAGCAACTTTGTCGACCTCTACCCATTTTTTCCCATTTTTACCTTTTTTATAAATAGAAAAAATATTTAAGGCGAATTATGAGGGAAAGATGCAGGGATGAGAGAGGGATGATTGCATTGCTTGGTTTGTTTGCTATTCAAAACAAAGCAAATCAAGCAATGCAATAAAGCGTACATTGATTTCAGATTTTCACTGAAAATAAGTAAGACTTACTACACAATGTTCTTGTGAGGCATAGTCTTCTTAATTTTTTTTTACAAACTGTTTTATTATTTATATAAAATTTCCAGAAAATGTTCTGTGAGTTTTAAAAATATAAATGAACAAATACATGAATATTTAAAATTATTTAAATTCATAAAAAAATTTTATTTATTTCATTGAATGCGTATGTTACACCTCATTTTAGACAAATATATTTATAATAATAATTTTACAGAAAACATGTTTAACTACTTTTTGGAGACAGGTCCATGTTTATAAAACCCACTAAACACTTCAATTTACAAAATATTTTGTGAAAAGAGGCCAGTCTAGATTTAGTTGCTTGTTTATCACATCCCTTCATAACCGTTTTGTACATATTCAAAATTGATAATTATTGGTTGATGAGTACGGACGTGTTTTGATTGACTGCTGGATTTATGAAATAAAATATTTGATTATTTATTCTTTTTTGCACTATATTTATTTAACTATTTGTATTCTTATTTGGTTTTAACAAGTTTATATTGTGGCGGAAATTTTTATCTAATTGGATATATAAAATAATATTTAAAATTAATTATATAAAATAATATTTAAAGTAAATTATAAATTTCAATTGCTTAATATATATTTTCGGGAAAAAGTTCGCGATTTATGGTTGTCTGTTCCGGTACATTGTTCCTACTACACTGAAACTAAAGCAAAAACTTAACAAACTAAACCAATCGCATAAAACAGTTTTACAATTACTACTACAAGTACAACAATCAACATATGTAATTTTATTGGTACAGTCTTCTGATTGGTGTTAACTACAATACAAACTGATAAAGTAGTAGATTGGAGTGACCGTTTTTCCTCTGTTGGAGTAAAGTTCAATGCAGTAGATATTACTCCCAAAAGCAAAAATTCTACCTAAAATATATTTTACAAAAATAAAAAAAAAAATAAAACATAAAAATAAAAAAATAAAATAAAAAATAAAAAAAAATATATAAATAAAATAAATAAAATAAATAAATAAATAAATTCCAGAACTAAATAAAAATGAGGAGTGATTGATAAAAATTTGGCGCAAAATAAATTAAATTAATTAAAAATAAATAAGACGCATATAATCAAAAGACCATCATGCACAAAATAGAGTAGAGTAACTTGCAAAAGAAAAATTATATTTTTGTTAGAAAGTTATTTGAAAATATAAACAATACATTAAGTGGAATATAAAATCATTTATTAAAATATTGTTTTCAAAGTAGAATCGTTGTTTTAAAATACCCCAATGGCTGAATGCAGTAAATGCAGAACGGCAATACGAGGGGAAACTGGTGTCAGATGTATGGGAGTTTGCAATAAGGTGTATCATTTTACTGCAAAATATGCCGGAATAGATCAATACTCAGCAAAAATATTGGAATCGGATAACTTTGTTCGTTTTATTTGTTATGACTGCCTGCAGTATATACAAAATGTTGATTTGGTGCTAAAAGATATTCAGGAAGATGTAAACAAAAACAAGCAGAACTTAACAGAGTACAAGCATGAATTCAAAATGTCTCTTAGAGAAAATGAAATTAAACAATTACTAGAAGCAATAGAAAAAAGATATGAAGATAGATTAAAAAAAATTGATAGTGCCCATAAATCTTTTGAAAAAAAGGCACAAAAAATTAAAAAATTATGTGAACAAGTAAATGAATTTGAAGCAAAAATAAGGAAATATGCAACAAAATTGAAGAAAATGTGTAAGGATATAAAAAAAGAAATAACAGAAACAAACGTCAAACAAAATAAAATATCTTATGCAGAAATAATGCAAGCAAAAACAGTGATGCCAGATGTTAATAAGCAAACGCCTTTAATAGTTAAACCCAAGGAAAAACAAAAAGTTGAAAAAACCAAAGAAGAGTTATATAAAAAAGTTAATCCGGTTAATTTAAAAATAATAAATGTGGAAAATAAGAAAAATGGAACAATAGTAATCCAAAGTGAAAATGATGAAGAAAGAGAGAAGATAAAAACGGCAATACAAAATGAAATGAGTGAGCACTATGAAATTAAGGTGCCCAGTCCAACAGAATTTTATATTGATATAACTGATATATCATATAAATATTCAGAAGAAGATTTTTTTGATAAATTAAAGAAACAAAATCCGTTTATAAGCACTAATGAACTGAAAATAGTAAAAACGTATGATTTTAAAAAAAACAATAGAACAATTTATAATATACAAATTAAAACTAATAGTGAAACATATACGAAGATAATTGGTGCGCAAAGAATAAATCTAGGTTGGGAAAGATGCCGAGTTTTGGATGGAACTGATATAAGAAGATGCTATAAATGTAAAGGTTATAATCACAAATCAATTGATTGTAAGAATCAGGAAATATGTATAAAATGTCATGGAAATCACAAATCCAAGGAATGTAATAAGGAAGAAATTGTAAAATGCATTAACTGTGTAAAAACGAATCAAAAATTAAATATGGGCTTAGAGGAAAACCATAGAACGTATAGTAAAGAATGTCCAGTGTATCAAAATAAATTAAGTATGAGAAAGAAAAGAATGGGTTTATCATATTAACAATTAAAGAACATATTTATGTTATATACAAATATACAAGGATTAACAAATAATTTTAATCAATTGGAAATAATAGCTGCAACAGAAAAACCTGATTTTTTTATACTATCAGAAACACATATGACGGAACATGTCAGCGATGATGAAATTAACATACAAGGCTATAATCAGATAATATCATTCTCAAATTCCACAAGAACCAGGGGCGTGATTATATACTACAAAAAAGAATGGAAAGTGACCAAGAAATTTGAAAAAGTGGCCAATTCAAAATATTGGATTGTTGCTTGCACAGCTCAACGTAAAAATACACACATTATGATTGTAGCAGTATATAGATCACCCAGCGGTTTTGAATCGGAATTCTGCGAAATTTTCCAGGAAACTTTAGATGATATATGTGAAGAAACATGTGACATAATAATAACAGGAGACTTTAATATAGATTGGTCAACTAATAACTTTTATAGAAATAAAATCGAAAGCTCATTGAACGACAATGGACTTAAACAAATGGTGAATGAATATACTCGGATAACAAATACGACCAGAACTATAATTGAAAGGTGGCATAGTGGCAAAATTACATTCAAGTTCAAAAACTCAAGGTTTAAGATTTTATAACAACACATTCATACCTATAAATATTTCAAAATGAAATTTCTTTAATATTTAGAATAGGTACATACTACGTGCCTATTGCTAGGTACCTACGTGCTTTTTACAATACGAATATATATTATATCATACTCCATATATTACATTTTATACATCATATAAGTACTAGTTTTTTTTTTTCTTTTTATGATTGTTCTAATTTTTATGTGTTGTTTTGTTTTTAGAAAAGATTTCTTAGTATTTATGCTTTGCAAGAGATTTAATATATGTAAGATACAATACAATTTGAAAGCGAGCTTTTTTTAATAGACTATTTATTTTTTGAATTTTACAAATTTTACATAATTAAAACGTTAATTAAAACTTTTTGATTTGATACTTAAAATTTTTCATGCTTTTTAAAAAAATACATTTTGAGAGAATAACTAAAAAGAGCAAATTAAAAAATAAAGAGACATATATAGAACGTAGGTACATAAAATATTAAAGCTGGAAATATTAATATGAAAAAGTAATGATAGAAAAGAATAAAGTTAATTTTAGTAGGAAGCCAACGTTCTGAAATTTTATATTTATCTAAGTTTAAATTTTTTAGTAATAAGAAAAAGATGTTTCTACGAATGGTCATGAGGTTTGTGAGACAAACAAATGTTATTACAAAAGAAACTATGTTATTACAAAACAAATGTTATTACAACAGAAACATTTGTTATGTAAAACTGAAAATAGTATTATTAGAATAAAAATAATTCGATGTTTAAAATGTTAAATAAAACTTTTCATAATTCAGGAACGAATTATTATTTGTTATTATTTCCTTTGTTATTTGTATTAAAAAAAACATTTTTCAAATATTATACCTACTTTGTTTGCGTTTTAAACTCAAAAATCAAGTCCGTTTTTTATACCCGTGCATACATATATGACATCGGGTATACTAAAATTGCTCCTCCGTTTGTAACGTATTGATCTGGACGAGCTAGATATAGTGTCAATGGTACGTATCGGATCAGCATCGAAAAGAGAATCGATCTAGCTACATAAGTTTGTCTGTCCGTCCGTCCGTCTGTGTGTCAGCACGATAACTCGAAAACTTAAAAGGCTAGAGTTTTGAAATTAATTTGTTAAAGTTATTTTAGACAATTTCTAGGTTTCCTATTGTTGAACATCAAGAACAATAACAAAATACCAAAAAAAATTACCTTCTTGAACATTATTTTTCAACAGAATTTTTACCCAATTTTATTTTACCCATATCACTATGTCAAAAGAGTATACTAAATTTGTCATTTCGTTTATGACGCACAAAAGCAGGGGGGTAGATATAGACTCAAAGGTATGGATAGGATCAGAATCAAAAAATAAATCGATTTAGAAATGCATGTCCGTCAGGCCCGTCTGTCCGCACGAAAACTCAAAAAATAAGGCTGCTAGGATTTTGAAATTCGTTTTTATTGAAATCCAGCCATATTGGTTCCCGGCCATACCATACCATTTCTTTTTTATACCCGTGCATACATATATGACATCGGGTATATTAGATTTGCTCCTCCGTTTGTAACGCATCGATCTAGAAGAGCTAGATATAGTGCCAAGGGTACGTATCGGCTCAGAATCGAAAAATGAGTCGATCTAGCTATGTCTGTCTGTCCGTCCGTCTGTGTGTCAGCACGATAACTCAAAAACTAAAAGAGCTACAGTTTTGAAATTTTCACAAAATATTTTTCAATCAATTTCTAGGTTCCCTATTTTTTTTGGTTAAGATCGGACCAAAACTTCGGGTAGCTCTCGAACAACTAACTTTTTTAACTCCAATATTTTAATACAAAAATCTAAAATTTTACTATGTATGCATATTGTATTTAACATGAAATTACATGAATTTTGTTTTTTTTTGTTGTTTGTTTTCTTGTTTTTTTTTGTTTTTGTTACAAAAAGTAGATAACGATTTCGAGTTAGAACTTCATATGATTTAAATGATGCGTAGTTTATTTAAGATAAGCAAAAAAGAAGACAAAGATTTTTTTTTAGTAAATGGCTTATTGATATTGATAGATATAATGATTATGAATATGATGATTAATATCTATCATGATGATTATTATATGAATATGATCACATGAAGTTGATTTTGCTTAAGTTTAATATATTGGTGAATTAAAAATTAATTATAACAGATAGAATTGAAAAATTAGAGCAAGAGTTTTGAAAATCACACAAAACATTTTTTGGACATTTATGAGGTTCCCTATTCTTTTTGTTTAAGACCAGATCAAGGTTTTGGGGAGCTGCCACACAACTTCTTTGCACCAATATGAATTTCTTAGAAACTGATTATACTACGAGGATGAAAATTACACACTGTCAGTTATATAATGGATCGAGCACTTATATGAAGTTTCAAAATGTTACGCCCCCATTTTCGGGGGGCTGCTATACAACTTCTTTGCACCAATATGAATTTCTTGGAAACTGATAATACTACGAGGATAAAAATTACACACTGTTAGTTATATAATGAATCGAGCACTTATATGAAGCTTCAAAATGTTACGGACCCGTTTTCGGGCAGCTGCCATACAAAGTAATCAATTCGATAACTGTGAATCTAATGAAGCTACGAGGTTAAAATCAAAACTGGGCAGATAAAGTAATAGGACAAGTTAGTTGGCAAAGTTGGACATCACTCGGACCAACTTTTAGGGTGGGCTATTCTTTTTTTTTTTTTGGGATAATAAGTTAATCAAAAATTATGGGATACCTAATAAGTTAAATATTTTTGAAACTATTTTACTTTCTTATATTTTTTTTGTAATATTTATAATAGCATAGGGGAAATAAATAACGGTTAGTGGGTATGCACGGGTATCTAAAAGTTGACAAGGGCAACTATAATCTTCCTCGTTTATATGAGAATTACTCTTTACCTATTGAAGCTGGGTCTCTGAAATTTTGCCAAAACTTGTTTTGGTCATACGGGTATCCCAGAGTTGACACAGTCTACTTTACTACAATCTTCCTATTTTATTCTAAATTTTAATTCATTTTTTTACACCCGTATGATAAGTTAAAAGGGTATACTAAATTACATTTTTGACGCAGAGAAGGAGGCAGGTAGATATAGACTCAAAGGTATGAATCGAATCAGAATCGAAAAGAAAAATCGATTAAACCATGTATGTTCGTCCGTCCGTCCGTCCGCGAGAATTAAGGGTTTAATTATTTTTTTATAAAGAAAACTCCCGATTTTATTTTAAATCCGTTTGTATTTGGTCTTCAGACTGTTAAGAAGAGTGTAGTAGAGTAGACTGTGTCAACTCTGAGATACCCCTATGACCGTAACATACACATTATATCACCCGGTTAATTACTTTTGGCAAAATTTCAAACATACAGCTTTATTAAGTGTAGTGTAATGCTCATATAAAAGAAGGAGTTGTATGGCAGCTACTCGAACCCTCTACAGTAGACCAACTAAATTTTGCTATAACTTTGGCCATTACACTAAACTATTTTTAGCAAAATTTCAGACACCCAGCTTTAAAAGGTATAGAATAATGCTCATATAAAATAAGAAGTTGTATGGCAGCTACTCGAACACACTGCAGTAGACCAACGGAATTTTGGTCTAGTGCAGTGGGTTCCTTTTTGTCATTATCTGTTTTATATAAATCATTGTGAAGGTAAGCAAAAAATAAATTAACATTATTATAAACCAGTTCCTCCCAAAATCTTCAAAGAGCATATGCGCTCTCTCCAAGTAACGATTAACGAGTAATTCTAGTATTGGGTGGAATAAGGTCTTACAAATGACTTCTTCATGGTGCTACCATGACCATTATTAGAATAGTTTTTTTCTAATACATCTGTAGGAAAAACCAAATTAATAGCTAAATTAGTATAGCTAGTAGTATTATTACTGTTGTTAAAAATTATTATTATGGGTACTACCATGGACAAAATTCGAATAATAATTTTTATCTAAAGAAAAAGTTGAGTAAGTTCCTAAAGTTAAAGATTATTATTAGAAGTCGAGTAAGTTAATGAATTTAAAGAGCTAGTTATTAGTGTAATTATTATGACTTTTGTATTATCAGTAATACTATTATCATTATTTATGCTAATAGTATAAATTTTATCTAATAATAAAAACGAAAATTTCTTTCTCTTCGCAAAAGGAATTAGTTGTATAAAGTTGTTTGGAATATATTTACCTATTTCGGCCTGGCAGTCTTCCAAAAAATTTTTTGTTTCCGATTTGCGTCCATTTTTACAGGGTGGTTTTGCAGTCGAAAAGAGAGGCTGACAAAAATTTTTTTTGAGTTCGGTTTATCCGTTTAAACACCAGGGCGCAATGAAGCTTTTTCACTATTTTAGATGTCAAACCGAAACAGTTTGACCGATTGACTTGAAATTTTGTACAAATAAGCCTGTTAGCTACAGAATTAGTTGTATAAATAAGGTTGGAATCCATTTCGGCCCGGCAAACTTCCAAAAAACTTTTTGTTTCCGATTTGTGCCCAATTTTACAGGTAGATCTTCACAAAAGAGGCTACGAAAAATTTTAGTTACGTATGATTAACCCGTTTTCCACGACGACGCCATTAAGTTTTCTATATATTTTATTTGTTTAAACGATTATATGAATTTTATTGAAAATTTTGTACCACCATTTTAATTATAAAAGACCACCGGGTTAATTTGGTTTTGACCTGTTACGCGTTTTGGATAAAGATTCAATGAAAATTTCAAATTTTTGGTATTAACACAAGTTAACCTTTATTCCAAAAGCTCATTTAATTAATAAGACTAATTTTTTTGCTCTCCTCAAATAGTGCAAAAGCTAAATGAGATAATATTAATAATAATAAAAATAAAGCTAATAAAGAATTCAAACAATAATATACTCAAATTTAAATAACATAATATTTTCATTCTCTACATTTTTTCGTCTTTGCTTTTTATCTACTTTGCAGTTGTTGTTTTTTAAAAATAGATTTCAGTGTAAAATTGCAGCTTTTTTTCTAATAAAATCTGAAAATCAAAAAATTCAATTTCGTATATATAATGCTTAATTACATAGTATTTTAAAACATTTTTTCCAACAAAGAAGCCTACATTTCTCTCATAAAATCATAAAAATACGAGGAAGAGCGTAGTAGAACTTTCACGTAAGTACAAAACAAAATATAAGTTAAAAAGCAGATTTTTAAACCTTTTCTAAACCATCGACTATATTTTATTCAAACGATGGCAATCCAAGTAAACTACTATTTACATAGTATAATGACATAATTGCAAATTTAGTTTACGCTTTTGACCTCTAAATGGAGTTTTAATTTAAGTTGACGTTATTGAAAAAAGTTAACACAAAAATTACAGATGGTGTACATGTTTATTTTAAAATGTAATAAAGAGATTTTTTTAAAACGAGTTTTTTAGGATATTTCTAGCAATTTTTCAACAAATTTATCAAATTTCACTTGAAACTTTTCATAATTATTAAATAATAATAACAATAAAAATTCAAGGAGTACCAAATTTTCAAGAAGCACCATGTATAGAAAAATTAGAGATAATCGTTCAAACTGTTTTTTAAAGTTTTTGTTTCGCAATCGGTTAAAAGAACTCGACAAAACATTTTTTTAAACATTCCCCTTTTTTACCAATCGGAGGAATGACAAGTATATATATGTACGCATACAAAATTTAAAGTCAATTGGTCAAACAGTTTATGCTTAAGAGTAAAGTAACGAAAAATTCTGTAAAAAGCTTCTGTGCCACAATGGGTTAGCGGAACTCAACAAACCTTTTTTGGGACTTTGACCAAGCAATATTTATCAAAATTGGACGTAATATCCTTCCAAATTTTTTTTTTGGAAAATCGTCTGGTGGGCATGAGTTAACGAATTCCAAGTCTGTTAATAGAGTTAACTCCATTCTCAAAGAGGAACTTTTTTTCCTATTCACAAAATTTGAAGTCAATCACAAGGGGTTAACTGAAGTCCACTTTTTTTTTTTTTGAGGCTTTCTTTTTAGCCAAAGCAGTACTTCGAAAAATTGGCCAAAGCTTGCTTTTTTAAAATTCGCACGCTCCCGGGTAACGCCGGTCATTAAAAGTATTAATTAAGAACATTAAATTAGTATAAAAACATGTAGAATTGTTGAATTAAGGTAATAAACGAAGTTTTTCATAGTGTGGTGAAGTCCGTTAAGTAAAATTGTTATTACATAGAATCAAAGTATGCAAGTAAAAAGAATTGTTTTGTTGTAAATATTTTTGCACGAGTGTTTGTTTCTAATATAAAAAAAGCAGATTAACAACATTATTTAAACAACAAAAAAATTTTTACAAGAAAAAAAGAAGAAAGTTTTACCATTATTATTCCACTAGAGCACATAAATTCAAAAAAATTTAAAAAAACAGAACATTGAACCAATATACAGCAATAGCTTTAATTAAGTTAGAATTCTTGGCACACCAAAAGATAAAATATCAAATTTTCAAAAAACTGGTATTTACCAAAAATAATAATTTGTAATATTTGTGACGCAAAACGTTCAATTGAAAAGCGTTTTAAAGAACATACTTTCCATATTAAATATAATAGATCTGCAAAATCAGTGTTTTACATAACGATAATTTCAATATAAATATAAAAAATCTATCGTTACTAGTATAATAGAAAAATCTAAACGAAACAACGAAAATTTCATGAACAATGACCCTGGACCGATGAAATCAATTTTAATTGGGAAACTATAATACGGATCTCCTATAAAAAATTTTTTTTAAATAATTAAAATAATTTGTATTTTATAATGTAATTAGAATTTTTTAAATATTAACTTAATGTGCTAACGGTTGTCTTCTCAAAAAAAAATTCGTCACTCTCTCTTTTTTTTTATTTTTTATTCTTTTTTACTTTTTGTGTTCCGTTAAAAAAATTTTATTTTTTCTTAATAGTCATTTAATTTGAATTTTATTTTTATTTCTATTTTTGTTGTTTTGTTTTTAATTATATACAGATAAAGTTATTTAATTGTAATTTTAAAAATTTTTTAAAATTAATCTCGAGATTAAAATGCTAATGATGATATCATCTCAAAAACTATCGAAATGCATTAATTTAAAGAAAAAAATGTTTTTGTTTTATAAATTATAATATAAAATTTAAATAATTAGTGTTTTTATTTTATTTAAAATTATTCAATCTTATAAAATAATTTTTTAATAAAAAAGGTAAAGGCAGAAAGGTTATCAAGATTCTAGAACCATAAACTTTAAAAATGTTTTTTAAGTTAAAACTTTAGTTAAAAGTATCCAAGAAGCAAATGAAATTTTTACAAAGAAAATACTAATAAAAAAGAGAAATTATAGCTGGATAACTTATTTTATTTGTAATAAGTTGAAAATAAAAAAGGCATTATATAATCGACATAAAAATAATCCAACAAAAACTGAAAAATAAGTAAAATATATTAAAATCAAGAAAAAAGTGATAAATAATAAAAATAAAAGTACCTAAAAAAAATTATATTAATAAAAATATTGAAAAAGCCGCGAAATTATGCAAATTTATGGAATAGAATTATAGAATTCTATAAGAAACACCAAGTAAGATAAACTGCAAAGTAATAAAACCCAATGCTGAAAAAACTAAAAATGATGATGAAACCGCAAATACTTTAAATATTTTTCATTCATTTTTCATTCAAAATACCATCAATTTTACTCATTGTTCACAAAACTTAGGCAATAGTAACTCGTTGTTTCTTATACTAGTTGTAGAAGAAGAAATACATCAAATTATTATGAAACTCCAGGATTGGATAAAATAACAGTAAGAGATCTACAAAAGTTGATAAATATTATAACGCAACTTTTAAAGAAAATGATTAATGACAGTTTTACTAATGATATATTTCCTGATTCGTTAAAAAAAGAATATCTATTTCCTATTCACAAAAGTAGGTCAAAGGGAATTTGTGGCTACTATAGACCAATTGCAATTCTAAATTCCATTTCAAAAATATATGAAAAAGTTATCAACAGAAGAATAAGATGCTTCATTATAAAAATAATAGGTTTTGATGCCAATCAGTATAGTTTTTTATAAAATGGTAGTACAGATTCGGCAATCGCACTAACTCTAGTATATTGGCGCAGTCT
Organism: Dolichopus griseipennis; assembly: GCA_963082915.1. Lineage (NCBI taxonomy): Eukaryota > Metazoa > Arthropoda > Insecta > Diptera > Dolichopodidae > Dolichopus > Dolichopus griseipennis. Next base: position 196,841,586 of record OY720441.1, on the reverse strand, counting down.
TTATTGGCTTAACAAAACTTAGGAATCAGAGGTAATAGTAATCCCCTATTAAAAAGTTATTTGACAAGTAGAACCCAGTGAGTTTAAGTTAATGAAGTACTAAATGATGAACTAGTAATAAAAATAGGCGTGCCACAAGGTTCAATAGTGGGGCCGTTATCAAAATATAACATTTATACAAATGACACCGACCTTAACGCAAAAACAAAAGCATTAAAAGAGCTTGAAAATATATAAAATGATAACTTTTTTTTCTTTATTTAAAAAAATTATAAGTTATACAATTATAAAATATAGGTACGCTTAAACAATTTAGGCTGTTAACGACCGTAGCTGATAAGCTGTTTGATCTCATTATTTCTTTTAAAATATTATTTGACCATTTTATTTATTTATTTTTTTAATTTTATTTTTTAATTTTAATTATTTTTTATTAATTTCAGATAATTTACAATAATAAATAATGTATAAGAAATTAAATTACACATTACAAAATATTCAAATTTACAATATACAAATAAAAAAAAAAATAAAAATTTATTTAATAATTAAAATAAGCTAATTTGACAGAGATAATTGTTTAAAATAAAAATAATTTTTTAGTTAATTTAATTGATTAATACAAAATTCCTTGACACATTTTTTAAGTTTATTTTTAAAAATGTCGACATATTTAAACTTATTATATCTAATTATGTTGCTTAGCGATTAATTAAATGTTTATACCCGTGCATACATATATGACATCGGGTATATTAGATTTGCTCCTCCGTTTGTAACGCATCGATCTAGAAGAGCTAGATATAGTGCCAAGGGTACGTATCGGCTCAGAATCGAAAAATGAGTCGATCTAGCTATGTCTGTCTGTCCGTCCGTCTGTGTGTCAGCACGATAACTCAAAAACTAAAAGAGCTACAGTTTTGAAATTTTCACAAAATATTTTTCAATCAATTTCTAGGTTCCCTATTTTTTTTGGTTAAGATCGGACCAAAACTTCGGGTAGCTCTCGAACAACTAACTTTTTTAACTCCAATATTTTAATACAAAAATCTAAAATTTTACTATGTATGCATATTGTATTTAACATGAAATTACATGAATTTTGTTTTTTTTTGTTGTTTGTTTTCTTGTTTTTTTTTGTTTTTGTTACAAAAAGTAGATAACGATTTCGAGTTAGAACTTCATATGATTTAAATGATGCGTAGTTTATTTAAGATAAGCAAAAAAGAAGACAAAGATTTTTTTTTAGTAAATGGCTTATTGATATTGATAGATATAATGATTATGAATATGATGATTAATATCTATCATGATGATTATTATATGAATATGATCACATGAAGTTGATTTTGCTTAAGTTTAATATATTGGTGAATTAAAAATTAATTATAACAGATAGAATTGAAAAATTAGAGCAAGAGTTTTGAAAATCACACAAAACATTTTTTGGACATATATGAGGTTCCCTATTCTTTTTGTTTAAGACCAGATCAAGGTTTTGGGGAGCTGCCACACAACTTCTTTGCACCAATATGAATTTCTTAGAAACTGATTATACTACGAGGATGAAAATTACACACTGTCAGTTATATAATGGATCGAGCACTTATATGAAGTTTCAAAATGTTACGCCCCCATTTTCGGGGGGCTGCTATACAACTTCTTTGCACCAATATGAATTTCTTGGAAACTGATAATACTACGAGGATAAAAATTACACACTGTTAGTTATATAATGAATCGAGCACTTATATGAAGCTTCAAAATGTTACGGACCCGTTTTCGGGCAGCTGCCATACAAAGTAATCAATTCGATAACTGTGAATCTAATGAAGCTACGAGGTTAAAATCAAAACTGGGCAGATAAAGTAATAGGACAAGTTAGTTGGCAAAGTTGGACATCACTCGGACCAACTTTTAGGGTGGGCTATTTTTTTTTTTTTTATGGGATAATAAGTTAATCAAAAATTATGGGATACCTAATAAGTTAAATATTTTTGAAACTATTTTACTTTCTTATATTTTTTTTGTAATATTTATAATAGCATAGGGGAAATAAATAACGGTTAGTGGGTATGCACGGGTATCTAAAAGTTGACAAGGGCAACTATAATCTTCCTCGTTTTTATTTAGTTTTGAATATAAAAAAAAAATCATAATAACGCACCAAAAATACATACATACTAAAATACTTTTAAATACTTTAAATTAAAGATCAACCATAAATTTTTGGTTAATGAAAATTTTCAACATTTTAAGCTTAAAAGTTTTCAAACATTAAAAGAACTGTAAGAACCAGCAATTTACTTTTATATTAAAACAGTAGCAAACTCCCAAGATCTACATTCAATTTTTTATTTTCTACATTTTAGGGGACTAGTACTACTTTAATAAAAGTATATATTGAAGAAAATATTTTTTTTTATTTATTTTATTTTATACTTTTTAGTTTTATTGCAATTTCTTTATAGGTACCTAAATACTCTGACTATTTCCAAGTTGGATCCAATTCATTAATATTAAAAATCAACGTAATCATTAACTAATCATAAATTATTAAAATTATGTCTCCTAGTTAATTTCACTAAATTAATTTAAAATTTTATTAAACTGAATCACAAATTGGTATACACATTACGATACAATATTCAGAGATGCTGGAAAGATGATATAACAGCGGTATAAGTATTTGATGAAATCTTTATCTAGGTGGTTAAAGGAAACTTAAATAAAATTGTTTAATATTTAATAGGTATCTGTAAATCTGAATACATTTTTGCACATATAAATAATGTTCCACGTTTGGTATAACCCTATGTACCTACGTGTTAGATATGTACATATGTATATCTATCAAATATACATACTTACGTAATATGTTTTCCAAATTGTTCCGAAAATATTTTGTTTTTCAAAACTAAATACCAATCCAATCCGAAAATTAGTTGTCAAAATTTTTTAATTAACACTTTTACTTATGGCTTTCATATATACATATACATATGCATATCTATTTATTCGTTTTTAAAGAAATTTGGTACAAATACTCAAATTTTATTTGATAGTAATTACATACGATAATTTCTATAATACATAGTAAAACGATATATACAATATACCTAGTTATTTGTTTATGTTTCTTAATGTATTTTACATACACACATACATATGCTGAAAAAAATATGACAATACATGGTATGATCAAAGATCATATTAACTATAAAGATGTCCCACGTAGAACAAAAAAAAAATCATGACATTTGAAAGTTTATCAATTTTATTTTTCATAACAAAAAAAAAATGAAAGCTATAATAAAAGCGAGATCATTTTTGGAGAGAGCTTTTATTGATGTTTTTTTTCTCAGTTTTCTTTTCACTTCACTATTTTAGTAGGTATAGTTCTTTTCTTACTTTATAAGTACTTTTAGTAAAATAGTATGCATGTGTATACATAAAATAATACAAATTACAATAACAATATTATGTTCTTACTCATGATCACCACCTACATTAATTCTTTCAGAAGGCCTGGACATCGAAAATATTTGAATGTATTAGTACACATTGTTAAAGTGTGTGAAAAAAAGCTCTTCCAAATGACGTTTCTTAAAAAAATTTTTGCACTTTTATGTTTATGTTTTTTTTTTAGGTAAAATTAAAATTTTCATCAATTTTCTTTTAGAGTTTTCCCTATGAAATAATTGTCCAAATATTTTAATTTTTATATTAAAATAAAATTTGAAATTTTTTCTTTAACATATCAAAATTTCAGCTTTCAACTCGAAATTTTTAATATATTTACAGCAAAATATATTCAATGATTTTTTAAGTATTAAAAATCACCGCCATTTTGACACTCTCAAAAAATATTTGAATAGACATTTATCATGTTTTTTAGTGAACATAACCTTCAAATTAAAAGCTATAATTTCAAATTTTTTCAACGATTTCGGTAAGTAGTTCAAATTCAATCTAAGTTTTAATATATATAAATTTAATAAAAAATTATGAAATTTATATATAAATAAAGCTTAAAGAATTCTCTTTTCACTCGTAAAAAAATTAAATTTGAAATCATTTTTTTCAGCACATTTCCAAGCAAGAATTGGAAAAGGAGTACCACATTCTGGGTAAGAAAGTTTTTTCTAATAAGTACAGTTTGAAATAAAAAGTAGTTGCGTAGTGTAAAATTGTGTAGAGTAGTATTTTACAAGTACCTTAATAAAATAAAATAATATTTTTGATCTCAATTTAATATTATTTTAAAAATAATATTTAAATATTTTTTGTTAATAAAGAAATAAATAATTTTTATAAATAAAAGATTTTTTTTTTTTAAATATACTTCAATAATATTTTATTTTATATACAATACAAAGGTACTTGTAGTTTAGTTATCAAATTTCTAATTTAAGTTTTTTAATTGAATTAACTTTCTTAAACATTATATTTGAAATTTAACAAAGTTAATTCAATTATTAAGTGCCTTATATTGCCTTTTTTAATAATTTATTTAAAATGGGTCGTAAATGCTCGGTTGTTGGATGTAAATCCAATTATAACAGTAGCACGAATTACGTTACAACTTATAAATTTCCGGTAAAAGAAAATTTAAAAAAATTATGGGTAAACGCTGTTGGAAGAACGAACTGGCAACCAACAGCCTATAGTACCGTTTGTAAATTACATTTTGAAGATTCGTGCTTAACTGTAGATAAATCCCAAAGGACGCGATTATTGCCAGATGCAGTTCCAAGTATTTTCCCCAAGAACTCGGTAGAATTACTTTCTGTTAATGAAAATTCAAATATAGATGAAGATCTAATTTTAAATTTTGGTAATTTAGTTTTAAATATTAATAAAAACGTAAATTTAAATTTAAATAACTGGGCCTTATATACTGGCCAAAATAATTTAGTTTTGTACATTTTAAATGAGAACGAAAACTTTGGTTGTTCTTTTAGATTCAGAATAGTTGTTAATAACGATTTATTAGTTACCTGCTTTACAGGTAATACTCAAACAAAACTAAATAAAAATGTTTTGCCGGAAAATACGAAACTTGTATTTTGGTCTCAGCTAAAGCAAATAGTATCGTATTTTAATAGCGTGCTATCAGACTCTGAAAATAATTCTTCGCTTCTTTTAGAAGAAGCATCATTTCTTCTTAAACTATACCAAATTTCAGAGAATGATACTGAAAAATGCGAAAAATTAAATGTTATTATTGACCAAATTCACCTTTTAGGTTTAAAAGTACCTAAATACAGTTGTGATACCATCGTAATGTCATTTTTAATTTTTGCCCACTCTAGATCTACTTATTCTATTATTTCAAATTTTCTTACTCTTCCATCCAGCCGGCATCTTCGAAGATTATCTTCAAAATTGCACATAACACCCAATTATAAAAATGACATAAATGATGACAACTATTTAAAAGCAGCTTCCGAATCCTTAACGGAGCGTGAAAAATATGTAGCCATCTTAATAGATGAAATTCACATAAGTCAAGGTCTACAATATAAATCGAACAATATTGTAGGAATGGCTGATAACAACACCAAGGAAGTTGCGAAGACCGTTATGGCTTTTATGATAAAGTCTGTTTTCGGGAATTTTAAAGAAATTGTTCGATTATTTCCTGTTTTCCGTCCGACTGGCCAGTATTTGGCAGATACTACAAGAGAGGTTATTGATTTTGTTCAAAGAAAGGGATTTACGGTTTTGGTTATCATAACTGATAACAATAAAATTAATCAAAATATGTTCAGTATTTTTAATACTGCCAGACAAAATTATTTTCCAAATCCTAACGGTCAGGGTAAAATATACTTACAATATGACACTGTTCATATTTTTAAAAATATTAGAAACAATTGGCTTTGTGCACCAAATAAAGTTCTAATGTTTTCTGATTTCCATTCAAAAGAAATCAAATATGCCCGTTTTGCGCATTTTTCGGAAATATTTGAAAAAGAAGAACATCTTCAAATTAAAAAAGCATATAAATTAAATAGGAAATCCATAAATCCAACTTCAATTCAAAGGCAAAATGTTCGCCTAGTAGATAATATATTCCACCACTCAACAATAGCTTGTTTAAAAGAATCTGAAAAAATGCGGCCGACTGGTGACTTCTGTGAAATTATCAGAAAATGGTGGGATATATGTAATACCCGGGGTAAATTTCAAGGAATTAAAACTAGAAATGAATGGGGTAAACCTATATTTAAGACAACCGATCTTCGTCTTAATTTTTTAAAAGAATTCTGTGATTGGTTGTCAGTTTGGAATGAAAATAATAAAAATGGTCTTAAAAAGGATACGTTAAACGCTTTAGTATTTACTACTAAAACGTTAATAGATTTAGTAAATTTTTCCTTAACGGAACTTCAGGTAGAATTTGTTTTGTTAGGGAAATTCCAGACTGATAACTTAGAAAACAGATTTAGTCTTTATCGGTCTTTAGCTGGGTCAAGTTATCATGTTTCGTATACGGAAGTTATAGAACAAGAAAAAAAAATTAGAATTCATCAAGTTTATAAAAAATATTTAGCCGAACTAAATAATTTAAAGCAAGATATTGGTGAAAATACTCTGGAACATGTAGTAGATTTAGATATATTTGAAAAAATTTTTGATTCGTCCGACTATTTATGTGAAGCAGATTTCGATCCCGAATCTAATTTGTATGTGGGAGGCTATGCTTCAAAATCACTAAAAAAATATATTAAATGCGTCAATTGCAAATCAATTTTCTTGAAAGAAAGGGGAACTGAATCGGGCTCAGATTATTTTGACGAACTAGACAGAGGGGGTCTTTCTTTACCGACTGATCAGGTGCTTTATCTTCTTTTCCATATGACTGCTATTTTTCAAGAAATTTTACGGAGCTATGACCTAAAAGAAAAATTTTTCGAGACCATAAATCAAAAAGGATTATTAATTAAACTGACATTTGTAAGTCTTGGAATAGGTAAGTATGACATAGATTTGCAATCGACGTGTATATGTGGTACGCGTAGTCGCGATATATTTTTCAAAATTGGTAAAATTTTTTCAAATATATTACTTAATAATTTCGTCAAAAATAAAAATGACGTTTTAAGAAGCGACAAGGAAAATAGAAAATTAAGTAAATTTAATTAAAAAAGGCAATATTTTAAATTTTGTGATATAATTTTGTGATTACATAAATGAACTGTTTTTTTTTTATTTTTTTATTTTATGAATGTTTTTTGTTCATAACTGAATTGTTGTTTTTTTTTGTTATTTTATGAATGTTGGTTTTTTACATAATGAATTGTTTTTTTGTTATTGTATGAATGTTTTTTTTAAATAAATGAATTGTTTTTTTTTTCATTAAATTTTTGTTATTTTTTTATTTATATTTTTGTATATATATTAATATGTTTTTTTTTTATTTATTTTTTAGTTTAAGTGGATTAGGCCTACTGGGGATACCACTTTAAAAAAAACGAGCCATATTCTCTACCTCTACGGTGGTGTGGAAACGAGAATTATTAAATATCTATAATATATATATATTAATTTTTTTTATTTAATTACTTATTTTTTTATTTCCATTTATTTATGATTTATATTTTTCAATTTTTAATATTCTAATGAAATAATTAAACTCATTCAAATACCCACTGAACACAACTTTTTTTTTGACCATTAATGTACGACATTAATAATCTTTTTGAAAGCTTCTAAGAAGCTTTTTCCTATTAAAATTTTTTTTGGAAGCAATTTTTTGAAATCCATACTTATGAATGAAAAAATTAAAGTTAAAATTTTTTTTTGTTACTAAATGATGTAAAAAAGATGATATTTTAATTTACTCTTTTAACATAATTAAAAAAAATCAGTAGTTTTTGAGTTATTTTAACATTTTTAACAGGACTCCCGCGTTTTCCCATAAGACTACGTGTAAATTTCATTTGCGGGAGTCCTATTTTGAGCTTTTTTTCTTTAGATGTCCAGGCCTTTTGATATTGTAGGTTATGTCATGATACATATAACATAAATCAAAAGTTCACACACATCCATATAAATCTAAACAAGATAAGAATGCAATCTCAGAAAGTTTGAAATTTGTTTGAAATTTGAATAGGTATATAAATTGTTTTAATACTGCGTAAGAATTTTGAATGAATGATAAATAAAAATAAGAAAATAAATTCATTAACAAAAAAGTGACGATATTTTTTTATCGCATTTACCTAGATAGATATGTTGATCAACTTAAATATTGTTCTTTTGAAATTTGATTTTGAAAAATAAGTCTCCAGGAAAAAATGATTTTCAACATATTTTCGTTAGGTACCTACTTATATAATTTTTTAATATGATATAGCCATAATTTTTTGATACCACTATAATAATTTAGAAATTTTTTAATATTAATTAATTACCTAATCATAAATTGAATTTATTTGAATATTTATTAGGTTCATTATAAGAACTTTATTGTTTAAAATTTTTTAATTTTATTATTTTTAATTTCAAATAAAAAACATAATAAAAATTAAAAAATTTATTTATTATAATGTAATAAATATCAATCAAGTTTAATTTAAGATTTGATAATTATATTTGTAAAAAATTATTTTTAAAAATAGTATTTAAACTTGAAACATTAAAAAAGATAAATCATTGTCATTATACAATATTTCAAAAGCGGTTTAAAACTAATTATATATAAAGTCCTTGCATTAAATCCTTAAATTTAAGTAAAAAGTGATATTGATTATAAATATTTGTGATATATTATATATAAATAAGTATTTGTGGAAATAAATAAAAGTTATATTAATTATAAATATTTGTTATATAGTGACATAAAATATATAAAGTAATAAAAATATATAGTGAAAATAAATTTGTGTTTAGTGAATAGTGAATTTACTTAGTTGATACGACAATTAATAAAAGAAAAACAATTATAAACTTGTGAAGAACATAATATAAAAATTAAAAAAAAAAATACTAAAATGAGTAAAAGATCTCTAAAAGCCGGGAATAAATGCAGTTTGCCCCATTGCCGAAAATCTAAAAGGGATATTGCAAGCTTAAAATTGTTTAAATTTCCAGCTTATGATTCCCCTCTATTTAGTTTGTGGGTGCAAACATGCAAATTTAGTGAAGAGTTTGTTGCAGATTCTCCCTTATTATTTTTATGTGAAAAACATTTTTCACCTGATTTAATAGGGGTAAGAAAATTAAAAAATGGTGCAATTCCAAATTTATTTTTGGATAATACTGCAAACAGAATAAATACACCAAATAATGATCCAGAAAATGAAGATATGGATAACTTCAGATCACCAGTTCGAAAAAGAAAACGCTCTGAGTATGATTGTGCTTCTGAATCTCCAACATCATTTTGCAAACATTGCAAAAAAACTATAAAAAATTCAACATTTTATCAAAAAAAAATTATTAATTTGTCTAAGAAATGTAAGAAAAATAAAATTCAAATAAAGAATTTAAAAGACGAAGTAAAAAAATAAAAAAAAAAAATACTTAGAACAAAATCTAACGAGGAGGTAGATCTTAAATCAATGGAAGTAGAAATCGAAAAACTGCAGCATGTAACAGAAAATGAAAAAATTCTTTCCAAAATGTTACTAACAAAAAAAAGATGCAAAAGTACTTCTTGGAAAGAAGATGAAAAACTATTTTCCCAAAGGATATATTACAGGTGTGTATAGTTATTAAACTTATAATATGTTATATATTATACATAAATATGTATATTAATTAGTCTAATTTACGTATTTATCTTTATTTACAGATCTACATCAACATATTTATTTTTACGTGACACATTAAAATTAAATTTGCCTAGTACTTCATCTTTATACAGATGGAATGATATTAAAAATCTCCAACCAGGAAATAATGTATGTATTTATAAGGCTCTGGAAGATGCTATGAAAGGCATGAACGATAATGAAAAAGAATGTGTTTTAATTTTTGATGAAGTATCCATAAGAAAGAATTTAACTTACAATATTTCTGCAGATGTCGTAGATGGAGTTGTTGACTTGGGATATAAGCGATCAAATCAAGTAGGAAGTCAAATATGTGTTTTTATGTTGAGAGGATTACTAAAAAACTGGAAATTTATTTTAAATTATTTTGTAACAAGCTCTATAAAAGGTGAAGATTTGTCAACAATAATAAAAGCAAACCTAGATATAATATCTAAAATAGGGTTCAACGTGAGAGCTATAACTTGTGATCAAGGTCCCAACAACCGAAAGTGTTTTAATTCGGTTTTCAAGGCATCAATTGATAAACCATACTTCCACCATAATGAAAAAAAAATTTATTTATTGTATGATGTTCCTCATTTGATTAAATCTATACGAAATACAAAGCTAACTTTGAAACACCTGATGGAATAGTAAAATTTGATGTTATCAGAGAAATTTTTGAGTTGGAATATGGAAAAGTTACAAAAATGACTAAATTAACCACATCGCATATTGAGTTAATATGATCTTTGGTATGATAGTAAATCTAATTTGAAATATTATTTTCATTAATGAAAATATTCAATAATATATTTTTTTAAACAAAATACGCACACGCATATTCATGCAAGATTATTATTAATATATTTAATATCTATCGAAAACTAAATAAACATAAACTTACATTAGACACATATATGTATACTTTGCTAACTATATAACATATGCATAAAAAAACAATTATTATGTATTTGCATATCAATAGCAAACCCTAAAACAAAATCATTTCACACAATTACATTTTGTATTACGCACTGTTGCATTTTTAAAATTTGAAGATGAATAAGTCAGGTAGTCTACTAGTACTTTTTATATTTTTCGTATTTTTTTAAAATGTTGGGGTTCAAATTCGCTTCATGGTGAAACTTTTTTTTAATTTCAATCAATAGTTTTTTTTTTAAGTACATATTTGTTTAAATTTTAAATTAATAAACTAATCGATTAAATATTTGCTTCTTAATAAAAGAATTAAAAATTTTTATTTGTTTCAGTAATGATCTATTTCTCACATATTAAATTTTTGTATACAATATTAAAAAAAAATGATGCTAAGTTATGTATGTATTTAGTTTCACAACCTTTGTTTAGATTCAAATCGAAATATTTGTTGCAACGTTCTTAAAGTACCTACTCAATATGCCTAATCATGTACATATGTATATAAAAGTATATGTAAAATTGGTTTAAATAAATGTTTACGAATTCCTATTGAGTTTGCATTATCAAAGTGAAGTATTTTAGTTTTTAAAGTTACAAAGTCACAAATTTTTAAAGAAACTATCCAAATAAATTAATTTTATTTCTAATTTTTTTTATTATTTCTGTTGAATTAAAAAAAAGAAAAATGTTTTATATTTTAACAAGGATCGAACTCAAATCTGTTTACACTTGAAGACATTTCGCTAACCACTGCACCATACAATTCCTATAAATTTATGATCAGATTTCTAATATAAATGTATCACTAACGGACAGAATGAAAAATAGAGCCATAGACACAGGCAAGTTCATTTAAAAGTATATAATAAAATATAATTCTGAAATATATTCTGTAGTTGCCATTACGTTTGAGAGTCATGATATTAAAAAATATATGTATTTGCAAAAAATTGAAAAAATAAAACAAATAATCTTTCTTAAAAAAATAATTTGCAATTTAAATGTTTTGTTACTTAGGGCCTAACCAAGATCAACGCGTACGGTGTATAATTTCTGGAAATTTCTAGAAAATTTTGAAATAAATAGTTAGGTACATGAATTTACATGTGAGCAAACGAAATACCCGACGTACTGGTACCTCGGATTTAAAAATTGACAAAGCGAAAAATAAAAATAGAAAATTTAAAATAATATTTTTGTAAAATATTTGTTTATTAAAAATTACCTATAATATGTTCGCAAAAACATAAAAAACAAATTATATTTCTTAAGAAAAATTATTTGTTTCTTATGGATCAACCAAAATTAGCATGTACGACATTCAGTTTCTGCCAAAAAATTTTGAAATAAGTAGTTATGTAAAACAATTTATGTGAAGGCATACGCGACGGAGTAAATTGTCGGAATTTTCAAATTTAAAAAATGACAAAGCGTATAAAAATATTGCAATTGTTTTTTCTTATGCTGCTACGATTAAATTTTAAAAATAAAATATTTTAAAATAAAATAACATTTTTTTTAAATAATTTTGTTTAAAACATATATTCAAATAAATTGAAAATACCTACAAATGTTTGCAAAATTAAAAAAATTATCTTTAAAAAAAAAAATATTTGTTCCTTAGGTCCGTATAATTTCGTCCGTATAAAATAAAATTTGTTCCGTATAATTTCTGTCAAAAAATTTAGAAATAAGTAGGTACTTAATTTTACATGAGAGCAGCCAAAATACGCGTAATGCGATGTACTGTATCTCGGATTTTTAAAATTTACAAATATTGACAAAATGTATGAAAATATTATTATTGGTTTTTCTTATATTTCTAATATTATGTTTTAAAAATAATATTTTTTTAAAATAATTTTTAATAAAAAAAATCTTATATTCAAAATACCTATAATATGAAATTATTAAAATATTTTTTGTAGGTTCTTAATTAAAACATTCAAATAAATATTTTTCGATAAATTAAATACTGTACGCACGTATTGATTTAAGGATATGTAGACAGACGTATTGACGTACTGCCGTATAAAAATTGTGCGTCGTATGTTTTGATTTCAATCTAATAATTGAAAAGTTTATTTTACATTTTCAAAATCATATGTTTTATAATAAAAAAACTATTTTTAGTTTTACTTTGACAAAACGAACGAATTTTTTATATCAAAAAGTGTACATGAAGATTAAGTAGGTGTAGTTTGTAAATAGAATGCTAATTTTTGTTTCAGAAGTACATAATTGTCAGATTAATTGTCATATATATATTTGAAATTTTAAAACTACTTGTCATTTGAGAAGTTAATTTTATTTAATATATTTAAATAATAAAAATAAAGTGAAAAAATTAGGGTTCATTGCTGATATAAATGTAAAGAATATTTTTTAAAATGGAAGGGGGTAAGTGCTTATTTGTTTTAAAATAAAAAATTTGATTTAGCATAACCTGTTCAAGTGAATTTTAATTAAAGCCATTTGCCGGAAATTAATTATCTACTCTGTCATATACTCTTTTACGAGAGCTGGTGTAGCTGATAATAGTTCAGAGTAGAAAAGAGTTTACTCCTCATAAAGGAATGAAAGCAATAATATTTATTTGTTTTAAGAAACTTATAAGTCATGTCGCATGACCATATATAGAAATATATTTTTGTCAATAAAAAACTTAAGAAAAATTAAATAAATAAACTAGACAAAAATGTATAAAGTAAACTAAGGAATTCAGAATCATTTTTCGCATGCTTTTCAGAACTTTAGAAAAGCATACATTTGTAGTAAAAATTTACCTATGTAGCTATTAAATTTAAAAATTGAATAAGGGTAGGAAAAATTTATTCTTTGATTTATTGAAAAACTTTTTTTTTTATGTTATAAATCTTCAAGATTCAGATTTAAAAAAAGACTTCGGTCAACTTGACTATTATTTTGTACTTCTGGCAGCTTCAATATAATATGATACTAAGTACTAAACTTATGATTTATGATATGTTAAAGTTTGTTGTACATATTGGGTATTCATAGAGCTTTTTAATTAGGATACAGAATACGTACTACAACATAGTTCAAATAGTACTAAAATGTTTAGAAAAAAGTACAGATTGCTATATGAAGAACAGCATTAACTCGAATTTTGGGTTCTTGACTTCAATAAATATATGTAAGTATATGTTTAGAAATATGTATAATCAAATTTTCAGAACATTATATATTATTAGAATAATATTTATATGTATTTAGAATTTAATTTTAACTGTACCAATTTATCCTCTCTTTAAAGCGGCTTAAGCTAAAGGAATAAAACTCAAAAATCTATACTTAACAACGTTTTTATAATTGAGAAAAATTATATTTTTTTTTAAGCAAATTTCAAGCGCAAGAATTGTTGACAACATTGTTGGCATAATTTCTATTACGTATAGGAAAAAAAGATATAATTTGTCGTGTAATAATAGTCTAATATAATTTACACAAAACGAATTTTATATGTTAACTTAAAAGCAAAAATAGCTCGAATTTCGAGCACAGGGCGATACTAGGTAATTATAATTTTTCCATTTATTATTATTTTTAATACATTTAAGTTCACTTTTATACACTTTTTTTTCATTCCCCTCTTTCCCTATTTTCTTTCCTTATTTTATACGTTTTATTTAAGTTTATTTTTTTGATTCATCTTACAAGCTAATGAGTAATAAAAATAATCAAAACAATACAAAAAAAAATCCAATCCAAAAAAAAAATTATAATTAAGAGATTAATAATTAAATTAAAAATTATTTGTACCAACAATTTACATTATTGCACTGTATATTTACTAATTATTTACGTATAATTTACCATATTATTTTATTTACCATATTACCCTTCAATGTCTATGAGTTTCGATTTTTTTGTAATATGTTTATTTGTTTAAGTTAAGTGCCTGTTGGAAGTTCATTATATAGCTTTAAATATTGGAATAAATAATTGTTCTGCTGTTGATTTGTCCTAAATAAGCACAGATAGAAATTAGAATTATTCCATTTATTATAATTATGTATGCTTATAGCTCTGAAAATTATGCTTGATTTTATTATTTACAATCTTATAGACTGTAAAATACAATTCTCGTTTACAAATGATACGGAGACTTAATTGTTTTTCAGAGTATAATCCGTCCGTGGGTAACATATTCGGATAGCCATGAATAATTTTAATTGCCATATTGAGCACGATATCTATTTGGTGCAATATAAGTCGACTCTCTCCAATCCAAATAAGATTAAGGTATATTATGTGTGATAGAATAAAGGATGAGTATATGAAGAATAGAACATTTTGAGATATATATTTCCGAATACGGCGTAGGATGAAAAGACATCTTTCAATGTAATTTCTCAAAAGGTATTCTGTAGAGGCCGCATATTCTAATATCGTATCGTCTCGTCAGCATACAATTGCACAGATCCAACAAGATCTAAACTATCTATATCGTCTATATATTTGAATAATTCTTGTCCCAAAATGGAATCCTGTGGGACCCCTTTTTTATCATTAGTGGCCCACTAACGGAAGAACCGATTCTGATCGAAATTAAGATTATTCAGTTTTCCTAATAGGATCTTATTATCTACACAATCGAAGGCTTAAAAATCTGGAGATATTAACGAAACGTATGTGTTAGTCATAAAATTAGTATAGCTCAAACATGCTGCCGAAGTGTTTGAATTTTTTTTGGAATCCATATTGTTCTTTGTGTAGTATATTATTATATGTGAGAAGTATAATAAGTCGTTTTAAAAATGGGCAATGCAATTTTCAACAAGTGATGAAAAAAACCAAGGGTTTTTAAAAAGCGCATTTTCAAAATTATATAGGGTTTGTTACTGAGTATTTTATCATTTATTTTTATAAAAATATATATAAAAATAAATGATAATATTATAATTTAATTATTGCATCAATTTATTAATTATGAATAAAAGTGAAATATAATGTTGGAGCTTCAATGTTAACTGTTTACTGTTTTATAAAAGCATAAAAGTTTTAATTTTTAAGATCTAGTAGCCCTTAAATGGGGAAGGTTCCCAAATTTTTGCACTTATGATTGATCTGCCCATTCTTCTACTGTCCCCACCCTTCCATTTTTTAAGGTTGTAGGAAATCAATTGTAAACTCCACCAAAATTTGGACCCTAATTATCTAAGCAAAAATGGTTCAAACTAAGAGACAATTGAGAACCCCTTTCAAATTTAAGAAAAACCTTTAACATATGTTAGAATATATATCTGCAGCTTTAAATTTTGTATATTTGTAAAAAAAAATTTGAACTGATATTTAAGTTACAGGTGTAAAAATAGCAAAATTTCTATTTTGGAGTCCAGCCCTTATAGCCCCTAAACAGGGGGCTTGACAAAAAAAATTGTTATCCGACTCCTACTAATTTGAGAATTTCTCACTTCTGCCAAAATTTCAAGACCCTAGCTTGAACCGTTTAGAAGATATGTATAGCCAAAAATTATGCAATAATTGAGTTTTGCATAATGGTAAATTTTAGTATCGTATGGCAACCCTATAAATTTGTCTTTTAAAAATTTATGAACAATATAAAACATGGTATCTTTTGCCGTTTTCAGATTGAAAATACACCTAACAAAACTCTTGTTATAACAATTTAAAAAAAAGGCTTTTTCCTACTTTGAGGGGCTGTAGCTCCGTAACGGGTGGGGCTACAGAAAAAAGTTCTTCTGTCAAATTAATTTTTTTGTAATACCTATCCGTGGTTAGAATTCCTTTACTCTATTTCAAACGGGGTAAAAAATTTGTATACATACGGGCCAACGGACAGAGTGAAGCTATATAGGCACATTTTTTGAAAATGTGCTAAAAATTGATTTTTGAGTAACCATATTTCCGTTAATACAATAATATGAACCTTAGATAATATTTTAATTTTATTTATTATTTGCCAACCGAGACAGATTGCATACCCCTGTCAAATGTACAATTTTTTTAAGTAAAACTACTTATTTCATTATGATGTTTTTTAAATATAAATATATGTTGAAAGCAATGGATTGTACTAAATGCAAGGTAAAATTTAGAGGAGAAACAAGTGTGGAGTGCGCTGGAGTATGTAACAAGATATACCACAGTCAAAATAATTGATCAGGACTAGACCAATCTTTAATTGGAGTATTAAATTTGAATCCCAATATCAAACTTATATGTGATGAGTGTGTTTTATACATAGTGATTATCTAAAAGAATACAAGGCTGAATTTGAATGTGCGTTAAAGAAAAATTAACAAGAGGTTATCCAATTACTAGAAGCTATTGAAGGAAGATATTTAGAGAGTTTAGAGCAAATAAAAAAAGAACAAAAAAGTGACATTGAGAAAATGTGTCAACTTACGGAAACTTTTAAATCGGTGAGTGCAAATATGAATCCCAATCTTAAAAATACAATATCTAAGAACAATGAACTGTGTAATAAATTAAAAATTTTAAACAATGAAGACAAAAAAATATAAATTTGGGTCAAAATATTTCATTTGCTGATATTTCAAAAAGTGATAGTGTAAGCAATAAATATTTGCCACTAATAAAAACAGGTGTACCTCTGGTTATTAAACCAAAACAAAAACCAAAATGCCAATTAACTAAAATGGATTTAAGTAAACAAGTGGATCCAATAAATCTATAAAGATAAAAAATGTGGTAAATAGGAAAAATGGAATGGTGCATATTGAAACAGAAACAAAAAAAGAACGGGATAAATTAATAAATAAACTTGAAAATAAGATGGAAGATTATGAAATTAAGGTGCCAGCTGAAATAAAAACGAAAATTGAAGTTGTACATATGGGTGTTAAATAAACTAAACAAGATCTAATTTAGAAACTTAAGGCACAAAACGCTAATTTAGAGCACAGTTCTATGAAGGTGGTGAAAATATATCAAGCTAAAAATTTGACAAATGCTAAATATAATGCTATAATAAAAATTGATAAAGAATCTTTCTGAAAAGTGATTGAAAATTAAAAGGTATCAATAGGGTAAGAGCGTTTTAAAGTTGTCGATGCTTTGAGAGTTCTACAATGCCACAAATGTAGGGGGTTTAATCACAAAGCTTTAAATTGTACCAAAGAGGAAATATGCAGCAAATGCCATCAAAATCACAAAAGAAAAGATTGCAATAAAGATGAAGTTGACAAATGTATTAAAAGTTAATAACACTTAAACTTGGTTTAAACGTTGATCATAAAACTTTCAGTGTACAAAAAATTGGATATTAGCAATCAATGGTAGTTGAGAAAGAAAACAAAATCTTAATTGCTTTGGATATTAGTAGTGAAAAAACTAATACTAATGATAATAATATTAATGTAAATACTAATAATAATAATACTAAAAATAACAATAATAATACAAATAATTCTAACAATAACAATATTAAATAATTACAATAAGGAAAATAAAGTGGGTATTGTAAAAATAGTTGAATTAATAGTTGAAATCTGTCAATCGTAAAAAAAGTAGTGTTATACTCAAATTATTAACTTTCAAAAAGAAGAAAAATACCAACAATATTATTAACTTTAAAAAAGAAGAAAAGTACCAACAAGTCAAAAGAAGACAATTTAAACAAGTAAAGAAACAGTCAGTCGGTGCAACCAACTTAGAAATACCTATTTGGTTCAAATTTAATGAGAAGTCCATAAATCATTTTAAAACGATAAAAGCTTTATTAGTTTGATAGTAAGACGTAGCTAACCAAATTAACTTTATAATACTAAAAACATTTTCTAATTATTTTATATATTGAAAATTATTAAAAGTTCTACTAATTTATCTATTTAAAAATATTAAAAATTACATACAAAAACTTGAATACATTTATTTCAATTCAATTACAAAATTGGAAAAATTTAAATTATTAAATCTTGTGAAAAAAAATAATCAAACCTTTAATATTTTTAATTTATTTTATTCAATTACAAAATTAAATATTTAAAACTTTTTATCCAATTCAATAAATTTTACACACATGCAACAACTACTTCTTTTCAGGATCTCTAATTTTTGCTGTACTGCATTTACTGTTGAACGATTTAGAATCCAATTTACTTATTTTTTAATGCTATATATAATTCAATTTTTAATATTTTGATTCTTTTAATTTAAAAAATTCTGGTAAGATTTAATTTACAGATTTATAGGTATCCTTTTTAGTTTTTCTTGAAATATGACGTGATCTAGGTTACAGGTATGGAAAAGATTAATTTCAGATTGGAAAAATTGGATTAGAATTTCATTTTTCATATTTAAACAATAATAAATTTGCAATATTATAAAGAAAATTAATAGAATTATTCAGTAACGATAATAAGGTAAAATTTATGAAATGTACTAAATAAGCTCAAGAAATTAAAAGCGAAACCGAATTTCGCAAAATAATAAAAGAAACTCATGAAAAAACAAATCATAGAGGTATCTTAGAAAATTTTTATGTAATGAAGCAAAAGTACTACGAGTATTTTCCAAAAATGAAAGATCTTATTTACAAATATATAACTACGATAATTTTAATCTAGCAAAGTTTTATTAGAAACTTAATCAATATAGTTTTCATATATCTGCAACACCTTCTGAACCGAATGAAGTAGTTTATGGCGACACTTATTACTTAAAAAATTAAGTATTTTTGGCAATTATAGATAAATTTACAATAATAATTAAACTAAAAGATAGAAATAGCGTTACCATAACTCAGGTTTTAAGATTAGGAAAATCTTTGTTCGGTAAACCAAAAACATTTGTACATGACAATGAATTAAATAGCTTAAATTTGAATGACTTTTGTAGAGTAGAAAATGTAGAAATACACTTTACCTCTCCCAGAAGTCAAATAGGTAATTCTGATATAGAAAGAGCAAACGGAACAATTACAGAACATATTAGGAATTTAACATTAACTGATCCGAATCTTGATACTGAAATTTGTTTATTAAAAGCTGTTCAAGTTTATAATAATACACTGAATTCTGTAATTAAAGTAAGGCCCATTTACTTTATCAATAGTAAAACTCTAGGTTTACAAGGAATCAAAGACAGATTATTACATAAAAAAGAGAAAATTATTTCCAAATTAAACAAAATTAGAAAAACTTTTGAACTAGCTAATGACAATGAGATCCTAATGTAAAACCCAGCAATGGTATGGTATCAAGAACAGAATAGATATAAGAAAGTTAAAAATAAGAAAATAAACAATAAAATTACTGATTATCAAAATAAAAACATACATCCAACAAGAGTTAAAAGAAAATATAAATTCGTTTAAGATAACTCAACAAATGACAACTGCCATTAAAGTCAATATTCAAATAATTATTATAATCCTAAATAAAGTAGTATACCTAAGCGGATTCTAGACCAGGAAATGACGTCACAAATGTTAAAGATAAGGATTGATGTTAACGATAAGGAAATGATTATAACTAAGCGGATTGTAGACAAGGAAATGACGTCACAAATGTTAAATATAAGGATTGATGTTAACGATAAGGAAATGATAAGAGATAAGATAAGGAGTATGACTCATCTATGACTCATCCAACAAATTTTAGATTAAGTTAGTTATTTTGGAATTTAGAATACCAGGCGCGCAGATTTGAAATATTTTTTAAAGAATTAAACTAAAAGCTTTTCAAAATTTTTTTCCACTTTGAATATTATGTTTTGTTGATAAGAACTTTTTGTGGCTCTTACAATTTTAAGTTGTGAAAAAAGAGAAAAACAATTTAATACAATAATTTGTTGTTGATATGAAATATTGTATTTTAAAAATTTTTTAAGAAATATGACGTCAGAGAATTTCCTGTACAATTAAAGTTTTTTTTTCATGACTATACAGTAATTATAGAGTAATGTTGTTGTTGTTATTTGTTTTCGAAAAATTTATATGTTTTGTTATTTAAAACAAAAAAAAAACAAATCTTAAATCACAATTTCTTATCAGCTAAAAAACTTAATTTTAATTTTTCAATTTTGTTCTCATTCGTTTGTAGGAAATAACGAGGAAGAGTGTGGTAGAGTAGACTGTGTCAACTCTGGGATACCCGTATGACCGTCATATAAAGATTATATCATTATTATTATAAACATTAATTACTTTTGGCAAAATTTCAAACATATCAGCTTTATTAGGTGTAGTAATGCTCATATAAAAGAAGGAGTTGTATGGCAGCTACTCGAACCCTCTGCAGTAGACAAACCAAATTTTGCAGTAACTTTGGCCATTACACTAAACTATTTTTGGCAAAATTTCCGACACCCAACTTCAATAGGTATAGAGCAATGCTCATATAAACTAAGAAGTTGTATGGCAGCTACTCGAACCTTTTGCAGTAGACCAACCAAATTTTGCAGTAACTTTGGTCATTACACTAAACTATTTTTGACAAAATTTCAGACACGCAGTTGTAATAGGTACAGAGTAATACTCATATAAAAAAAGAAGTTGCATGGCAGCTACCCGAACCCATGGACCAAAATGACTGGATTTAAATAGCGATGACGGCTGTTGCAAAAAAACGAATTTGCGAAAATTTCAAGATCCTAGCTCCTTTAGTTTTTGAGTTATCGTGGTGACGGACGGACAGACGGACGGACAGACGGACGGACAGACGGACGGACGGACAGACGGACGGACGGACGGACATACATAGCTAAATCGATTTAGTTTTCGATTATGATCCGATCCATACACTTGAGTCTATATCTATCACCCCTCCTTCTCTGAGTCACAAACGTAATGGCAAATTTATTATACCCTTGGACTATATAGTCATACGGGTATAAAAATAAGTACATAAGTAGAAAGGATTTTGTATAAAAGAAACGAAAATTTTAATTATTTCATCACGTACAAAACACATTGCATGGATACAATTGAAATTTTAGATGACATCATGATTGTACCACCACAAAAACCAAGTGGTATCAATCATCTATATCAACAACCATCTACTTGATGCAGCTCCAATAAAGAGAAAGGCAGATGATGCAGCTCCAAGAAAAAGAAAGGCAGATGTTGTGGAAGACATACTCAACCAGTTTAACGAGGAAGTTGACAAAACTTCATCATTCAAAAAAAAATTGACAGCCAGGGAGGTAATACGTAACAAATATTACCATATTTTAATGATGAAGAAAGTTCATACACAGTACGGTCAAAGTATCTTGCTGGAGTTTGAAAATTCAGTATTCTTTTTATTTGCATATATGATGAACATTTTGACGGAACCACAAATGAAAATATTGAATGAACCTAATATGGTTATATGGTTTCACCTTCATTATATAAATATATGTTACTAGTAGAGGATTTATTTTCTCAAGATCACTTGGCAATAAATTAATAAATATGTACTACTAGTAATTTTTTTTTTTACTTTTAAATAAAAACTAAGAAAGAAAAAATAAACTTTTGTTTTTTATTTATTCTATTTATTTCAGAGCTCTTTTGATTCAGAGATAAACTTTTTTTTTTTATTTATTCTATTTATTTCAGAGTTCTTTTGATTTCCTTTTCCTCAATATTAAAATTACTAAATTCTAATTAGGCAATTTAGTTTCATTTCATATCTCTGCTAAAATTCATTAAATTAAAGAATGAAAATTAATTTTTTTAAATAAAAAAAAAAAAAAGATAAAAAAAATAATTCAATAATTTAAATAAAAAAAATAGCCAAAATGTCTGAAATTGCTAAGAAAATTCTAAAAAAATATATTAATTTATTTAAAAAAAATGAAAAGAGTGAAAATAATAAAGAAGTAAAGTCTTATATGATTTCACTATTAAAGAACTTAAATTTATTAGAACAATTATGTAAAGAAAATATAAATTCTAAAAGTGGAGTGAAATCTTCACTATTAACTACAAAAGGACATTTATATACTTTTAAATATAAAATAAAAAATAAATTGACAGTGAATAAAGATAGTGAATTGAAATGGAGAACATTTAATACTGCTTTCCAAAAAAGAATTGAAACTGGTGTTATAACTAATATATCTGAGATAGATCCTAAGGTTTTTTTTAGAAAAATGTAAAGAAATTGTAAAAGATAAAATTAAACAGATATTGTTAGAATATAATTCAATTAAAATTAACTTTATGTTTTGTGGTGAGTTTGTTAAAGTAAGCTATGAAGAAAATGAATATAATCTAAAATATTTAAATACAGAAAATGTGGTGGTGTTAAAAATGAATAATGCTAATAATAAACTAAAAAATCAAATTTTAAATAAATTTGATGATTTTCAAGAAAAAGGTGGGCATTATCTTCTATAATTAAGTTACTTGTAAATATAAATACATTTTCTTCATTTGCTTCAGCATCATCTTACATTGATTTGCCACCTTCGATAAAAAAGAAAAAGGCGTGCATAAATATTAAAAACAGCGATGATGCATGCTTTGCGTGGTGTATAATGGCTGCGCTAAATCCAAATACAGCTCACTCTGATCGTATCTCGAGTTATCAAAACTTCCCAGTGCTACTAAATGACATTCCAAAATTTGAAAAATTAAATTCTATTTCAATAAACGTTTTCGGACTAGAATTAATTAAGGCAAGTAATTTCAAAGTTGTTTCGTTTTACCTAACTAAGCTTAAAAGCATATCAATCTATTATTAGTGCAAAATATTTCTGAAAAAAAGAACAAATTAAACACATATTATGAAGATGAAACAAATTTAAAAGAAAAAATTAAATATCATTATGTTTTAATAAAAAATATGTCAAGGTTACTTTCAAATGAACTGTCTAAGAATAAGAGACAAAAATATTTTTGTGAGAGGCTTTAAGGCAAGAATTAATTTTAAAAGAACGTAATATTGATGGAATTATAAATAGTGAACATAAATTTTACAGACATTTTCAATTGGAATATGGTGATAATAAAAATATTAACGTAAGATGTGATAGCAATTTGATAGAAAGGTTTCTCAAAATGCAATGTTTTGAATATCGAGAAATGCAAGCTGTCATAGACATAAATTATAAATCTGATTACACTGTACTTGATTTGCGTTCAATAAAACAAAAGTCATCATATCAAATGGAAATTATATAAACTAATATAAAAAGAAAGATTGTAAAAATTGTAAAATAATAATAACATAAGAAAGTGTTTTTATAATAAATCTTTTTAGCAAATTTTCAAAAAATTTTGTAAAACTGTGCATATAGCTTCACTCTGTCCGTCCGTATGTTTACAAAAACTTTTACACCGTTTGAAATAGAGAAAAAAAAATTTAACCATGGGTAGTTTTTGCAAAAAAAATAATTTCGTAGAAGAATTTTTTTCTGTAGCCCCACCTGTTACGGGGCTACAGCCCCCCAAAGTTGGAAAAAGCCCTATATTTAAATTGTTATAACACGAGTTCTGTTAGATATATTTTCAATCTGAGTTGAAGTTAGATTCTTGAGAAATTTGGCAACATTCCCCATTGAAGGGCTATAACAACCAAGTAATATAAACCAAGGAAATATTTCCAAAGTTAAACTCAGTATGTAATACAATATAATTTTGAAAGTGTGCTTTTTTAAAATTTACTTACTTAGGTGGCGCTACAGACCATGAAGGTCCTGGGCCTGACGTAGCGTTCCTCTCCACCTCGTTCGGTCCCGAGCAGATTCTCTCCAGTTGGAGATTTGGAGCCTTCTGATGTCTGTCAAAATCTCGTCTCTCCAACGAAGGTTTGGGCGACCTCTGCAACGTGTTCCCTCTGGCCTAGCTTCGAGTATCTTTTTAGCTGGAGCATTGTTGTCCATTCGCTCAACGTGACCTAGCCATTGCAGCCTTTTGATCTTAATTTTTTGAACTAGGTCTACGTCACCGTACAGCTGACAGATCTCGGCATTGTATCTTCTTCTCCAGGTCCCATCGTCGCAGTAAGGACCGAACACTCGACGAAGAATCTTTCGCTCGAAAGTTCCAAGTGCTTGCTCACTTGCTCTGGGCAATGTCCAGCACAAGCACCGGAAGTATGAGCGTTTTGTACAGTTGCACTTTGGAACTGCGCGATAGGAGTTTTGAACCCAGTTGTTTTGACAAACCGAAGTAGCAGCGGTTTGCTAGGTTTATTCTTCGTCGAATCTCCACATTGATGTCATTTGCGGAATTTACATTTGTACCTAGGTAGACAAACTCCTTAACTACCTCAAAGTTATATGTACCAACAGTGATGTTTGGACCTGCTCGATGTATTCTGGCCTCTTTATTTGTTGATAACATATACATACTTTGTTCTCGTTCACTAGAAGACCCATTTTCTTTGCTTCTTCTTCAATACTGACGAAGGCTTCGATGACGGCTCGTTGTAATGTTGCTATTATGTCGACGTCGTCCGCGAAGCCTAATAGCTGAACAGATTTTCTAAAGATTGTTCCTTCGGTGTACCAGAGCGGCGTATAATCTGTTCGAGCACTAAATTGAAGAAGTCGCACGAGAGTGCATCACCTTGACGGAAGTCGGTGCATGTGCGGAAGAGCTCCGACATATTTCCTCCAATAGCAACTGCACATTTAGTGTTCTCCAATGTTACTTGGCAAAGTCGGATAAGCTTGGATTGTATGCTATATTCCGACATTGCAATGTACAGTTCCCGGCAATAGATACAATCGTAGGCTGCCTTAAAATCGATAAAAAGATGGTGTGTATCGATTTGAAATTCATGGGTCTTCTCCAGGATTTGCCTCAATGCGAAGATTTGGTCGATGGTAGACTTACCAGGACGGAAACCACATTGGTAGTTGCCTATGATGTTATTGCAATGTGGTTTCAGTCGTTCGCATATTACGTTGGAAAGGATCTTGTACGCGACATTCAATAGAGATATTCCGATGTTATTCAGTCTTAACTTATTTGTTGACCTATACTTATTTGTTGACCTATTAACTTATTTGTTATTTGTTGACCACTGCACGCGCTTTAATTTATTTTATTTTAATAGCTTATTACTTATTAATTATTAATTTCCGCAGTGCAATTATATTTTCGTTAATATAATAAATAAAAATCACAAAAAAAAAATAAATAAATAAAAATTAAGTTAACAAATTCTTTCTTTTAAACTGTGTTATTACATTATTGAATTTTTTTATTAAAAGTGATACTTAAATTTTAAAAGCATTTAATTTAATTTGCCTTGTAGTTTTTTTTTTTATATTGATAATATTTCCAAACTATTTTTTTGCCAACTGTATCATATTACATTATTGAAATTATTTTTTATATTGTATTAAGTAATACTTAATTTTAAAGGCATTTAATTTAATTTTTAAACATTTTAAAAACTTTTTAGAACATTTTTTTCGTTTATTTCTGCTGAATTCATAACTTTTTGGTTTTTTGTTAAGTTAAATTTAAAAATAAAATTTATTATGGAATTCAAATGTAATCTTGCTAATTGTACAATTTCTGATAACAAATCTAATTTTGTGGTTTGTTAAGCGTTCTACAAACGTAAGTTACATGGTGTTTGTATTGGAGCCAGTAGGTATTGGTACCACCCTTCTTTACAAAATTGGTTTATATGTGATGACTGTCAGCATCATGAATCGGTTTTAAGACATATGTTCGACAACCTTAGTAAGTCCATAGCTGATATGAACGATAGGAATACCGGCTTATTAAATAAAGCTATTTTGGTAATTGATTCAAATCGCAATTCATTCAATGATATGGCTAAATCATTTGATTTATTATGCAACACAATGGCGGAGAAATCTACCGGTTCTAATCACTTATTAAATAATGAGTTTAACGACTTAAAAACTGAGCTATTAACTGAAATTTCTGCTCAATTTACTAAAAATTTTGAGAATATTTTCAAGTCGTTAGAAACTGGTTCCAGCAGTGCTTCATCAATTTTTGCAGTTCCTAAAAATTTTGAACGTATGGAAGCAGCTGTTATTAAGCATATTAATACGGTTCACCAGGACTATGCCAGCACTAATGTTGAAATGTTACATAATTTTTGTACCGAACTGCATAATTCTAGATCACAAGCTCAAAATTCCGAATATTGCAGTAAAGTACAAACTTTTGATAAGGCAATTCAAGTTGATACACTACTTGATTCTCCTACAAATTGCGTTAAAAGCGTGCAAACAGATTTTGCAATTTTACATAAATTTGGTACCCAATGGACTAATGATGAATGGAGTGGAAGAATCACCAAGCTAATGGATTGTAATAAATCATCAGTGATGTTTGGACCTGCTCGATGTATTCTGGCCTCTTTATTTGTTGATAACATATACATACTTTGTTCTTGTTCACTAGAAGACCCATTTTCTTTGCTTCTTCTTCAATACGGACGAAGGCTTCGATGACGGCTCGTTGTGATGTTGCTATTATGTTGACGTCGTCCGCGAAGCCTAATAGCTGAACAGATTTTCTGAAGATTGTTCCTTCGGTGTTGACACCAGAGCGGCGTATAATCTGTTCGAGCACTAAATTGAAGAAGTCGCACGACAGTGCATCACCTTGACGGAAGCCGGTGCATGTGCGGAAGAGCTCCGACATATTTCCTCCAATAGCAACTGCACATTTAGTGTTCTCCAATGTTACTTGGCAAAGTCGGATAAGCTTGGATTGTATGCTATATTCCGACATTGCAATGTACAGTTCCCGGCGATAGATACAGTCGTAGGCTGCCTTAAAATCGATAAAAAGATGGTGTGTATCGATTTGAAATTCATGGGTCTTCTCCAGGATTTGCCTCAATGCGAAGATTTGGTCGATGGTAGACTTACCAGGACGGAAACCACATTGGTAGTTGCCTATGATGTTATTGCAATGTGGTTTCAGTCGTTCGCATATTACGTTGGAAAGGATCTTGTACGCGATATTCAATAGAGATATTCCGATGTTATTCAGTCTTAACTTATTTGTTGACCTATACTTATTTGTTGACCTATTAACTTATTTGTTATTTGTTGACCACTGCACGCGCTTTAATTAATTTTATTTTAATAGCTTATTACTTATTAATTATTAATTTCCGCAGTGCAATTATATTTTCGTTAATATAATAAATAAAAATCACAAAAAAAAAATAAATAAATAAAAATAAAGTTAACAAATTCTTTCTTTTAAACTGTGTCATTACATTATTGAATTTTTTTATTAAAAGTGATACTTAAATTTTAAAAGCATTTAATTTAATTTGCCTTGTAGTTTTTTTTTTTATATTGATAATATTTCCAAACTTTTTTTTTGCCAACTGTATCATATTACATTATTGAAATTATTTTTTATATTGTATTAAGTGATACTTAATTTTAAAGGCATTTAATTTAATTTTTAAACATTTTAAAAACTTTTTAGAACATTTTTTTCGTTTATTTCTGCTGAATTCATAACTTTTTGGTTTTTTGTTAAGTTAAATTTAAAAATAAAATTTATTATGGAATTCAAATGTAATCTTGCTAATTGTACAATTTCTGATAACAAATCTAATTTTGTGGTTTGTTAAGCGTTCTACAAACGTAGGTTACATGGTGTTTGTATTGGAGCCAGTAGGTATTGGTACCACCCTTCTTTACAAAATTGGTTTATATGTGATGACTGCAATTCATTCAATGATATGGCTAAATCATTTGATTTATTATGCAACACAATGGCGGAGAAATCTACGGGTTCTAATCACACATTAAATAATGAGTTTAACGACTTAAAAACTGAGCTATTAACTGAAATTTCTGCTCAATTTACTAAAAATTTTGAGAATATTTCCAAGTCGTTAGAAACTGGTTCCAGCAGTGCTTCATCAATTTTTGCAGTTCCTAAAAATTTTGAACGTATGGAAGCAGCTGTTATTAAGCATATTAATACGGTTCACCAGGACTATGCCAGCACTAATGTTGAAATGTTACATAATTTTGTACCGAACTGCATAATTCTAGATCACAAGCTCAAAATTCCGAATATAGCAGTAAAGTACAAACTTTTGATAAGGCAATTCATGTTAATACACTACTTGATTCTCCTACAAATTGCGTTAAAAGCGTGCAAACAGATTTTGCAATTTTACATAAATTTGGGACCCAATGGACTAATGATGAATGGAGTAAAAGAATCACCAAGCTAATGGATTGTAATAAATCATCAATCGTCAAAGATAGTAACTATTCGTCTACTTTTGTAAAGGGCGTTCCTTGCTCGTTTGATGAAAATAAGTTAACTCAATTTATAAAAGCAGAATTTAACATTGGTTCGGTAGTGTGTACTAATTTAACACCTAACCGTATAAAGAAGAACAAAATGAAATATTTATGCTTTCTTATGTCTGGTTGTTTATTCTATGAGAATTTTACAACATCCAAGCAACGTCAATATATGGAATAAAATTGGTGCAGCTATTGAATTAAGTAAGCCTCAGGTCAAAGGTAACCTAAACAAAAATATGAAAACAGTTTTACAAGACACTAATACAGGTTATACAATAAGAAATTCTAAATTAAATTACAAATCCTCTTTAAACACTAAATCTAATTTAACAAATTTACTTGATTTATCTTTTCCTATACCTCCTACTAATTTTTCTAAATCAATTGATATTTCAAATACTAAAACACTAATTAATCCTAACAAATCTGATATTATTGCACGAACTGATACTAATACTATTCCTATTTCGAATATTAATATAAAAAATAATTCTAAAAAGATCATTTCTAGTAAATCAAATAATCTTACCAAATCAGGTAATAACAAACAAATTAGCGATTCTTATCTAAAAAATAAATTTTCAAAATTCAAAAAGTCTGTATCAAATAAATTTAATAAATACCAAAATTTTGTTCAAGGTGAAACTATTATGCCCCAAAGTAAACCTTCTAGCTTAACTGTAGCAAAATCTTCTTCTAGTAAAATTACTAGATCAACTTCTTTATCTTTACATCCTGAATCACAAACTAATCCCTTCTTAGCTAATTCTGAGAATATTTTATTATCTAACTCAAATACAACTCCACCAATTTTAGATCCTCTTTTACCGCCTGTTGTAAAACTTACTCAAAAAGCTCTTCATGAAAGTAAAAATAACAGTAGGTACGTTTTAGCTAGATTAAGGGACAGTAAAATTTATGATAATGTTAGACTTTACCTTGCATATCTTCACGATAAATCAAATGATGTTTGTATTGGTGGTAAAACAAACACATCGCTTAAGATAGCTATTCAACAGGAAAGACTTCCTACTGATATTAAGGACTTACGTAATATTTTTGTAAAATATCATGAAACATATAATATTTCTGCTTAAAATGCTCTAACTGACTTGAAATCTTTTGCCTCACATATCTCATCTAATAGAATTAACTATCTTCAACGTGTGAGAGAAAATCATGATAAGTACTTTCGTCCCCTTCCAAGCGAGAAAAAGTCTAGTTAATATTAGTCTTGCGGAACCCACTCATCCTAATAATAAATCTTTTAAATTAACTATTTATTATCAAAATGTAAGAGGTCTACGCACAAAAACTAAAAAAGTTTTCTTAAATTCTACTGCTTTAGATTTTGATCTATTCGTTTTAACAGAAACCTGGCTAACTTCTTCAATAAATAATCTTGAAATTTTCTCTTCTTCTTACAAAGTTTATAGGAAAAATAGATATGATTGTCGTTTATCTTATAATGTTCCTAAAGGTGGTAGTGTACTGATAGCTGTTAAAAATACTTTTTGTTCATCGCAATTGTTACTTTCTCAATATGATCCTACCGATATTATCGAAGTAATTGCTGTTAAAATTGAACTACAACTAAAAAATGTTATTATTATAAATCGTTATATTCCTCCGGGATCTAGTATCGAAGTGTATACTAAATATATTTTAGAAATTAATTCACTAGTCAGTAAACTTAATGTTAATGATGATGTAATTCTCTGTGGTGACTTTAATCTTCCTAACATTAAATGGGTTCGGCACGATAAGGATTCCTACTTCATTCCATACGAATTAGTTAGTAATACGGAGTGCTTTGTAATTGACTCTTTTAATTCTTTTAATTTTCAACAAGTATCTTCAATCTGTAATAATCGTGGTAGACAGTTAGATCTTTTATTTACGACAAATTGGATGAATTTTGCTATTATTAACTGTCCATTTGAACTAGATGAGCATCATCCTCCAATTTGTTCGTCTCTCTGTTTTCTCATACCTCCAATTATTGATTCTGAACTTTCTTATCGTTTTAACTTTCATAAAGCCAATTTTGATGCTATTAATAACTATTTAAGTTGTTATGATTTCTCATTTTTAATTTCTTTTAATTTAAATGATGCAGTTAATCATTTCTATAAAATTGTTCATTCTATTATTTCACAATATGTTCCGTTAGTTGTAGACAATAGTTACAAATCCAGTCCGCCATGGTTTACTAAAAGTCTTAAAAAATTAAAAAATAGAAAAAATAAAGCCTGACGTAAATTTATTAAAAGCAATAATAATTATGACTTTAATGTTTTCATAAATTTATTTAATGAATTTAAAACAATGTCTGATAATTTATATTCTAATTATGTGCAAAACATGTCTTTTAATATTAAAAATAATCCAAAACTCTTTTGGAAATTTGTTAATTCCAAAAGAAAAAGTGATCAATATCCAATGTGTATGAATTATAAAAATTCTAGTAGTATAGATTCTAATGTTATTTCAGAATTTCTCCGTGATTTCTTCTCAAGTAGTTATTCTTTGCCCGCTTTCTCGTTAAATGAAGATAATTTTTTGCATTTATCAAACTTTCCTAATACTACACTGGGTAATATTCATATTGACTCTAATTTGGTATTTAACTATTTGACAAAACTTGATAGTAACACTAGTCCTGGGATTGACGGCATCCCTGACATATTTTTAAATAAATGCTCATCTTCATTATCTGGTCCTCTTTCTTCTTTATTTAATTCTTCTTTAGCTTCTGGTATCTTCCCTTCTATTTGGAAAACTGCCATAATTAGACCAGTTCATAAAAAAAATCTTAAAAACGATGTTACTAACTGTCGTCCAATTGCTAAACTTTCTTCTATACCTAAGCTTTTTGAACTAATTGTATTTGATTCTATTTACGATCACTGTACTTTTTTTTATCGCCTTTCCAACATGGCTTTGTAAAGCTTAAATCAACCGTTACTAATCTTGTTGAATCTACATCTACATTTATTAATAATATGGAAGATGGCTTCCAAACAGATGTAATATATACAGATTTTAGCAAAGCCTTTGATCTTCTTCCACATAATGTTATTATTTTTAAGCTAAATAACTTAGGATTTCCGACTTATTTTATAGATTGGATTAATTCCTACCTCTCTGATCGTAGATATAGTGTTTCGTTTAGATCCTCGATATCTTCTGAGTTTGCAGCTCCCATCTTGGACCTTTACTTTTCATTATTTCTATTAATGATGTTTCTTCTTTAATAATTAATAGTCACATTAAAATTTATGCCGATGATATGAAACTTTTCAAAAAAATTGTAAATTTGGAGGATGCATTAGCCCTACAAGCTGATCTTAATCGTTTTTACAATTGGTGTTCCAACAATAATCTCCAACTCAATGTTACCAAATGTGCTTCAATCAGTTTTACACACCGCTTAAGTCCAATTTCTTATGTATATTCATTTAATAATCAAATCATTTCAAAAGTCACTTCAATTAAAGATTTAGGGGTACTCTTTGATAGTAAACTTTCATTTCAACTTCATTATTCTGATATATTAAATAAAGCCAATTCTATGCTCGGTTTTATTAAACGTTGGGCAAGAGAATTTGAAGACCCTTATGTATTGAAATCTCTTTATACCTGCCTGGTTAGACCTAATTTAGAATATGCCAGTCAAGTTTGGTGTCCATTTTATGGTGTCCATATAAATAGAATTGAATCGGTTCAGAAAAAATTTCTCAGGTATGCTTTACGTTTTCTTCCTTGGGAGGACCCTTTTAGATTACCTCCTTACGAACATAGAATAAATTTAATACATCTCAATACACTTGAAATGCGCTGTAAAGTTGCAGATATTGTATTTCTAATTGAATTAATTAAAGGCAACATTTCTTCTTCTCAACTACTCGCTAAACTTAATTTTTCTTCGCATTCTAGATTAAGATCTGCTAATTTGTTTAATTTACAGTTTCACCGAACTAACTATGGTAAATATGAACCAATTAATAGAATGATGTCTCTTTGTACTATATACAAATCCCATATTAACTTTTCCCAAACTAAACAATCATTAAAAAATAACTTGTATTTGTGTTCTTGAAATTTTTGGACTTACATTCTTTGACCTTTGTCTTCTTAATTGAAGCTTTTTTGTTTTTTTTTAAATATAATTAGTATAATTTTTAACTTTTTTTTCACACTTTTTTTTTTCTTAAAAATTTTTTTTATGTAAAATTAATTATTAAATTATTAATTTCTATAATCTTTAGTTTCTTTTTTGTTTTTTTAATGTTTAATTTTAGTTTATTAATTTAATATAAATTTTGTAACTTGCTTGAATTAAGCTCGGAATAAATAAATAAATAAATAAATTCCTCTATAGTTGGCACATGACATGGCATCGCTCTTTTTGTGGATGGGCATATGGTGCTAATGTTCCAGTCATCGGGCATGCATTCTTCCATCCAGGCTCTGGTGATGATTTGAAGCATGCTCCTAACCAAATCTTCTCCTGCTACCTTAAATAACTCAGCTGGGATTCCATCTGAACCAGCAGCTTTGTTATTTTTCAGTTTATGAATGGCTTGATCAACTTCCATTAGGCTCGGTGGTAGTGTTTCGTCATCGTTGATCATTGTGACTGGTGCATTATTCTGGTGTTCTGTATGCCCATCATTTAACAACTGTTCGAAATGTTGTTTCCATGTCTTCAATATCTCTCGCGTATCGGTTATCAAATTTCCCATGCTGTCTCAGCGCGTGTGTACGTTGTTTGTAGCCAGCTACCAACTGCTTGGCTTGTTTGTAGAACTTACGTACTTCGCCTCTGTCTCTGAATGTTTCTATGTCCACAAGACGAGATTTTTCATAAACCCTTTTTTTTCTCCTAATGGTGTACTTTTCATCTCGTCTTTTAGCTCTGTACTCCTCCTGCGCCGCTCCTAAAACTTTTTTTAAAAAGCCTTGGTTTTTTTTCATCACTTGTTTATTTATCCATGAGTTATGATCGGAAGTAAACCCTAACCATTTAACAAAAATTTTATTATCACTAGTTTTAAGAATTTTTTCAATCAAAAAAACTTGTTTTTTATTAGTTTTTAACAATTCATATTTATTTAACTGCCTTGAATTGGTTGTCCTTGAAAATCTTCTAATAAGTATGTTACTGGGTTGGTAATTTGAACTTTTCTGATTTTAAATATTTCAGTTGTCCAGTTAGGTGTATACCCCTTTTCAAAAATATGTTTGAATTTGCTTATTCGAACTGAATCATCAAATTTATATTTTGCAGGTGAAGCAATTTTTATATGATTATATACAGTTTTAAGCTAATTTTCAGCATTATCTTTATTGACATCTGACGGTCTATTTTAAATTGTTCGG
The DNA here is from genome assembly GCA_963082915.1 of Dolichopus griseipennis. Classification (NCBI taxonomy): domain Eukaryota; kingdom Metazoa; phylum Arthropoda; class Insecta; order Diptera; family Dolichopodidae; genus Dolichopus; species Dolichopus griseipennis. The sequence continues at coordinate 196,807,261 of OY720441.1, read as the reverse complement.
TGTTTAGTGTTGTTATACTGTTTGGTTAATTCTAGAATTAGGTTAATCCGTTTATAATTAGTTTGCAAATTTTGTGGATGTCTTTTAGAAGTTAGAAAAATATTTTGCATTGCTTTTGTGACGTTCTCTGAAGTTTTTGCTTTTATAGGGATTACCCATTCAAACTTGGAAAAGGTATCAATTACAGTTAATAAAAACTTAAAACCTTTGTTCTCTTTAGCATATGAACCCATTTCTACTAAATCAGCTTGCCAAAGATCATCAAATCCTTTAATTATAACCCTACGTCGTTTAAAATTTCTTCGTGCAGGTTTATGCAGCTCTTTAACAACCTCTCTTTTACCCATTTTTAAATTAAATGTACTTATATGAAACGGTTATATATATATAATAAAAAGCAAACATTTTATTGTATTTAAAATTTATATTCTTTATTTATATAACATTATATTATAATTATTTATTTTTTATTCTTTTATATAAATCCATTAGTTTGGAACATTTTAACATATGATGTTCCGCTGAATGACAAGGTCAAGTATCTGGAACAGTTGTCATGTTGTCTGATGTATAGGGACATATATCCCAATGATATCCATGCTCTTTAGTTTTAATTAGGATAGAATTTTTAAATAATTTTAAAAAATGGAAGTGAATTTTTAATTGTTCATAATGTTCCTCCAATAAAATATCATCATATTTATCTAAAAAATTATTTAAAGAATATCCGATTTGATGTATATCCATTTCGAAAAGTAAATGAAAACTGATCCCCCATTAAGTTTTTATAAGTTCTAAACTACTAAATAAATCCAATGCTGACCGAGCTTGGCCTTCAGCTTTTTGCAATCTCTCATTAATAAATTTAATTGGTTTTTTAATTTGAAATTCAATGACATCACTCATATTTGAATATTTTTCATTGAACAATTCCGAGAATTTGATATGGATTTCCTCTAAACTAAATTGCATTTTTTCTTCTAATATTTTTAATTTTTCTTCTGCTAATTTAAGTTCTATAGATACTGTTGTCTTTAAATGATTAGACATTTCTCGCATTTCGTTTTGTAATAGTTCTTTCTGAAAGAACATATGTTTATTTACAGAATTTTGTGTTGCTGCATCACTGACATTAATAGGTTCTTGGACATTTGATAAAATTGTGTTATCTAAATCATAATTTCCTTCAGAAGTCAATTTGAAACCAATACCTGGAGGGCCTTGAGTATGTAGTTTTCTAGAAGAAGCTATACTACGTCCAAATTTATCAAGTGACATAATGGGTTTAACTGATTGTTAATGTAAATAGTTATTGTATTATATTTGCTTCTCTCAACTCTTCAATTATAGAAACTATTTCATTATGATGATTGTTTTTACCAGCTGTTTCTGATGCAATTAAAAGTTTTAATCTGTCAACTAATTCATTAGGATCATCCCAATAAACATACTGAGATGAGTGATTTGTATATTTTAAATGGGTTTCTGGTGAAGAAGATTTATTAATATAATTAGTAAAATTTTTTTCCGAACAACCTGAACCAGTTTTTTTATGTCTAGTGTTATAATCATGTATATATAATTTTCTTAATATATTTTTGTATTAAAAGCCTTTGTTTCCTTTTATTTGCTCAAAATGATCATAATTTCTTCTATGTGCATTCGTTTTGTTAAGTATCTGATGATATTTTTTTAAATCACTTTCAGTATAGTTTATTGGTTTTTTTTAAATATAAATTCATACAGACCATTAGTTCCTTTAAAAACTTCATAATCAATCAAAATATCTTTAGTAGTTTCATCTATTCTAAAATTAGCATTCCCAAGTTTTCGAACATTTAATGACTCATCAAAATAGAGTCCATATGACTTATCAAGTTGTGACTCGTTTAGAACAGGAAATTGTGAAATTGATGTTTCATCAATAATATTATCAGTTGTCCGGCTTAAATGATCTCATTAATTTTAAGGTGTTATCATCACCAGCAGATAATTTAATTTCCGGTTTAATAACATTATTTGAAAATTGTTGTTGCTGTTGTTTGACAACATTTGTTAATTCTTTCAATGGTTTTATAATTGGAGTGAAAGCTTCTTCCCGATTATGGTCTTCCAATAGCTTCTGAACTTTTAAAGATTGAAATTTCTTTTTTAAATTTTTATGAGTTTTAATTAAATTTTCCATAAGTTGTTCATCCATTTTTTATGGATTAGTTCAATTATTACCTGTGAATTATCGACTGAACTGTTCTCTTTCTAACTGTTAATCGCTAACTGCTGACTGGTAACTGCTACCTATTATCTGCTAACTACTACCCGATATCTATTAAATGATCTGTTCAGTTAGTAACTGCAAACTGCTAATAGGTCTTGATTTACCAAAAATTTAGCAAATGCATCAAAATTTTTTCTATAACGTCCATTATTTAAACCGCTATCTTTGTCAATTGTTAGAAACCCATAATTATCATTCCAGCAGTATGAACTCAATTTTTTAAATTTATTAAAAGTCATATCAGAATTTACATGATCATCATATATATGTTTTAAATTTAAATCATCTTGCTTAAAAATAATTAAAAAGTTAGCATTACCCCTAACTAAGTGCTTTGGAATTCTTGTATATGACTGACATAAATAAAAGCTATCTACTTCATGATGACGTCCCATACAAAAATAGGCTCTTATATTATCTTGCTTATCACAAGCTACATCATCGAAAATAAATATTGAATTTGGTTGTGAGGCTGATGATTCAATTACATCAACATTATTTGAAAATTAGTTATATCCCATTCCTTTGATTGGTTTTATTAATTTTTTTAAATATTTATATTTAGGTTGATGTAATGATTTTGAGTAAGTATATATATTTTTAAATTTCAACCCTTTGAGATCTAAAAGCATACTCAACATAACATTAGTTTTACCACAATTTGAAGGTCCAACTATTAGTCCTCTTATACTATCTGGAAAGCATTCACCATGTTTTTTTTTTATTTTGTTTTTTGAGTTTCGATCAAAATTTTTTACTTTAACTACGTTATATACTTTTATAAATTTCATTTCTTATAAGTAACTTAATGTCTCAGTAATTGTCTTAAACTAATCGGTGTAACATGCCTCTTCCTAATAAATATTCAATCAGTAACCAAAAAACTGTTAATGGAAAAGGTGTAGTTAGTTCTCTAATTAATAAACTACCATTGGAAGTACATTTACCTGGCTATAACTATTGCGGTCCTGGAACAAAACTAACAAAACGATTAGCTCGAGGTGATAAAGGAATTAATGGTTTAGATGAGGCTTGTCGAGAGCATGATATAGCATATTCTCAAAATACTGACCAAAATCAACGTCGTATAGCTGATAAAATATTAGCAGAGAAAGCTTGGCAAAGAGCTAAAGCAAAGACTCAAGTTTTGGCGAACGGTTAAATTCATCTCTAGTTACAAACTCAATGAAAGCTAAAATTAGGCTGGGTATGGGTTTAAAAAAGAAAAAAAAGAAAATTTTAAGAAAAAACAAAACTTCGAGAAAAAAGCTCTTGAAAAATGTTATAAAGGAAGCTAAAATAGCCGTTAAAACTATAATAAATCGACGAAGGATAAGAATATTATAAAAACTGCTTTGCATGCTGCTAGAAATTTTTCTAAAGGACAGAAAAAAAACATGAAGATTCCTCGAATAATTTCTGTACCAAAAATTGGAGGAGTTTTACCTTTAATACCTATATTTGAGGGTCTATATAGGTATAAAAAGAGTTAGGTCTTTATTTGAACCCAAAAAACCATTAACTAAGCTGCCTAGTAGAGCTCTTACAAATATTGAATTAAATATTATAAGTAAATAAAACATAATAAAAAATAAAACAAATTTTTAAAACAAACTAACTGATAAAGAATAATTAGAATTTAGTTATAACAAAAGAAATTTAAACGAAAGATTTTTGTATGTATGTTTATTATATTATTAATGTGTATTAGCCTTAAATTTAAATCATTGAATTTTGGATTAGCCTTAAAAACCTATTTAAAAACAGAATACACTACTAAAATATCTCATTGTATCAATTAAAGACATGCCAATAACATTAACTTTAAACGGAAATTCTTCCATATTGACAACTAATTATTTCCCCCCTATAGATCTAAAGGGAAGAAAATATACCTGCGGTTTAGTTGATTTCCAAACGTATAACTCAATACCTAATATAGATGAGGAGAATAATACATTTATTATTGATGATAAACCTATTACAATTCCAACAGGTTCTTATGAAATTGGTGATATTGAACTATTTCTTTGAAAAACGCTGAATGTAACTAAAGCAGATAAGGAAAAATTAATTATAAGAGCAAATAATAATACATTAAAGTGTGAAATTTTTGCTGATAAGGATATTGATTTTGAAAGAGAAGATACAATTGGCGGATTATTAGGTTTCAGTAAGAAGAAATTATTAGCCAATAAATGGCATACTTCAGATCTTTTTGTTGATATTAATAAAATAAATATAATAAGAGTAGAATGCAATATTGTTTCTGGAGCTTATATTAATGAAAAAGAGGCTCACACTTTACATGAATTCTCTATTAACGTCAGTCCTGGCTATAAAATAATTGAAGTTCCTAAGAATGTAATTTATCTACCGGTAACTATTAATCAGATAAGTTCTATTACTGTAAAACTCCTTGATCAGAACGGTAATTTAATTAATTTTCCTGGAGAAACAATAACAATAAGATTACACTTAAAGCTTCAGAATGATGGTATTTAATCAAAATTATCAATCCAATATACATTCACAGAAAGATGAACATCACCTTAATTCATTAAAGGTAGTCGAAAGAGGTGGAACTCAACATTTAAAAAATATAAAAAAAAGATTATTATTTGAAAATAAAGAATATTTAAAATTTCTTGGATATCTGTTAAAAGTAAATTAAATTAAAATGGAGCTCTTTAATGATCCAATTTTTGATGAAACTATAACTAGCGCTCAATGGCATTCACATTCTCCATTCTTAAACTCATTTGGATTCAGTGATATTATACGAATACAAATACAATCAAAAATCAGAACTTAAATATATTACCTTCAACAAGTCTAATTTGCATTGAAGGTTATGTATCAAAACATGATGGAACAGCTGTTACTCAAACTAAACTAGTTAATAATGGTATACCATTTCTATTTGATGAAATTCGCTATGAACTGAATGGTAAGGAAATTGATCATAATCGTAATGTTGGAATAACTGCAACATTAAAGAACTATATCTCACTTAACCGGAATGAAAGTGTAGCTTTATACAATGGAAGTTGGTCACCTGATGAATCAATTAAAATAAATAATTTGTATTTTAACTTTTGTATTTCCCTAAAAAGATTAATAGGGCTTGCTGAAGATTATAAAAACATTATTCCAAATACAAAACATGAATTAATATTAACTCGCTCTCGATCTAATGATAATTCATTATTATGTAGCAGTACTAATGCAAGTGAAAAACCAAAACTTACTATTACAAAAATATATTGGAAAGTTCAACATATTAACTTAGCTGATAATCCTAAATTAAATTTATATAAAAGTATTGAAAGTGGTTCAGTTATGAAAATTTCTTTTAAAAATTGGGAATTACATGAATATCCTACATTACCATCAGGAACTACACATCATATTTGAAATATTAAAACAGCCTCACAACTTGAAAAACCTCGTTTTATATTTTTTGCTCTACAAACTGGTAAACAAAATAAACTGGATGAAGATCCATTGTGATATTGAAAATATAAAAGTATATTTAAATTCAGAATCATACCCATATAAAGATATGAATTTAGATTTTGCAAAAAATCTTTATGCCTTAGCATATGAAGCATATTCCAATTTTTGAAGCTTTTATTATAATAACTCAATATCAGAACCTTTAGTTTCTTGGGAACACTTTAAAACTGATTCTCCAATCTTCATAATTGATACTCGTTATCAAAATGATAATCTTAAAATGGGTCCAGTTGATGTTAAGATTGAATTAAAGACTTTAAAAAAAATTCCAGACAATACTACAGCTTTTGTCTCATTTTGCATGACCGTTTAGTTGAATTTAAACCGGAGAAATTAACAAAATAATCTAAATTTCTAAATAAATGAACTGATCTGTAAAAAAATTACGCTGCGAGAAACTTAAGAATGAATTATATAATCATTGATGTTTAAGGATTTCGAGATAATGACAATAAATTCATCTTAAAGGAAATGGCAGTTCTTTCAGCAGAAAATGAGATTCAACATTTTATCATTAAGCCACCATTCAGTTATCATTACCTTAACGCAAAAACAAAGCAAATAAATAATTGGTTAACAAAAAATCATCATGGATTTCAATGGTTGGAAGGTAAAGCAAATTTTTCTAAAATCATAAATTTTTTAAAAATATTTGTAAACAATTATAATAAAATTTATGTAAAAGGTAGTGAAAAAAAAAATTGGGCGGAAAAAAACTTAAAAATTTGCAATATAATTAATATGGATGAACATGATTTTACAAAGATGTTCTTTTAACCATATTGGTGTTTGTGCTTTGGAAAATGTTTTTTTATTAAAATCACTATTGAAAGCCTTTTACACTCCTACAGGAAAATGAAAGCTGAAAAAAAAACAAATTTTTCACATGTAAAAAAATAAAACACACTATGTATATGTATTTATTTTTTTATTTTAAAATATTTTAAATATTTTTATTATAATTAAATTTGTTACATAATTCTTTATTATAATAAAATTTGTTACATAATTCAATAAATAAAGTATTAAAATTACTAATTTGTATTATTACTTTCATTTAATAAATAATGATCCCAAGGTAAAGTTTCATATGAGTTATAAAAATCTTTTATCATCATTTAAATTTAAAGCTACTTTTTTCTGTTTAATACTATTTACATTATGACATATTAATTTTTTTTCACATTAACTAGGAAATAAAAATATAAAAATTGTGTTTTTTTTTTTTTATGAATTAAATAGTTTTTTGTTTATTTTCATTACATTTTAATTTATTTTAATCATATTGAATAATGAGGTAGGGTATTTTATATGAGTGATTTAATATAAATCTCTTATTATCATTTGAATCTAAAACTACTTTTTGTTGCTTAATACTATTTACATTGTGATTAATTAAATTTGAACAATTGTTTTATTTATATTTTCATCTAAACTTTTTTTATAATCCTCAAATTCTATTTCTTTTTCTACAACATTTTTTTTAATACCTTTTATTTTTTTTATACATTTTGTATTATTTACTTTTATTGAATACATTTTTAATCTTAAACCTATAAATTCTGTAATAATATTACCATTCATTTCATTCTTCATTAATCCTACTACTTTTTTATTAACTAAAGGAATTCCCCATTTATTACCTAAAGGATAATCGCTAGTGTCAAACCGTTCATTACAATCTTTTCTAATACTTTCATATATATTTTTATTAGTTATTTCTAAAATAAAACTGTCTGTATCCGTATACAAAAGATTACAATCCTGTTGAAAATTCTCTTTCATATAATTATAATAAAATTCATAAATTAATGTTTTCGAAATATCTAATATTGACATGCCTACGTAGATGGGTTTATCAAAAATTATATCTGTTTTATATAGTTCTATTGCAACTAAATTTTCGTTAAAAATGGAAGAACTTTTAAAATATGGTGATGCAATCAATAAATTAGCTCCATACCGACTGTGCCAATATGTTTTGAGTTTTACATCACAACGTTTTCTAACATTTTCTATTGTTTTACCAAAAATTGCATTATTCATTCGTTTATATTGCTCTTTTTCAAATTTGTCAGTGGTTTGTGTACGTAAGTGTTGTAAGTTTAGTATTTAATAATATATAGGGCTTCAGATATGACGATTGATTAAATTGTAATAGTTTATGAATTTTTTTTATTTTTAATCCATGTTTTAAATATATTTTTAAATTTCTGTAGTGAATAGTATAGTTATTTTTATCAAACAAAGTAGCTAATAATTTTTTATCATTGGAATTTATTGACAAATGCTCAGGACAAAAAGGTAAATCTTTATGTAAATCATGAAGCTTTTGAGGATTCTCTATATCTACTTCAAATATAAATCATACAGAAGATTCATCAGAAATATTACTTATGAAATTTTCAGTGAATTTTTCAATATCATTTACCCATTGAAAATTATGTAATGGTAAATATTGAGTCATAGACCAACCGTACTGATTGTTAATGTCGAAGTAAATTATATATTTTGTTGGTTTACTAGAATCAAAATTTGGTATATATATGTTATTTGATTCGGAATAGCGTTTCGTAACTTGAGTTAGACCTCCTCTTATCCCATTTTCAATAAATAGTACCATATCAATATCAGTTAATAACTCAAAATTAGTTTTTGTGTATTTTAGCATGGCATCCCAAGAATATCCAGGCAAAATAAAATAATGTGCCGGATCTAAATCATAAGTTCTCATACAACTTTTTCTAAAATTTTCAAGTATATCTCTTAGTAGCAAAACATCAGTTTTTAAATATAAATCAGAGTATTCTCCTAAATTTTTAATTTTAAATTTACTCCATATTTCTTTTGCATGATTGTAATCGTCATCAGTTATATTTGATTTATTTAATTCATTATAAAAAAAATTTTTTTCTGGTAATTCTGATTCTGAAAATTTTTTCGGACTATCAATATAATCATAGGGATATATTCCCTTCTTCTTAAGTAAACTATATTGACAATCGGTTAAATTAACAAATTGAGATTTTAAATTGGGAAACTCCTTTACATTTTCAGCTAATATTTCTAAACTACTACCTAAATTTAATGTTACTATTTTCTATATATTTTGTAAAACTAATATATTTTTCCTTATTTAATGGAAGTAAATCTATCTTACCCACGATTAATGAATTTAGTTGTTTAATGATAAAATGTGAATCATAGCCAGTTAGATTATGAAAAATTACATTTGCTATGTGTTACACCTCGATATTCCCCACTTAAATGACCATGATCTTTACATTTAACGTCGTTTGTTAAAAATGATTCATTACATATAAAGCAAACTTCTACGCTTTCAAATTCAGCTTGTTGTGCACTGTTAACGATTTCATTCTAAGTGGTGATTTTAAATCTGTTTCTAATAAAAATGCAACCATTTTTAACTCAATTAGAAACCATTCAATACAATTTTCCCTCTATGAAAATTATATTTTGTATTTTCAATATAGCTTGATTTTACGTAGTAGCCCATAGAAAATGGAATATGTTCTTGATAACTCTTATCTAAATTGATTTTTCTTAATAAGCATTTAATATCTGCATAAATTACATATATCACCATTAATTTATTTTTGAAGTTCTTAAATTTGAGATTATTTTCATTGTTTTCTGGTAAAACAATAGAACAGTTATTAACTTATTCACAGTAATTTGTAAGTGAAAATGTTAATATCTATTATCATCTATCACAAAAATATTTTTGTCTCTTATTCTTAGACAGTTCATTTGAAAGTAACCTTGACATATTTTTTATTAAAACATAATGATATTTAATTTTTTCTTTTAAATTTGTTTCATCTTCATATAATATGTGTTTAATTTGTTCTTTTTTTCATAAATATTTTGCACTAATAATAGATTGATATGTGTTTCTTGTTTAAGCTTAGTTAGGTAAAACGGAACAACTTTGAAATTACTTGCCTTAATTAATTCTAGTCCAAAAACGTTTATTGAAATAGAATTTAACTTTTCAAATTTAGGAATGTCATTTAGTAGCACTGGGAAGGTAATACCATTAAAATTCAATACTTCTCTATAGTTTTGATAAATTGAGATACGATCATAGTGAGCTGTATTTGGATTTAGCGCAGCCATTATACACCACGCAAGGCATGCATCATCACTGTTTTTAATATTTATGCTCGCCTTTTTCTTTTTATCGATGCTGAAGCAAATGAAGAAAATGTATTTATATTTACAAGTAAGTTAATTATAGAAGATAATACCCACTCACTACCTTTTTCTTGAAAATCATCAAATTTATTTAAAATTTGATTTTTTAGATTATCATTAGCATTATTCATTTTTAACACCACCACATTTTCTGGATTTAAATATTTTAGATTATATTCATTGCTTACTTCATTGCATTTTCTTCATTGCTTACTTTAACAAATTCACCACAAAACATAAAGTTAATTTTAATTGAATTATATTCTAACAATATCTGTTTAATTTTATCTTTTACAATTTCTTTACATTTTTCTAAAAAAAACCTTAGGATCTATCTCAGATATATTAGTTATAACACCAGTTTCAATTCTTTTTTGGAAAGCAGTATTTAATGTTCTCCATTTCAATTCACTGTCTTTATTCATTGTCAATTTATTTTTTATTTTATATTTAAAAGATTGTAAATGTCCTATTGTAAAGATTAATAGTAAAGATTTCACTCCACTTTTAGAATTTATATTTTCTTTACATAATTGTTCTAATAAATTTAAGTCCTTTAATAGTGAAATCATATAAGACTTTTCTTCTTTATTATTTTCACTCAGGTAATTTTTTTAAAATAAATTAATATGTTTTTTTAGAATTTTCTTAGCAATTTCAGACATTTTTGTTATTTTTTTTATTTAAGTTATTGAATTTTTTTTTTTTTTTTATTTAAAAAAATTAATTTTCATTCTTTAATTTAATGAATTTTAGCAGGAATATGAAATGAAACTAAATTGCCTAATTAGAATTTATTAATTTTAATATTGAGGAAAAGGAAATTAAAAGAACTCTGAAATAAATAGAAAAATAAAAAAAAGTTGATCTCTTTAATCAAAAGAACTCTGAAATAAATAGAATAAATAAAAAAAAAAAGTTTATCTCTGAATCAAAAGAGCTCTGAAATAAATAGAATAAATAAAAAACAAAAGTATATTTTTTCTTTCTTAATTTTTATTTAAAAGTAAAAAAAAATTACAAGTAGTGCATATTTATTGATTTATTGCCAAGTGATCTTGAGAAAATAAATCCTCTACTCCTAACTTATATTTATATAATGAAGGTGAAACCATATAAATATTAGGTTCATCATTCAATATTTTCATTTGTGGTTCCGTCAAAATGTTCATCATATATTCAGGTAAAAAGAATACTGCATTTTCAAACTCCAGCAAGATCCTTTGACCAAACACATATCAATCTATTATTAGTCAATAAATCTTTTTAAAACCATAAAAGTTTTTATTAGTTTGATCGTAAGACATAGCTAACTAAATCAACTTTATAATGCTAAAAACATTTTCTAATTATTTTATCTATTCAAAAATATTGAAAAACAAAAAACTTTAAATAAATGTTGAATATTGATTTATATTGATAAATATTGAAATACTAGCTGTTGATCCGTCACAGAATTAAAAGAAGAACTTTTTCTAATTAAAAACTATTTCTAATTTCATTATGTACATTATGTTAAATAAAATTGCAACTGATACATATAACGCATATTATGCTTCGATTCTAGTAATAGATACACAAAAAATAAATAAATGACTCATATAATTTCTTCTTGTATCTTAAAAACTTGAAGATGAATAAGTTAGTTAGTCTACTTTTTATATGTTTCGTGTTTATAAAATGTTGGGGTCGTTAGTTCAAATCCCTTCTTGGTATAATTTTTTTTTAATTTCAATTAATATTTTTTTTTATTTAAGTGCGTACTTGCTTAAATTAAATAAATTAATAAAAGATTTTTAATTTTTTTATAGGTTTATTTTGTTTCAATAATGATCTATTTCTTCATTTATTAATGTTTTGTATATATATTTTTAAAAAATGTTGCTATACATTCTATATTGTTTCCTTTGTTTAGATTCAAATCGAAAAACTTGTTTGTTGCTAACATTCTATAATGTACCTACTCAACCTTGCTAAATAATGTATCTATTATTTATATTTATGTAAAATTGTATTAAATAAATGTTGATTTTTGAATTGAATTTTGCATTATCAAAAGCAAATTATAAATTTTATTTGGAATTTTTTTAATATACCTAATTTACATAAAAAAAAATTATTTTGTTGGGCTTCTATGGTGCATTGAGCTCAGTTATTGTATACCCGAAGCCACTTGCCCAAACTTAACACCATTTTCTTCCATTTTTTTTTTAAATAGTAAAATATTTAATAGATTATGAGGGAATTATGAAGGGATGGGGGATAGATGAGGGAGAGTTAAGAGCGAGATGTGGGAGAGATGTGGGAGGGATGTTGGAGAGATGAGGGAAACTTTGAAATTACTTTGACACATTGCTTGGTTTATTTGCTTGGGCAAAGCAAGCAATGCATCAAAGCGAATAATTAAAACTTACTACACAAATATTCATGTGAAGCATGGTCTTCTTAATTTTTATTTACAAAATGTTTTACTATTTATTTAAAATTTTCAGAAAATCATCTGTGATTTTTAAAGCTTAAATGAATTAATTCATAAACTAATAAATAAATTTTATTTCATCAAAAACTTTGTTTTTTATTAAAAATAAATAAAATATTTTTTGACCTGCTTATGATAGTTTTGGATATTTTATTTTCTAAAATAAAACACATCTAACAAAACATTAATATTTTATTTTTTTATAATTAAACACATTTAATTGAATGCGTTTGTTACACCTCATTCTTGACAAATATATTAATAATAATAATTGAAAATTTATCTATTTTTATAACCGAATGACTATATGTATATAGTCCAAGGGTATAATAAATTTGCGATTACGTTTGTGACGCAGAGAAGGAGGGGGGTAGATATAGACTCAAGTGTATGGATCGGATCAGAATCGAAAAGTAAATCGATTTAGCTATGTATGTCCGTCCGTCCGTCCAAATTTTAATTGGTCTACTGCTGAGGGTTCGAGTAGCTGCCATACAACTCCTTCTTTTATATGAGCATTACTCTACACCTAATAAAGCTGAATTTTTGCCAAAAGTAATTAACCGGATGATGTAATGTATATGTTACGGTCATACGGGTATCCCAGAGTTGACACAGTCTACTCTTCTATACTCTTCCTCGTTTAACTTAATTATGCATTATAAAAAAAAATCAAAAAATAAAATTAATTTTTCTAACGTAACGTTCTATCTTAATTTTAAGTTACTATTTTTTGTAATTTCGATTATTTATTTATTTGTTTAATTCAAACAATTTTACAATAAAATTTCTTATCTTATTCTTAAAATTAAGTTACTATTTAAAATATTAATATATGAAGATGTATGTATATTAACTTAAAAAACATTTTAAAATAACATAAATAACAATAAATTACAAATTAAAAATGAAAAGTTAAAATTTTCAATGTTGATTAAATATTTTATGTTTTAATGGGTCTTTTTTTGTGTCAATGATTTGTATTTATTACCCAAAGATAACATTCTGTGAATTGGTTCATTACATCCATAATTAGTTCTGTGATGTGTGGTAATGAATAGATTAAAAGAAGTAAGATGAGATATTGTGTTAAAATTAATTTTGTTCGAGATCTCAGGTTACGATATTTATTTATGTCCTTTTATTATTTCAAGAAAAACAACATCAGCTGCCTCCCTTCTAAACTTAGGAGTATTTACTTGAATTAATTTTAATCTATTTTTATAAGGACTTAAAATTATAGGGTCATTCCAACGTAAATTTCTTAAAACAAAGCGAAGAAAGTTTTTCTGAATCAATTCAATTCGATTTACATGAATTTGATAGGAAGGTGACCATACTAGGCAGGCATACTCTAAGTTAGGCCTGTCGAAACTTGTATAAAGAGATTTAAGAGTATACGGATCTTTAAATTCTTTAGACTATCGTTTTACAAATCCAAGCATTGAGTTTGCCTTATGAATAATAAACTCATAATTAGCTCTGAAGTTAAGTTTACTGTCAAAAAGTACACCTAGATCTCTTATTGATTTAGTTTTATTCAAATTGGAATTATCGATAGAATAAATGAAGTTAAAATGATTGGACCTGTGCACTTTTAGAAACATTAAGAAGATTATTTATGGCGCACCAAGAAAAGAATTATTAAAATCACTTTGCCGTAAGGCCGCATCTCCCATTGAAGTAATGTTTTTAAAAATTTTCATATCGTCATTTTCATTGCAGCTATTCCTCCAATTAGAAAACTGGACGGAAAGTGGGCGAGAGATAATAAAGAAAAAGCCAAATTATTTGCGGAACACCTAGAAAAGATATTTCAAGTAAACACTGGTGAAGAAGAGGAAGATCTAGATGTAGAACAAATTAAAGAGCAAGAGGAAATCGCATTAACAAATCCAGCTGAAGTGAAAAAAGAAATTAAAAACAACATTAAATCTAAAAAAGCTCCGGGATATGATTTAATAACCGGACAAATTCTGAAGCAGCTACCAGAGAAGGCAATAGTTAAAATAACAAATCTTATAAATGCTGCATTCAGGCTGAAATATGTGCCGAAATTGTGGAAAGTGGCCGAGGTCATTATGATACCCAAAGCAGGAGAACCACCAAATGAGATAACGTCTTATAGACCAATCTAATTGCTACCTATAATGTCAAAACTATTTGAAAAAATTTATTTGAGAAGACTAAAACCGATTATTGAAAGGAAGAATCTAATTCCGGACCACCAATTCGGCTTTAGAGAAAAACATGCAACAATAGACCAGGTACACAGAATAACAAACACTATTGAAAAAGCTTTAGAGGAGAAGAAAGTCTGTTCAGCAATCTTTTTGGATGTGACTCAGGCATTCAATAAGGTGTGGCACAAGGGATTGAATTGTAAACTGAGAACAATCCTTCCAAAAGAGCATTCGGAAATGATAGAAAGCTATCTATCAGACAGATACTTCTACATAAAACAAGAAGGAGAATATTCCGATCTTAAAGAAATCAGTGCTGGAGTTCCTCAAGGAAGTGTACTCGGTCCAATACTGTATCTGTTGTATACTTGTGATTTTCCTGCACTTGAAAATAATATAATTGCGACGTTTGCTGATGATACAGCGGTTTTGGCTGTCGGAGAAAATAATGAAGAATCTACAGAAAAACTGCAGAGAGCTATGACAAAAATCCAAAATTATACTAAAAGGTGGAGGCTAAAATTAAATGAAGGTAAGTCAATTCATGTGGATTTCACAAATAAAAAAATTGACCATAAACCAGTATATATAAATGGTCAAGAAATACCTTATTCAAATACTGCCAAATATCTTGGTATGACATTAGATGCGAAGCTTCGCTGGAAAGCCCACATCAAAAACAAGAAGGAAGAGTTACAAATCCGTTATAGAAAAATGTACTGGCTCATAGGTAAGCATTCTACCTTGACAATACAAAACAAACTTCTGCTCTATAAACAAATATTGAAACCAGTATGGTCATATGGCATCCAGCTATGGGGATGCAGCAAAAAGAGTAATAGAGATGTTATTCAGAGGTTCCAGAATAAAGTTCTAAGAAATATTGTGAACGCGCCCTGGTTCATCAGAAACTATGACCTACATAGAGATATGCAAATAGAATTTGTAGATAAAGAAATCCAAAATTTTGCAAGAAGTCACGAAAAAAGACTCCAAAACCATGTAAATGTCGAGGTAGTCCAGCTTCTGGATAATACAAATATAGCCAGACGACTCAAAAGAGTAAAGCCTTTTGAGTTAGTGTAGCTATAATAAGAGAAAGAAACAGTTAGATAGACATCGCTGGATGGAATCTACATTTAAAACTAAAATAATGCCAGAAGAAAAATTGCTCAATAGCCCTATCGGACTAGATCGCAATAGAGGAAAGGTGTGGTTTAGTGGGTAAGAATCCCACACGCAATGTCAAGCTACGGGGCTCATTGTGTCTTTTGAAGATTCCATTCCAACCTACGTAAAAATAAAAAAAAAAAAAAAAAAAAAAAATATCGTCAGCGTAAGTTTTTATATTGCTATGATTTATAAAAGACCCAACATCATTAATAGATAAAATAAAGAGCAAAGGTCCCAAGTGACTACCTTGTGGAACACCTGAATTAGCTGTAAATGGGTTGGAAACGGACGATCTGAACACCGAACTGTAGATTCTTTTATTGCGTTAAGATCCAATCCACTCAGTAAAGCTACTTGGAAAACCTTATTTTTCTAATTTTATGTGGTTTCTGTGTGATAAGACATCAAAAGCTTTGCTGAAGTCAGTATAGATAACAACAGTTTGAAAACCTGACTCCATTTTGTTTAGGAATGTAGATGTGGATTATACTAAATTAGTTGTACTAGAATTACGTTTCAACATGGCTTTGAATTCCCAAAATAATATTAGAGCACTTTGAATAAATTAAATCAAAAATCACCAATTCAAAAATTTTAGGAGCAGCATATAATTTTTCTATGGGACGGTAGTTAATTACAACATTTTTACTATCTTTTTTAAAAATTAGTCTAATAATGCTTTTTTCCAGATATCTGGGAAATACCAACACTTAACGAAGTATTAAAAAGAATAGATAGTGGAAGTGCAAAAGAATTTGAATATTTTTTTAAAATACTTTCTGGGATACCATCGAGTCCTGAAAAATATTTCATATTAAGTTTTTCAAGATAATAAATTACTAGGGTACTTGCAATCTGTAAATCCAACGATTTAGCTGGTTTTAAAAACTTTATAAATTTTTAAAAGGCAAATGTTTAGCCATACGGTACTAAAACTTACCACTATCCAAACTCAATTTTTGCAAAATTTTTGGCCACATGTATCTTCTAAACGGTTCAAGCTAGGGTCTTGAAGTTTTGGGAGTAGCTAGATCCTTCGAAATTAGTAGGAGTCAGTTAACAAAATTTTTTTGTCACGTCACCTGTTAAGGAGTTATAAGGGCTCGAAAATTTAAATTTTGCTATTTTTGAACACCTGTAACTTGAATACCTGTTCAAATTTTTTTTTACAAATATACAAAATTTACAACTGCAGCATTATATTTCAACATACGTTAAAGGTTTTTCTTAAATTTGAAAGGGTTTCTTTAAATTGAAGAAATTGCCTCTTAGTTTTAAACATTTTAGCTAAGATAATAAAATTCTAGGTAAAATTCCAAATTTTGGTGGAGTTCAAAATGGAAGGGTGAAAAAATTGGGAACCTTTCCCATTGAAGGGCTACTAGGTCGTAAAAATTAAAACTTTTATGTTTTTATAAAGCAGTAACTTATTCACCAATGTAAGTTTTTCCAAAATTAAACGTGAACATAGAAGCTCCAACATTATATTTTGCACTTGTAACAGATGTTCTTGAGTGCATTGGAATTATATTCCAAGTATTTCACTATTAATCATATAATTAATAAATTAATGAAATAACTAAATTATAATATTATCATTTATTTTTATATATATTTTTATAAAAATAAATGATAAAATACTCAGTAAGAAACCGTATATAATATTGAAAATGTGCTTTTTAAAAACCCATGGCTTTTTTCCTCACTTGTAATTATTATTATAGAAGCTTGATAGATTTTTATTATTAATACTCGTTAGAAGATAGTGAATATTAAGGCAATCTTCACATTTCTTTCTAGACCAACACAAGGACCATGAAATTTTTTTTTACAAAAACCTTTGCTTTTTAAAATTCCAAGTTTACGATCGTTATTATTACACGTAATAAAACAGCATTTAACCTCATTTAATTGAATCATATTTTTGAAAGACATTTATTTTTTTTTTTATTTAGGTAAACTAATTTAGTTATATGTACAACAATTTTTTTATACAATTATATCTGTTGTTTTTATTATATGGTAATGTTACTTTGATTGTTACATTTTAATCAGTCCAAAGGCTACTAAACATATATAAAAAATCACGATAACTCAACAACTAATGACGTTATCCTTATCAAATCTGTGCTGTAAGTTGCTAGTAATTAAACTACGGCGGGGATTGCATGCAATCAAGATCGGACTATGTGTTCGGTTCCTACAACTTTTTGATGAATTTGGTACAAATGAGTATAATTCCGAAACCAAAAAAGATACAACTTTCAAATTCCTCTTCCTATTTTTTTAGTGTCCTCGAAATTTAGAACCAATTAGAGTAATATGTCGGAGACCATCCACTCAGTTCCGAAGACCTTAAATTATATCTTCGAAAATAATAAAGATAGTAACTTCAAACAAATGTAAAAGCATAAAATTTGGCACAAGGGTGTTCTTAAGTATTTCCTACACGTTCCCCTAATTTATAATCAATTCGAGTGGTGGTTCAGGTAACTCTCCTAAAACTCCCAAGGTTTAAAAGCTTATCATCGAAATTAAAAAAGATAGAAACTTAAAATTAAGATAGAATGTTCCAATTGTGACAAGGGTTAACTAGTTTTGAAAGTATGGCGAGGACTGTATATGGGCGAAATCGGACAATGGTTTCGGGTTCTAGAATCCTTGAAAAGTTCAAGGGCTAACGAACATATATCTAAAAACAACATAAGCCAAAAACTAACTTGTAATGTATCTAAAATTTTAATCTGTGTATTAAATTTTATTAATATTTTATAACTTTAAATATTAAATTAGTTTTTAAGTTAGATTATAGAAGAGATTTATACCAGTTTTACTGTCTATCTCAATTCTTTAATAAATAAATAAATAAATAAAGTATTTTAGAATTACATTTATTGTATATTTTGCGTTTATAAGCTTTTCTATCAGGTATATAAACTAACCATTTAAAATAATTGCAATTTTGAAAAATTTGGATTATTAATTATATTATGCTTTGATTAGCTTTTTATCACAAAATTTAATAATTAAAATTTTTTCATTTTGTAATTGATTTGGAATAAATATATTTTCATTTATTTCAAGTTTTTTTGTATTGTAATATTTTTAAATAGATAAATTAGTAAGAATTTGTAATATTTTGTAATAGATAGTGTAATTAGAAAATGTTTTTAGTATTACAAAGTTAATCTGGTTAGCTATGTCTTACGATCAAATTAATAACAGCTTTTATGGTGTTAAAATGACTTATGGATATCTCATCAAATTTGATCCAAATAGGTGTAGGGTATTTCTAAGTCGGTTACACTGACTGACTAAATTTTTTTTTACTTGTTTTCAATTATTTACACTAATTATTTTTTTTTTATATATTACACTAAAAAAAAACTTTATTAAAAAAAAAAACACGCTTATATATTTTACATTTTTTTGTGATTAAACATAATTTATCTTTTTTAAACATAATAGATCTTTTTTTATATTTTTTACTAAATTATAGGATTATATTTTATCTTATTTTACATATTTCTAATTTTTCAAATAACAAAAGAAGACACAACCTAGAATTAATAATTACTTTAAACATACTAATTGCAGAAATGATAAACTGTCAAATTTTGTGAGTACAGAAAAAAAACACGTCTATCTAACTCTATCAATTGCACTCGTAAATCATTTATTTTTAAATTTCAAATCTTTTTACATACTTTTGCATGAACTTGCCTGTGTCTGTGGCTTTATTTTTCACTCTGTCAGTTAGTAATATATTTTTATTA
The DNA here is from genome assembly GCA_963082915.1 of Dolichopus griseipennis. Taxonomy (NCBI): domain Eukaryota; kingdom Metazoa; phylum Arthropoda; class Insecta; order Diptera; family Dolichopodidae; genus Dolichopus; species Dolichopus griseipennis. The sequence goes on along the minus strand of OY720441.1, from coordinate 196,787,638 downwards.
GAAATCTGACAATTAATATATAAGAATTGTATGGTTCAGTGGTTAGCAAAGTTGCTTAGGGTGTAAATAGATCTAAGTTCGATTCTCTTTAAAAGATAGAAATTTTGTTTTTTTTTTTTTTGATTCAACAGAAATAATAAAAAAAATTACTAATAAAATTAATTTATTTGGACAGTTCTTTAAAAATTTGTAACTTTAAAAACAAAAATACTTCGCTTTGATAATATAAAACTATAGACCAAATAATTATATAGACGATTAGTTTCATATAAAAAATTTTTAGGGTTTTTTTTAAGTCAGTCCGTACATTTTTGGTTCATTAATTTAAAATTAATACAAGTTATCGTAGGTACATAGTAAAAAAAATAAAAAAAGATCGAAATTAAAAAAAAAATCACCATGAAGTGAATTTGAACCCACAACCAGAATATTTTATAAACGAAAACATACGAAACATACAAAAATTAAAATACGTAACTTATCTATCTTTAAATTTTTAAAATGCAACAACAAAAATTTATCAGTCATTTGTTTTTGTTTACTTTTTCTGTATGTGTATATTAGAATCGAAGCAAAATCTGCGGAGTACAAAATGTAACGGTTACGTTACGAAATGATTTTATTACTTTGTAATAATATGCAATATATGTAGTTATACGTATAAATTATAGATAATAAGTAAGATAATTATCTTATATGAATAAGCGAGTGCGTATTTAGTTTTTGGTGTACATAGTATATGCAAATGTAAGCAAAAAATATTTAAGTGAATATTTTTCATTAATGACATTAATATATCTAATTAGATTTTCAACCATGTTATTGTTATATTATTATATTATTAGAGCATATGTATGTACATATATGAATGCAGAAATATTATAAAAAACCATAAACAAAAAGCTAGGTATAATCCGTTTTATTATTCTTTAAAGAAATTATAAGATTTTAAAATTTGAATACCTTTTTACATAGATACCTATACCAAGTTTCTTTAAAAATGAAAACATATATTCTTAACCGTAATTAAAAAATGTTGACAGCTAATATTTGAATTGGTTTTCGAAATTTTGGAAGAAAAATTTAATTTTGCTACAATTTTGAAAACAAATTACATTAAGTAGATTTTAATAGTGTAGTCTTTAGAGGTAGGTACATATGTATCTGTTACGATACATGTGAAACATTTACAAACATACATATATAAGTACAAGGTGCAAAAATGTATTCAGACTTATCTAATAAGTGTAAAACAACTTTATTTAACAAACTAGATAGTTAGATAGAGTTTCAACTTTTACAAAAAATATGGAAGAAAGTTTTCAAACCGATGTTAGCTTTACATATTATAGTAAAGCATTTGATGTTTTACCACATTCTATAATACTGATAAAGCTCAGAAAACTTGGTTTCCCAGATATTTTTGTGAAATGGGTTGACTCATATTTATCTGATAGGACCTATAGTGTTTTATTTAGAAACATTACTTCTAAACTTTTTAACGCCAATTCCGGAGTTCCACAAGGCAGTCACTTAGGTCCTCTTTTTTTTATAATCTCGGTAAATGATGTTTCTTCAGTTATTGTTAATAGTGAGCTTCAAATATATGCGGATGACATGAAAATTTTTAAGAAAATTGAGTCACTAAATGATGCTTTACGATTTAGATAATTTTTTTATTTGGTGTAAAAACAATAATCTTCTTCTAAATGTAAATAAATGTGCACTTATGTGTTTCACACGTCGTCTTAATCCGATTTGTTTTAATTGACGGAATTAGTATTCCTAAAACGAATTCTATTAAAGACCTAGGCGTTTACTTCGATGATAAGCTTAACTTTAAACTTCATTTCTGTTATATTATAAATAAAGCTAATTCTATGCTTGGTTTTATAAAACGTTGGTCTAAAGAATTTAATGATCCTTATGTTCTTAAATCTTTATATTCTTGTCTTGTTAGACCTAATTTAGAATATGCTAGCCAAGTTTGGTCACCATTTTACGAGGTACATATTAATAGGACAGAGGCGATGCAAAGAAATTTTTTAAGATTTACTTTGAGAAATCTTCAATGGTCAAACCCGCTGATCCTACCTCCTTTTGAAAATAGATTGAATTTAATTCACTTGAAAACTTTAAAATTAAGACGAGAAGTTGCTGATGTTATTTTTATTACTGAAGTTATAAAAGGTAACATTCTTCTCCTCAAATCCTTAATAACATTAAAATTAATTCAAATAATCGTTTACGTAATACTAATTTATTTACGTTAAGTTTTCATAGAACAAATTATGGCAATTATGAACCAATTCATAGGATGTTGATAATGGGTAATAAACACAAGAACAACATCGATTTCACACTTTCAAAACAAACACAAAAACTTAAATTGTATAAATAGAAATATAAATTCTTTTTTTTTTGTTTTTATTGTTCACTTAAATTTTAATTTAAGAAATATGAAATTGTAACTTAATTCATAAGCTATTTTTTTTATATGTTGTGTAATACTAATTGTTAAAATTTTGTAAAGTTTGAGTTAAACTAATAATAAATAAATAAATAAATAATAAATAAATAAAATATCGGCTAAATTTATAAAAAAGTATGCAAGCCGTCTGGCTCCAATTATTGTAAAATTACAGAAAGTTAATACAAAATCGTAAACAGAAAGTTCCAATAAATAATAGCTTTAATAATCTAAACAACGTGATAGAACGGGTCCCCAAGACTCAAACCTTAGGTCCCGACCGCTTTAAACTTTAAATTAATGATATATGTAAACTCAGCTTGCAGGGATCTTTACAAATGTACGCAGATAATGCTATACTGAATAAAAAAAAGAGCAATAGATATGGACTTTTGTACAATTAATATATGGTAAGAAAAGCATAAACCTTCACTTAATAAAGTTAAACTAAAATAATATTATTTGATAACAAAAAATTTCAAAACACCAACTTTACATTTAGTAATTCATTCGACAATTGAAATTGTCAATAAATTTACCTATTTAGATTTAGAATTGGATAAAAGATTAAAATTGGACGAACATATTGATTATGTGTCCAAAAAAATAAGCCCCTACGTTTTTATCATAAAAAGGTTACGCAATTTTTTAACTGAAAAATCTTTATTTGTTATTTATTCTTCCTATGTTGTGTCTAACTTGATGTATTGAAATCCACTTTAGAGTAGTTCATCTCAATATCAACTAAGTAAAATAGATATTTTGAATAAGAAAGCCATCAAAACAATATATGGATTGCCAACAAGATTTCATACTGCATCGCTTTACACTCAAAAATATCTAAGTTTTGCAAATGTTTATAAAAAGGACCTTTCCTCACTGCTTTTAAAATTATTAACAATAAAATTTAAACATCACTTCGTTCTCAACCGTATGATCGACATTCACAATCACAATACTAGAAACGAAACCAACTTCTATTTATCACTTTTTAAAACAGAACAACAACAGAAAAATTGTCTTTATAACTGTTTAAAAGCCTTTCATCAATTGTCTTCTGCTACTAAAGCAATCACTGATACATGGCTGTGTAAAAAAGAAATAGTACAATATATTCTATCTTCAAATAATCAGTCATAGTTTCTTAAGTTTATTACTTTACTTTAGTGTTCTTCTTTTTGTTATTGATCCTAATTATAACTTATGGAAACAGTCAAGAAGTTCATAAGTAAAAGTGGAAAAAAAAAATGTTTAATTTTTTTATTTTATTTATTTGTTATTACAAACTAAATTTAATTGAAATTGTGAAAAAAAAAAATAGAATAGGAGTTATAATGAACAAAAGCCAAACTACATTTTATAAAATAATAACACTAACAGGTTTATGCAATAGTCGTAAAAAACTAATATATTTAATATTCAAACAAAAAAAAAGAAAAATCACAAAATTATTAACTTAGAATTAATTTAAACTATTGTACAAAAGTATATTATTTTTTTTATAAATAAAGAAAAAAAATAATAACACAAACACTTTGCATTGCAACCGACTTAGAAATACCCTACACCTATGTATTTCAAATTTAATGAGAATTCCATAAGTCATTTTCAAACCAAAAAAGTTTTTATTAGTTTGATCGAAAGACCTAGCTACCCAAATTAACTTTATAAAACTAAAAACATTTTTTAATTAATTTTTCTATTTAAAAATATTAAAAATTCTTACAAATTTATCTATTTACTTTTCCTTAAAATAAAACCTGATCCACGTTACAAGTGTGGAAAAGATTAATTTCAGATTGAAATATTGCGATCGGAATTGGTTAATTTTCATCTTTTTTATTTATGACAAGGAATTTTGAATACTTCTGTTCAAAATAAGAATAACAATCATAATGCTGCTATTATCTGTGTCTCTAAATTTCATTAAACTCAAAGTTATTCGAAAGAAATATTAATTTGTAATAATATATATATAAAAGTTTATATAATTTGATGATTTTTATTATAATTAAAACCAGTAATACGAGTACTTTGATTAGCTTTTTATCACAAAATTTAATAATTCAAATTTTTTTTAAATTGAAATTAATTTAAATTCCTAGTATATGTTCTTCTTTATTTCTAAAATACAATGACATACTTAGAGCTTTTCATATAATTCATTTAGTTATAAAAATAAATTTTACATACATCCAGCAAGTTCCTTTGAACACAACTTAAGTATCGTACACAATTTCTTAATTATATTTTACCTATCATAATAATTCAATAAAATTATAAGATATAATAAAAATTAAAAAAAAAAAAATTTAATTGTTTAATAAAAAAAATATTTTGTTTTTAATTTATAATATACTAACAGATTTTCCCGGCGTTGTCCGGGAGCATGAAAATTGTAAAAAAGCTAGTTTAGGTGGAGTTCCGTTAACCCATTGTGACCCAACACTTTTTTTTAGGTTTTTGATATAAATTTGAAATGGTCTAACCAATTGACATCAAATATTGTATATGCGTTCCTCTTTGAGAATGGAGTTCACGCCGACACGACGATTATCCAAAAACAAATTTTGGAAGGATATTACATCCAATTTTGCGAAATATTGTTTGGTCCTAGTTTCAAAAAAAGGTTTGTTAAATTCCGTTAACCCACAGCAGCTTTTTACAGAATTTTTCGTTAGTTTACTCTTAAGCAGAAACGGTTTGACCAATTGATTTTTAATTTTGTATGTGTACATGTACTCGTATATACTTGTCATTTCTACGATTGGCCAAATAAAAAAATTTTGTATGTGAATTACGTCCAATTTTTTAAAGTATGTAATACTTTTTTGAATTAGGGGAATGTTTAAAATGCGAAACAAAAACTCTTTGCAAAACAGTTTGAACGACTGTATCTAATTTTTCTATACGTGGTGCTTCTTGACAATTTGATGCTCCTTGACGATAGAGTTGTGGATGGTTGGTTCCGGCGAATAATGTTAACTGAATTAAAATTTGTATTCTTAATATTATTTAATAATTATGAAATGTTTCAAGTGAAATTTAATAAATTTGTTGAAAAATTGCTTGAATAATCCTAAAAATGTCGTTTTAAAAAAATTGCATTATTATATTTTAAAATTAACATGCACACCATGTGTAATTTTTGTGTTAACATTTTTCAATAACATCAACTTAAATTAAAACTCTATTGAGAGGCAGGGCAACAGGGTAAAAGTTAGTTTACACATAAGTATTATTATACTCGTTTGACTATAGGTCAAAAGGGTATACTAAATTTTCCATTAAAAAATTTTTTGAAACAAACAATTTTTGAAAGCCCGCCGAGTCGAAATGGGTTAATATATTCCAACCAACTTTATACAACTATTTCCGTTAGCTAACAGGCACATTTGTACAAAATTTCAAGCCAATCGGTCAAACCGTTTTGGCTCGACATCTAAAATATTGAAAAAGCTTCATTGCGACCTCGCGCCTAACTGGTAACCGAACTCAACAAAAATTTGTGTCAGCCACTCTTTTCGACTGCTAAATCACCCTGTTAAATTGGACACAAACCGGAAACAAAAATTTTTATGGAGGCCCGCCGGATTGAAAAATAAAAGATGTTAATATTTTTCTGAAATTTAATTAAGTCGTACACATACGAATTTCCAACTTTAGGAAACCCGCATTTTAAATTAAGTAATTGATAAATTAGATTAATTGTAAAATATTTAAGAATTTTTGTAAAAATCTATATAATCTTCTTTTAAACTAAGTAATATGAAATTTTTATCATTGTTTTATTTTATTTTACTATTTTAATTTTTTTCTTTTTTTTTTTTGTGTAAATAACTTGTCTGTATATTGGCACATATTAATTATTTAAAATTATTAGATCAGAAAGTGTAAACTATGATCGACACAAATGAAATTTAATTGTTATATATAATGTGCAATAATTACATATAGGAATATATTGTAATTTTGTTTACTTTTTTCTAGTATAAGATAATTTATATAGTTTTAGAATTTATATTGTTTTAGAATTTAAGAATTTTTCTTATATTTATACGAAAAATAATGAATTGTTAATAAAGAAAAAAAAAAAAAAAAAACCCATTGGACGGTATGATACTTCATAACCTTGACATGCGCATAACAAACGAGTTTCCATAAGCCGTGTTTCGTCATCTTAACAACTCGACGCAGTAGAGATGAGAATCTGTTGCACTCCTTCTTTCACGTTGGAACACTTTGAGTGGAGGCATTAATTGTTTTATTTCTTTAGAACAGGTGTTCGTCCCCACTAGGTATCTATAAAACAGGGTAAGTGACCAGACTGTACACCGATGGCTGGAGTGAGCGTTGAGGTAACACTGGGATCATTTATAAGACGAATAGCTCTGTTTTGTACTCTTGCCGATTTTTATGCAATCGGCGCTAGGATATTTATCGAGATTTCTTACCGCCGATTGGGGTGCACCAGCCTAAATATGTGTATTATACTCCATTTTGGGTCTAATATATGTTTTAAAATTGGTTTTTACGCTTTATTTTAAATATGATCATGAAATAAAGCCAATTGGCTTTATTACATTTGGCCTTATTGCATATATCCGAATATCACTACAGTGGTATTAAACTTTTGCTTCATTATAAAGGCCCAACCATAAAAATATTAAGCTGACTTAAGCTAATATCAAAACTGTAGGATAATTCAACGTAAAGTTTTGTCAATTTTTAAAGTTACTGAAAATGTTTTGATTTAACAACAATTTGTTTTACTTAAATCTTTGAAAAAGGGTCATATCCCCTTTTCCAGAAAATTAACACGAAAATATTTTGGCTTTACTACAATTTGTTTCACTTAAACCTTCTCGTAAAGTGGTCATATCGCCGGGTGACGTGTCGCTGCGCCAAAAAATGCGTAGAGGGAAGCGGCGCAGCGCCGTGCCGCCTCGCTTGGTGTCAGCCCTCGCGGGGAGAAAGGGCGTCGGGCACCGGATGTTCTACTTGAAATTATTGCCAATATTTTTAAGTTTGAAATATCGTAAAATAGAATTATTGTCTATGGCCGATGGCCTTCAATTCTTATTTTTAATGAAAAAAGGAGCTGTGAACACTTTAGTGTAAGAGAATTAGTGAAATTATAAAAATTAAAGTTGTGGTTTTTAATTTGAGCTCGATTGTTTTATTAATTTGAGAAGTTAAACAAATATTTTTAAGCTTTTCAAAAAACAAAACAACTAACGAAACAGTCAGTCGGTGCAACAGGCTCAGAAATACCCTACACCTATTTGGTTTAAATTTAATGAGATATCAATTATAAAAGCTATTATTAGTTTGATCGTAAGACATAGCTAACCAAATTAACTTTATAATACTAAAAACATTTTCTAATTACTTTATCAATTCAAAAATATTACAAATTCTTACTAATTTATCTATTTAGAAATATCAAAAACAAAAAAACTTGTAATAAATGAAAATATATTTATTTCAATTCAATTACAAAAGTGAAAAAATTTGAATTATTAAATTTTGTGAAAAAAGCTAATCAAAGCATAATATATTTAATAATTAAAATTTTTCAAAATTGCAATTATTTTAAATTGTTAGTTTATGTACCTATTAGAAAAGCTTATAAACAATAAATATGCAATAAATGTATTTCTAAAATACAATTACAAATTTAGATAAATATAAAAATAAATTTTAACATAAATGCAGCAAGTACCTTTCAATATAGCTTAAGTATCGTACACAATGTCTTAATTATATACCACCTATGGTACTAATTCAATAAAATATATGATATAATAAAAATTAAAAAAAGGAATTTAATCGTTTATTAAAAAAATATTTTGTTTTTAATTTATAAAATATTTTACAAAATATGTTTTATGGTAAAATTCTTAGCCTTTTAAAAATATAAAAGTGTTAAATAAAAACGGAAATAGGGAAGAACCTTCGTGTATCAAATTTAAGTTTCTATCTTCAAGAATTTCGCAGATAAGCTTTTTGATTTTGAGATTTTTTAGGAGGCACCTGAACCACAACTACGATTAAGTCTAAATTTCGGGGACACATAGAAAAAGGAAATATATTCTTTGGTTTCGAAATTATACTCATTTGGCCTCAAATCGAACAAAAGCTTCTAGAATTCGAACTCGTTGTCCGAACTCTAACAGAACCCATGGAACTTTCATTACTAGTAACCTAGAGTTTAAATTTCATCAAAATAGCGGCATTATTTTTTCAGTTATGCTGTTTGTAAAATATAGGTTTGTTAGCCCTTGAACTTTTCAAAGGTTGCAGAGCCCGAAACCATGGTACGATTGCGCCCATATGCAATCCCCGTCATGCTTTCAATAACCCTTGTACACAATTGGAACGTTATATCTTAATTTTAAGTTACTATTTTTGTTAATTTCCATGATAAGCTTTTAACTCTTGGAGGGTCTAAGAAGGGTACTGAACCACCACTTCGATTGATCCAAAATTAGGGGGACGCGCAGGAAATAGTAAAGAATACCCATGTGCCAAATTGGAAGCTTCTGCATTGGTTTGAAGTTACTACCTTTATTATTTTAGAATATGCTTTAAGGTCTTCGGAACTGTGTGGCTGGTCCCCGAACCACTACTTTAATTGGTTCCAAATTTCAAGGACACTAATTAAATAGAAAGAGACACCCTGATACCAAATTTAGAGGTTCTATCTTCATTGTATTCGGAATTATGCTCGTTTGGCCTAAATTCGATCAAAAACTTCTAAGTTCCGAACCCATTGTCCAATCCTCACCGTACGCAATCGCCGCCGTAGTTTTATTACCAATACCCTTCAGCACAAATTTCATGAAGAGAGCGTCATTAGTTGTTTAGTTATCGTTATTTTTAATATATGTTCGCTAGCCTTAAGACCGAATAAAAGGTCCAGAATCCGAACCCATGGGCTAATTTCGCCTATATGCAGTCCGCGCTGTACTTTAAATACTGGTTAACCCTTGTACACAATTTTTAATTTTAAGTTACTATTTTTATTAATTTCGATGATAAGCTTTTAAACCTTGGCGGGTCTACGAGGGGTACTGAACCACCACTCCAATATATCCCACATTAGGAGGACACGCAAGAAATAGTAAAGAACACCCTTGTGCCAAATTTGACGCTTCTACATTTTTCAAGTTGCTATCTTAATTATTTTAAAGAAATGCTTTAAGGTCTTCAGAAATGTGTGGCTGGCCCCGACCCACTACTCCAATGGGGCCTAAATATCAATAGGAAGGGACAACCTGATACCAAATTTGGAGGTTCTATCTTCATTGGTTTCGGAATTATGCTCGTTTGGCCTAAATTCGATCAAAAAGTTCTAGGTTCCGAACCCATGGTCCAATCCCGAACGCACGCAATCCCCGCCGGAGTTTCATTACTAGTAACCTACAGCACAAATTTGATGAAGATAGCGTAATTAGTTGTTGAGGCCTTCGATCGATTAAAAGGTCCAAAATCTGAACCCATGGGCCGATTTCGCCCATATGCAAACCTAGCCGTACTTTAAGTTCTAGTAGCCCACAGTTAAAATTTCATCAAGCCCTGTTATTTCTTTCAGTTATGGTGCCTACTGACGGACGGACGAACGGACGGACATGGCTATATCGACTAAGGAGGTCACGCTGATCACAAATATATATACTTTTCCATATCTAGCTCGCTTCCTTTAGGTGGTTACAAACACAATACCAAAGTTAATATACCCCTTTACCTATAGGTGTAGGGTATAAAAAAAATTTTGAATAGTAAATTAGAGTATGTGTATAGTTAAATTTGAAAAATACTTTTGATTTTTGTGATATCATAAAAATTTAATATAGTAAAAATTTTGCTGGTTTTATTTTCTCGCAAACAATTTTTGTTATTTTTAACGCATAAAAATTCCATTTTTTGACATTTTAATTGATTTTGCCCAATAATAAGGCTTACTTCAAAAGAAGGATAAGTGAAAGCGAAAAAAAAGTTTTGATTATTATTACCTTTAGTTGTCAGATTAAATTCCGCGGTAAACAAAATTTTGCTGGTTTTATTTTCTCGCAAAAAATTTTTGTTATTTTTAACGCATAAAAATTCCATTTTTTGACATTTTAATTGATTTTGCCCAATAATAAGGCTTACTTCAAAAGAAGGATAAGTGAAAGCGAAAAAAAGTTTTAATTATTAAAACCCTTAGTTGTCAAATTAAATTCCGCGGTAAACAAAGGCGCAAAGCTTTTTTTTAGCCAGCATTTCATTTTTAGTTTCTTCCGAGCTTAATTTGATAATATATGGCAGCTTTGTAATGTATCTCCTTTTTTTTTGTCACTGGAATTATGCTAAATATATTTTAATTAACAATCCTCAATTTGTTTAAAATGTTTTGAAATTGAGGGTTTGCCAAGCGCGAAGGCAAGATTTTGTTTTTTTTTAAGCGCTAAATGTTCACCTGTTAGGCTAATAAGCCGTTTTATAACGTAGGTACATGTTAGAGCAAGGGGTCATATTGGACCAAAATTAACTATGTATAAATGCCAAATAAACTAATTATATAATGAGCAGAGCGTACATGTACAAAGCTAATTTCGGCGAATGTTTCGAAGTACTACTTTGGTTAAAAAGAGAGCCTCAAAAAAAATATTTATGGAGTTCCGTTAAACTATTGCGGCCCAACAGCTTTTTATAGCATATTTTGTTACTTTGCTATAAATTAGAATTTATTGACTTTAAATTTTGTATATGTGTTCTTCTTGGAGAATGGATTTCACTCTATTAAGTATTGATATAGGTCAAAAGGGTATACTAAATTTTCCATTATGTCATTATACTATGTCAATAGTAGTTTTCTTGAATTGCCAACGTTTGAATAAAATATAGTCGATAATTTAGAAAAGGTTTGAAAATCTGCTTTTCAACTTATATTTCATTGTGTTACCTGAAAGTTCTACTTCGCTCTTCCTCGTTTTTTTAAGATTTTATGAGAGAAATGTAGGCTCTCTTTTGGAAAAAATGTTTTAAAATATTATGTCTTTAAGCATAATATATACGAAATTGAATTTTTTCACATATTAGCAGGTCAGAACAGGTCAAAACCAAATCAACTTGGTGGGATACTTTTTCTATAATTAAAGTGGTGGTACAAAATTTTTAATAAAATTAACTTAATCGTTTAAGCAAATAAAATTTATAAAAAACTTTATGGCGTCGTCATGGTAAATGGGTTAATCGAGCTTAACTAACACTTTTTGTAGCCTCTCTTTGGATTGCAAAATCGACCTGTAAAATTGGACACAAATCGGAATAAAAATTTTTTTGGAAAGCTGCTGGGCCCAAATGGTTTAATATATTCAAACCAACATTATATAACTTGTACAAAATTTGAAGTCAATCGATGATCAAACCGTTTCGGCTCTACATCTAAAATATAGAAAAAGCTTCTCTTTTCGACTACAAAACCACCCCGTAAAATTGGAAACAAATCGGAAACAAAAATTTTTTGGAAGGCCGCCGGGGCAAAATGGGTTAATATATTTCAACCAACTTTATACGACTACTTCCGCTTGCTAAGAGAAGCATTTATGCAAAATTTCAAGTCAATCGATCAAACCGTTTCGGGTCGACATCAAAAACATTGAAAAACCTTCATTGTGCCTTGTGCCCAAACGGGTAAACCGAACTAAACAAGCATTTGTGTCAGCCTCTCTCCTCAACTGCAAAACCACCCTGTAAAATTGGAAACAAATCGGAAACATAAAATTTTTTAAAAGCCCGCCACGCCGAAATGGGTTAATTCATTATAACCAAATTAATACGACTAATTCCGGTTGCTAAGAGGAACATTTGCAATTGAGAGCTTTCAAAACTTTATTTAGAAGTACTAGAACTAATAATTTATATAAAATAATTAACACACTGGATATTAATCAATTATTTTAACTGGATATTATTAATATTTTTCCTTTGATAACTGTTCTTCCTTTTTAATTATTAATTAATATATTTAAAATCTTTATTTTAACCATGTAGCATTTTCATTTTCATCGAACCATGTACAATACTTTGTTGATTTTTTCGTGGCTTCTAACAGCATAACAATATATTTTTTTAAATTTCCTCGATTAAAATTTTGTGAAAAATAGTGATCGAATATATGAATATGAAATTAAGTAACCTGGAAAATGTTTTCTGATGGTTTTAAAGTAAGAATTTTCCAACAAATTTTTAACTTTTTTTAGTAAATAAATTGCTGCGATTCAACTACTTAAGTATTATCAGAATTTTTTTAAATGAATTTAGGAATCACAGGAATATGTTTTCATCAATTTAAAAATAACGTAGCCACATATGTACCTTTCTGGTTCCTCAAAATATCATGATATTTTTTCTTCTTAATAATTTATTACTCCTCGTATATTAGTTAAGTTATCATCTATTGGATCAAATATTCCTACATTAGATTCCAAATCATTTTCTGTTTGGTAACCTTTTAAATCTTTTATATTAAGAAACTCACCATCATCTTTCTCACAGTTAAAGGTTTAAATCATAGTTTATTAATCCAACAGAAATTACCTTTGCTAATATGTAACTAAATTCATAAACTGAAGGATTATTGCTACAACCATTTCTATATCTTAGTAAAGAGAATAAATTTTCTAAATATCTTGATGTAAGCGTGAAAATAATAAATAAGAACACTAATTTTTATTATTATTTGAAAATATTTCGGAACTCACTTCCATAATCCCCATTAAAGATTTTATCATGCCATTAACATACTAAACTTTAATAAATGTGGAATGATTGTTGGAAATTAATTTTTCATTTCTGAAATATATTGGAAAATTTAGTTACCTTGCTACAAAGCAGAACAAAATTGATTTCTATCATATAATTTCCTACTATTGATACAGTTCGTCATGGAAATAAATCTCGCCGTGAAATAACGCCATACGAAATAAAGATTTTATTTCGCCATAATGGCTTTATTTCGCTATTGAATGAGAAATAGAGCCATATCGCACATTTTTCCGCGTATGGCTTTATTTCCAATTCAAATGCGAAATAAAACCATATCATTTTCTAAAATTTTACGACATAGAACCATATAATAAAATTGATACACATTCTAGTTTTATAGTAAAGATGTGAAATAAAAATAGAAATTGATAAATTAGTGTAATTAGCAAGTTTCTAATTTTTTTAACAAACTGAAATAAAATATGTTGAGAAATATCATATTTTTATTAAGAAGGCTGACACCGCCGAGCCGGGGCTTAATGAATTATTGAAGCTAGATTTTATCCGAAAAATAATACGAATCACACATGCACATGTAATAAATATTTTGTAAAAGGAAGCAATCCCAATTTTGAATCCCACTCTAAGTCCCTCCTCTTAATTCAGAATGCCACATATAAATATATATAAATATTCTGGTAAAAGCGTATAATATTTATTTTGAATCCGATTCTAAAACTGCTTCCTAACTATTTCAATAACAAAGTGATTAAAATAGTGCAAGCTGCCTTTTACAGAAGATTTATATATACGTGATATATGAGATTCTGTATATGTGTATATGTCAGATTCTCAATTAGGAGATTTTATGAAGTTGGATTCAAAATCAGGATTGCCGCTTTTTCCAGAAAATGTATACCCATATATATTAAATTTTAAAAGACGTTTTTTTTAGAATTTTAATTTTTTTTTGGAATTTTTATTTATAATTATTTTAGTTTGGAAAATTAAATTGCTGTTATTTTCACAAATAAAATTACATTTTTAAAAAGGAAATAAAGCCATATGGCTTTATTTCGCAATTATATGCGAAAAAAAACCATACGCAAAAAATTGACAATTGGTATCGATCGCCCTGTGCTCGACTAATATTACACGAAACTTTTTTTTCCTATGCATTACAAAATTTATGGCAACAATGTTGTTAACAATTCTTGCGTTTGAAATTTGCTTAAAAATAAAATTTATAATTTTTACAATTATAAAAACGTTTTTAAGTACTGCTTAATTTTATTCCTGTAGCTTAACGCGCTATAAAGAGAGAATAATTTTTTACAGTTATTACACAAAAAAAGCGATTTACATTCTAAATATAAATAGTGTTCTAATATATACTGTTCTGAAAATTTGATGATTTTTCTAAACAAATACATATACATATTAAGGAAAGTTAAGTAGCCAAAATTCGAGTTAATGCTGTCCTACATAGAGAAAACTGTGCTTTTTTCTAAGCATTTACTAACTAATTTTCTAAACATAGTACGATTTGAACTATGTTATATGTATTCTGTATCCATCCTAATTAAAAAGATTATTCATAGAGCATAATATGTACAACAAAATTTAACATACCTATCATAATTCATAAGTTTAGTACTTAGTATTATATTATATTGAAGCTGACAGAAGTACAAAATAGTAGTTAAGGTGACAGAAGTCGAGATTTTTTTTAAAATCACAATTTTAAGGTTTATAACATATCTACAAAGATATTAAAAAGAAATAACTAATCAATTAAAAAATTGATAAATTTTTCCTCCTCTATTCCATTTTTAAATTTAGTAGCTACATAGGCAAGTAGGCACTACATTTCAATAATAAAATCTGAAATTTTTACTACAAATTTATGTATGCAAAAAATGGTTCTGAATTCTTTAACAAACAAATTTTATTACTTCCGTTCCTATATGACGAGTAAACTACTCTTTTTTACTCTCACCTACTGCCAGCTACACTACACCAGCTTTTGTCAAATTTTAAAGTTTAAAATCCCGAAGTACAGTACATATCATACCTACTTATTTCAAAATTTTTTGACAGAAACTGTACGCCGTACGCGTTTGTTCTGGTTTATCCCTAAAGAACACATAATTTTTTTTAAGAAATGTTTTTTTTCTTCTTGTTTCTTTATGTTTCTTTCTCAAACATATTATAGGTATTTCAATTATTTTGAATATATGTAATGCATTTTTTAAAAAACTATAGGTATTTTTAAGAACAATATAATTTTAAAATGTTTTATTTTTAGAACAATAACAACATAAGAAAAGCCTTTTTGTTAGCAATTATACACTATAAGCGTTCATTTTTGTTAGGCTCTAAGGAACAAATCATTTAAATTACAAACTATTTTTTTAAGAAAGATTTTTCGTTTTTAATTTTTTACAAACATATTTTATAACAACTTTTGTTATACATCTCTCAAACGTAATGGAAACTACAGAATATATTTCAAAAGGCGGTTATTTTTTATTATAAAAAACTAAACAAAAAGCAACAACAATATACGAATTAGCAAAATAATTTTTTTTAGCAAAACAAAATGCATACAGTATAGCTCGCTTATAACGACCATGAAGAGACAGAAAATATTTATCGTAATAAACGAATGTCGTTTTAAAAGAATGCTGTGAATTTTGAAAAATTAGTACAAAAATTGAACATTGTAGAATGTGCTAATTGTAGAATGAATGGACACTTTGAACTCATTTGCTAGAATTTTATTTTATGTGTCAGTCTCAAGCCTATGTATACTGCTCTTTCTTCTAATGACATTTTTTTTTGTATTTTTGATGCGTTATTATGATTTTTTTTTATATTCAACAATAAATATAAAAATACTAAATTAATCACCAAGCAACATTATTAGATATAATAAGTTTAAATAAAAAAATATGAATGTAATAAAGAACTATATATACATATATCTATGTATCCTTTAGATACAGATATACATATATATATGTATCCTTTAGATTGTAAGTAACTTTTACTTGTTTTATTAAATATGGAATTTTCTGTTATGTTTTATACCAAAACTTTATGTTTTGTTTATATCACAGTTAATAAATAAAAAAAGAAAATGTCGTAGTAAGATAAAAGAAAATCCAAATAAAAATAATTAAAGAATTGTATTGAAAAAAATAAAATAAAGTAAAAAATAAAAATAAAAAAATAAAAATAAAAAAAAAAAAAATAAAAAAAAAAAAAAACTTACATTTTTAGGTAAAATTTAATTCATTGGCAAAAAGTGTAACGTATATTACAATTAAAATTGAACAGAGTTCGTTATAAATGAAAACTACTGTATAAACCAAATGTATTGCTTTCATTTCGAACAGAACTTATTTTTTTTTTAGAGAGATAAAGAAAAAAATTCAATCTCCTTGTTCATTGAACATTTGAACTAAACAAAAAAAAGACATAAGTCGGCGCATATAATAGTTTGAGTGAGATACGAGTTACAACCGAAAATGAATTACATTTACACATAAGGTCGTCGCATAATATTAGATTCATAAGACACAATTTTAAACCGCGTAAATAAATGTAAGCGTGAAGATTCAAATTTACGTTAATTTAAAGACGGGTTTTCACCTGAAAAAACGTAATATTCTAAAAAAAAATATCATTGTAATATGAAAACAAAAAAAAACCTTTCTTTTGGTTGTTGTTTCATTAAAATTGGTCTTATAGTTTACCCTGAAAACGTGATCGTTAAATATAAATTTACGTTAAATTTTAGACGGGTTTTCACCTGAAAAAACGCTTTATTCTAAAAAAAAAAATATTGTAATATTAAAACAAAAAAAACCTTTCTTTTGGTTGTTGTTTCTTTAAAATTGGTCTTATAGTTTACCATGAAAAGGGATGTTTATATTTGTATGGGAAAAAATAAGCCGATTAAATGTTATGATTTTTAATTTCATTATATAAATGTACATATAGTGTATTTCAATACCATTTTCTAAAACAAAATCGCAACCATTACATTTTGTATTTCGCAGATTATGCTTCGATTCCAGTAATTGACACAAAATAAAAACAAATGACTCATATATTTTCTTGTTGTAACTTTATGTTGTTGTAAATTTTACAATATATCCCTAATATGTTACCTACCGATGATGCGGACGATGTAGCAAAGGATGAATTTTATGAAGTCCTAGAAAAGACCTACTCATCGTGCCCGAAGTACGACGCTAAAATCGTACTTAGCGACTTTAATGCAAAAATCGGGAAGGAAGGAATTTTCGGCAAAACTGCAGGTGACCATAGCCTTCATGAACAATTAACTGATAATGGATACCGTATCATTGATTTTGCGGCAGCTCAAAATATGGTCATAAGTAGCACAAACTTCCCACACAAGAACATTCACAAGGCAACCTGGTTATCTCTGGATGGGCGCACAAGGAATCAAATAGACCATCTTGTTATTGATTCAAGACACGCGACAAGTATATTAGATGTGCGAACATACCGAGGAGCTAACGTCGACTCTGATCATTTCCTAGTGGGTGCGAGATTCAGAGCTCGCATAGCTAATGTTAGAATAAATTGCCCAAGTAAAATAAGGAAATTTAACATTAAGGCCCTCGAAGCACCTGAGACTGCCAGTGCATATGCAGATTGTATTGAAAATATACTCACAGCCGAACCTCTTCATCATCCCTCCGTTAATGAGAAATGGAAACACTGCGCAGACGCAATGAAGCAACGGTTAGAAACCCATGGTATGATGACGAATGTCGGGCACTAACGGAGAAGAAAAACGAGGCTTATAGGAAAGCACTGCAGCGAAAAACAAGAGCTGCACTGGAAGAGTATAAAGACAAAAGATCTAAAGAAAAGAAAATCCTTAGAAGAAAAAAACGAATGTTTGAAAAGGAAAAAATAATTCAGGTTGAATCAAGTCGAAGCAGAGGCGATGTACGAAGCTTTTACAGAAAAAGCAAACAATTAGCGAATGGCTATAAGCCAGGTACAAATGCGGTGAGGAATGATTCCGGAAATTTGATAACTGCAAACGAGGATATAATTAGAGCATGGAAACATCATTTTGAAAAATTGCTAACTAGTGGCGACTGTGCAATTGAGAATAGGCCCTTCAATACTCCAACCAACGAAACCGACCTAGATCCACCCAATTTAGCTGAAGTTGAGTTAGCCATCAAGAGACTAAAGAATAACAAAGCAGCCGGCTTTGATGGCTTGCCAGCGGAGTTATTTAAAGCTGGAAATTTGGTAGAGTGCATGCACCAACTGATTAAAAGAATCTGGCTCGAAGAAAGTATGCCTAATGAGTGGAGTGTGAGTGTTATTTGTCCAATTTTCAAAAAAGGAGATGCTACACTATGTGAAAATTATAGAGGAATCTAGTTGTTAAATATCGCCTATAAAATATTTTTCAACATACTGTGTGCAAGACTGAAGTCCATTGCGACCCTTTGATAGGTAACTATCAGCGCGGCTTCCGACCTGGTAAATCTACCACCGACCAGATGTTTGCACTACGCCAAATACTGAAGAAGACTCGTGAATAGTGAAACCACTTAACGTATTAAAGAAAATCTGTTAACGCGTATGGAAATAATGTTGGGGCTTCAATGTTAACGTTTGATTTTGGAAAAATATACACCGGTGTATATGTAACTGATTTATAAAAATATGAAAGTTTTAATTTTAAAGTTCTAATAGCCCTTTAATAGGAAAGGTCTCCAAATTTTTACTAAACAAACTTATGATGATTTTCGAGGAATGAACACACATAAAGATAAATTGTTAATTCCACCAAAATTTTTAATTTTACTTAAAATTTTATTATTGAAGCAAGCAAAAATTATTAAAACTAAGGGGCACATTCTTCAATTTAAATAACCGCTTTTAAATTTAAGAAAAATCTTTTTCATATGTTGTATATTACAAAAAAAAATTTAAGTTGCAGGTCCTTAAAAATAGCAAAAATTTAATTTTCGATCCAACAGGGGGCGTGACAAAAAAAATGTTTTTGTTAACCCACTCCTACTAATTTCTGAAAATTTTAAAATTGTTAGAGATTGAACCGTTTAGAAGATATGTGGGGTAATTTTAGTATCGTATGGAAACTTATGCACTTGCTTTTTCAAAATATTTAAAACTCATGAAAACATCTGTTTTTTACCGTTTTCGGATTGAAAATATACTTAACAGAATCCTTGTTATAACATTTTAAATAAGGCTGTATTCGATCTTTTGAGGGCCGTAACTGGTAGGGCTATGGAAAAGTGTTCTTGCAAGATATTATTTTTTTTGTAGTATCTACCCATAGTTAAAATTTCTTAACTCTATTTCAAACGATGCAAAAATTTTTGTAAACATAAAGACAGACGGACAGAGTGGAACTACATAGGCACATTTTTAAAAATTTTTTTGAAAATGTGCTTAAAAGGTAAGTAAAAAATTTAGGAAATAATTATTTTAACTAACAGCAATTATTATACCCTACACCTATAGAATAGGTAAAGGGGTATATTAACTTTGGTATGGTGTTTGTAACCACCTAAAGGAAGCGAGCTAGATATGGAAAAGTATATATATTTGTGATCAGCGTGACCGCCTTAGTCGATATAGCCATGTCTGTCCGTCCGTCCGTCCGTCCGTAGGCACGATAACTCAAAAAATAATGGAGCTATCTTGATGAAATTTTAACTGTAGGTTACTAGGACTGAAAGTACGGCGGGGATTGCATATGGGCAAAATCGGCCCATGCGTTCGGATTCTGGACCTTTTAATCGATCGAAGGGCTAACGAACATATATAAAAAATCACGATAACTCAACAACTAATGACGCTATCTTCATCAAATTTGTGCTGTAGGTTACTAGTAATGAAACTATTTTGAAGATTGCGTAAGGTCAGGATTGGACCATGGGTTCGGAACCTAGAACTTTTTGATCGAATTTAGGCCAAACGAGCATAATTCCGAAACCAATGAAGATAGAACCTCCAAATTTGGTATCAGGGCGCCCCTTCCTATTTCCAAAGTGTCTTGAGAATTCGGGCCCCATCAGAGTAGTGGGTCGGGGACCAGCCACACATTTCCGAAGACCTTAAAGCATATCTTTAAAATTAATAAAGATAACAACTTGAAAAAATGTAGAAGCTTCCAATTTGCAACAAGAGTGTTCTTTACTATCTCTTGCGTGTTCCCCTAATTTGGGATCAATTGGAGTGGTGGTTCAGTACCCCTCTCAGACCTCCCAAGTTTTAAAAGCTTATAATCGAAATTACTAAAAATAGTTAGATACTTAAAATTAAGATAGACCGTTCAAATTGTGTACAAGGGTTAACTAGTACTATAAGTACAGCGCGGACTGTATAAGGGCGAAATCATCCCAAGGGTTCGGATTCTGGACCTTTTAATCGATCGAAGGGCTAACGAACAAATATAAAAAATCACGATAACTCAACAACTAATGAGGCTATCTTCATGAAATTTGTGCTGTAGGTTATTGGTAATGAAACTACGGCGGTGATGACGTACGGTGAGGATTGGACAATGGGTTCGTAACTTAGAAATTTTTGTTCGAATTTAGGCCAAACTAGCATAATTTCGAAACCAATGAAGATAGAACCTCCAAATTTGGTATCAGGGTGTCCCTTCCTATTTCGTAAGTATCTTGGAAATTTGGGCCCCATTGGAGTAGTGGGTCGGGGACCAGCCACTCAGTTCCGAGGACTTTAAAGCATATTTTCGAAACTAATAAAGATAGTAACTTGAAACAAATGTAGAAGCTTCAAATTTGGCCCAGGGTGTTGTTTACTATTTCTAGTGTGCCCCCCTAATTTGGGATCAAGCGGAGTGGTGGTTCAGTATCTCTCTTAGACCTCCCAATATGTAAAAGCTTATCATCCAAATTAATAAAACTAGTAACTTAAAATTAAGATAGAACGTACCAATTGTGTACAAGGGTTAACTAGTATTGAAAGTATGACGGGACTGCATATGGGCGAAATCGTACCATGGTTTCGGGTTCTGGAACCCTTGAAAAGTTCAAGGACTAACAAACATATATCTTAAAAACACCATAACTCAAAAGATAATGCCGGTATTTTTATGCAATTTAAACTCTAGGTTACTAGTAATGAAAGTACCATGCGAATTGGTTGTGGGCAAGTTTAATTTCGAAGCCAAAGAATATATTTCCTATGTCCTACGTGTCTCCGAAATCTAGATTTAATTGTAGTGGTTCAGCTATGTTCAAAGGTACTTGCTGCATTTATGTAAAATTTATTTTTATATTTAAATGAGTTATATGAAAAGGTCTAAATTTGTAATTGTATTTTAGAAATACATTTATTGCATATTTTTAGCGTTTATAAGCTTTTCTATTAGGTATATAAACTAACCATTTAAAATAATTGAAATTTTTAAAAATTTGGATTATTAAATATATTATGCTTTGATTATCTTTTTATCACAAAATTTAATAATTAGAATTTTTTTCATTTTGTAATTGAATTGGAATAAATATATTTTCATTTATTTCAAGTTTTTTTGTTTTTTAATATTTTTAAATAGATTAATTAGTAATAATTTGTTATATTTTTTAATAGATAGTGTAATTAAAAAATATTTTTAGTATTATAAAATTAATTTAGTTAACTATGTCTTACGATCAAATTATTAACAGCTTTTATGGTGTTAAAATGACTTATGAATATGTCCTTAAATTTGAACCAAATAGGTGTAGGGTATTTCTAAGTCGGTTGCACCGACTGACTGTTTCTATACTTGTTATACCCGTATGACTATATAGTCCAAGGGTATAATAAATTTGCCATTACGTTTGTGACGCAGAGAAGGAGGGGGGGTAGATATAGACTCAAGTGTATGGATCGGATCAGAATCGAAAAATAAATCGATTTAGCTATGTATGTCCGTCCGTCTGTCCGTCCGTCCGTCGTCACGATAACTCAAAAAGTAAAGGAGCTAGGATTATGAAATTTTCACAAATTCGTTTTTAAGCAAAAAACGGAATCGAGTTTGAAATTCAGCCATTTTGGTCCACGGGTTCGAGTACCTGCCATACAACTTCTAATTTTATATGAGCATTACTCTATACCTATGGAAGCTGCGTGTCTGAAATTTTGCCAAAAGTAGTTTAGTATAATGGCCAAAGTTACTGCAAAATTTGGTTGGTCTACTGCAGAGGGTTCGAGTAGCTGCCATACAACTCCTTCTTTTATATGAGCTTTACACTACACCTGATGAAGCTGGGTGTCTGAAATTTTGCAAAAAATAGTTTAGTGTAATGGCCAAAGTTACTGCAAAATTTAGTTGGTCTACTGCTGAGGGTTCGAGTAGCTGCCATACAACTCCTTCTTTTATATGAGGATTACACTACACTAAATGAAGCTGGGTGTCTGAAATTTTGCCAAAAATAGTTTAGTGTAATGGCCAAAGTTACTGCAAAATTTGGTTGGTTTACTGCAAAGGGTTCGAGTAGCTGCCATACAACTCCTTCTTTTATATGAGCATTACTCTACACCTAATAAAGCTGAATGTTTGAAATTTTGTCAAAAGTAATTAACCGGATGATATAATGTATATGTTACGGTCATACGGGTATCCCAGAGTTGACACAGTCTACTCTACTACATTCTTCCTCGTTTTTTATTGTTTTTACGTTTACATATCTATAATGGATAAAATGACAGATTAATTCGTAGAAAAACTTTCCAAAAGTATTCCTGGTTCGAACAGGAATATTACGACAGATAATTGGTTTACTAAATATCCATTACATAGCAAACTTTTGATTTCGAAATATAACCTTACTGCTATTGGTACCATGATGCAAAATAAACGGTAACATCCTCCAGATTTATTGAAAATAATAAAAAAACAAGTATAGAAATAAACAGTCGCTGCAACCGACTTAGAAATACTCTTCAACTATTTGGTTCAAATTTAATGAGCAGTCCATAAGTCATTTTAAAACCATAAAAGATTTTACTAGTTTGATCGTAAGACATAGCTACCCAAATTAACTTTATAATACTAAAAACATTTTCTAATTATTTTATCAATTGGGGTTATCAAAAAAATAAAAATTCTTACTAATTTATCTATATAAAAATATTAAAAAACAAAAAAACTTGAAAAAAAATGTATTCATAAAATGCAATTACAAAATTCATATTTAAAACTTTTTATTCAATTCAATAACATTTTACACACATGAAGCAATTACTTATTTTCAGAATTTTTAGCTGTAGTGCATTTACTGTTAAATGATTTAGTACTTTTGATTATTTATTTCAATTTTAAATAATTTTGAAATAGATTCTTTTAATTTACTTATCTTTTAATGATATATATAATTCAATCTTTAATATTTTAATTCTTTTAACACTTTTAATTCTTTAAATTCATTTAGTTTCCTTGAAATATGACGAGATCCAGATTACAGATATGGAAAAGATTAATTTCAGATTGAAATATTGTGATCAAAATTGGTTCATTCTCATCTTTATACCCGTGCATACATATATGACATCGGGTATATTAGATTTGCTCCTCCGTTTGTAACGCATCGATCTAGACGAGCTAGATATAGTGCCAAGGGTACGTATCGGCTCAGAATCGAAAAATTAGTCGATCTAGCTATGTGTGTCTGTCCGTCCGTCCGTCCGTCCGTCCGTCCGTCCGTCCGTGTGTCAGCACGATAACTCAAAAACTAAAAGGGCTAGAGTCTTGAAATTCACACAAAGTCATTTTTGGACAATTTCTAGGTTCCCTATTGTTTTTTGTTAAAATCGGACCAAGGCTTCGGGGAGCTGCCATACAACTTTTTTGCACCAATATGAATTTCTTCAAAACTATTTATACTACGGGGATGAAAATTACACACGGTTAGTTTTATAATGACTCCGGCACTTATATGAAGTTTCAATATGTTAGGGCCCCATTTTCGGGGGGCTGCCATACAACTTCCTTGCACCAATTTGAATTTCTTCAAAACTAATTATACTACGCGGATGAAAATTTCACACGGTTAGTTATATAATGAATCGAGCACTTATATGAAGTTGCAAAATGTTAGGGCCCCATTTACGGGGAGCTGCCATACAACATTTTTGCACCAATATGAATTTCTTTAAAACTATTTATACTACGGGGATGAAAATTACACACGGTTAGTTTTATAATGACTCCGGCACTTATATGAAGTTTCAAAATGTTAGTGCCCCATTTTCGGGGGGCTGCCATACAACTTCCTTGCACCAATATGAATTTCTTCAAAACTAATTATACTACGCGGATGAAAATTACACACGGTTAGTTATATAATGAATCGAGCACTTATATGAAGTTTCAAAATGTTAGGGCCCCATTTTCGGGGGGCTGCCATACAAAGTTTTCGATTCAATAACTGTGAATCTAATAAAGCTACAAGGTTAAAATTAAAATTGGGCAGGTAAATTAATAGGGCAAGTTACTTGGCAAAGTTGGACATCACTCGGACCATCGGACTTTTAGGGTGGGCCAATTTTTTTTTTTGTTTTTTTTCTTTTTTGTTTTTTTTTTTTTTTATTTATTTTTTTTTTTTTTTTAAGCTAAAGTTATGGGACAATGAATGAAAATTTTGTTTTTTTTTTTTTTGTGATTTTTTTTTTTTTGTTAATTTTTTTTTTTTTTTTTTACGTCAAAATTATGGGTTAATGAGTTAAATGTATAAGGAAAGTAAATTACGGTTTATTTTATACTCCATAGTGGGTATGCACGGGTATCTAAAAGTTGACAAGGGCAACTATAATCTTCCTCGTTTTTATTTGTGATTACTAATTTTGAGTACATCTGCTATGAATAAGTATTACAATGCTGTTATCTGTGTCTCTAATTTTCATAACGTCAAAGTCATTCGAAAGAAATATTAATTTGTGATAATATATATATAAAAGGTTACATAATTTGATGATTGTTATTTTAATTAAAACCATTAATGCTTTGATTAGCTTTTTATCACTAAATTTAATAATTATAATTTTTCAAAATTGCAATTAATTTAAATTCCTAGTATATGTTCTTATTAGAAAAGCTTATACATACACAATATGCAATAAATGTGTTTCTAAAATACAATGATAAATTTAGAGCCTTTCATATAATTCATTTAGTTATAAAAATAAATTTTACATACATCCAGCAAGTACATTTAAACACAACTTAAGTATCGTACACAATTTCTTAATTATATTTTACCTTAATTGTAGTGGAACCAAATTTAAAGGTATTATATTTATTTCAAGTTACTATCTCTATTAATTTCGAATATATACTTTCAGGGTTTGGGAATATTGGGGGTGGTATGAAAACTACTATTTTAATTCATTTAAATTTATACGGACACAAAGCAAATAAGAAAAAACACTGTGCTACAAATTTTAAGAAACTATTGTCTTTGGTGTCCGAATTATGCTCGCTTGGCCTCAATTCGATCAAAAGCTTTGAGAATCCGAAGTAATTGTCCGATCTCGACCATAAGCAATCATCGCGATACTTTCATTATTTGTAACCTAGAATATAAATTTCATCAAAATAGCGTCATTGAGTTATAGTGTTTTTGAATATATGTTCGTTAGCCCTTGCACGGTCGAGATTGAACCATGGGTTCGGAACCTAGAACTTTTTGATCGAATTTAGGCCAAACGAGCATAATTCCGAAAACAATGAAGTTAGAACCTCCAAATTTGGTATTCGGGTATCCTCTCCTATTTCCTTAGTATCCTTGACATTTGGACCCCGTTGGAGTAGTGCGTCGGGGACCAGCCACACATTTCCGAAGACCTTAAAGCATATCATTAAAGTTAATAAAAATATCAACTTAAAAAAATGTAGAAGTTTAAAATTTGGCACAAGAGTATTCTTTACTATTTCTTGCGTCCCCCCCTAATTTGGGATCAATTGGAGTGGTGGTTTAGTACCCCTGGGAGTTCTAACTCCCAAGCTTTAAAAGCTTGAAATCGAAATTACTAAACATAGCAACTTAAAATTAAGATAGAACGTTCCAATTTTGTGCACGGATTAACTAGTATTTATAGTACAGCGCGAATTGCATATGGGCGAAATCAGCCCATGGGTTCGGATTCTGGACCTTTTAATTGGTCTAAGGGCTAACGAACATATATAAAAAATAACGATAACTCAACAACTAATGACCCTATCTTCATGGAATTTGTGCTGTAGGATATTGATAATGAAACTACTCTGGCGTTTGTGAGGATTGGACAATTGGTCCGGAACTTAAAACTTTTTGATCGAATTTAGGCCAAACCAGCATAATTCTGAGCCAATGAAGAAATAACTTCCAAATTTGGTATCAGGGTGTCTCTTCTATTTCCTTAGTGTCCTTGAGATTTGGAACCAATTAAAGTAGTGGTTCGGGGACCAGCCACACAGTTCCGAAGACCTTAAAGCATATTTTCTAAAATAATAAAAATAGTAACTTCAAACAATTGTAGAAGCTTCAAATTTTGGACATGGGTGTTCTTTACTATTTCCTGCTGGTCCCCCTAATTTTGGATCAATCGGAGTGATGGTTCAATATCTTAAAAAACACAACTCAAAAAATAATGCCGCTATTTTGATGAAATTTAAACTCTAGGTTGCCATGGGAATTAGTTCTGGTCGAGTTCGGACAATGAGTTCGGATTCTAGAAGCTTTTGATCGAATTGAGGCCAAACAAGTCTAATTTTGAAACCAAAGAAGATATTTCCTATTTCCTATGTGAAATTTAGACTTAATTGTGGTGGTGGTTCTGGTGCCTCATAAGAAATCCCAAAATTGATAAGCTTATCCTCGAAATTCATGAAGATAGAAACTTTAAATTTGATACACGAGGGTTCTTTCCTATTTCCGTTTTTAATTTAACACTTTTAGATTTTTAAAAGGCTAAAAATTTTACGATAAAACATATTTTGTATAATATTTTATAAATTAAAAACAAATTATTTTTTTAATAAACGATTAAATTTCTTTATTTTAAATTTTATTATATCTAATTAGATATATAATTAGGACATTGTGTACGATACTTAAGCTATATTCAAAGGTACTTGCTGCAATTAAGTAAAATTTATTTTTATATTTATTTTAATTTGTAATTGTATTTTAGAAATACATTTATTGCATATTTTACGTTTATAAGATTTTCTAATAGGTAAATAAACTAAAAGTTTAAAATAATTGCAGTTCTGAAAAATTTGAATTATTATATATACTATGCTTTGACTAGCTTTTTATCACAAAATTTAATAATTCCAATTTTTTCACTTTTTAATTGAATTGAAATAAATATATTTTCATTTATTTCAAGTTTTTTTGTTTTTTAATATTTTTAAATATAATTAGTAAAAATTTCTAATATTTCTGAATATATAAAGTAATTACAAAATGTTTTTAGTATTATAAAGTTAATTTGGTAAGCTACGTCTCACGATCAAACTAACAACAGCTTTTATGGTTTTAAAATGACTTATGGATATCTCATTAAAATGGTCCCGCCTTACTTTCAATACTAGTTAACTCTTGTACACAA
The DNA here is from genome assembly GCA_963082915.1 of Dolichopus griseipennis. Lineage (NCBI taxonomy): Eukaryota > Metazoa > Arthropoda > Insecta > Diptera > Dolichopodidae > Dolichopus > Dolichopus griseipennis. Next base: position 196,759,767 of record OY720441.1, on the reverse strand, counting down.
GTGCTAGTTCTATCTTAATTTTAAGTTACTATTTTTATTGATTTCGATGATATGCTTTAAGGTCTTCGAAACTGTGTAGATGGTCCCAGACCCACTAAGGAAATAGAAATAGAAACCATGATACCAAATTTGGAGGTTCCATCATCTGTTTTGGTTTCGGAATTATGATCACTTGGCCTAGATTCGACCAAACTCATGGTCCGATCTCGGCCGATCCCAATCCCCATCGTAGTTTCATGACTAGTAACCTACAGCACAAATTTTATGAAGATACCGTTATTAGTTGTTGAGTTATCTTGATTTTTTATATAGCCCTTAGAAAGATTAAAACGTCCAGAATCCGAACCCATGGGCCGATTTCACCCATATGCAATCCCCGCCATATTTTAAGTACTAGTAACCTAAAGATAAAATTTCATCAAGATAGCTTTATTGGTTTTTGAGTTATTGTGCCTATAGATGGACGGACGGATATGGTTATATCGACTCAGGAGGTCACGCTTATCACAAATATATATACTTTTCCATATCTAGCTCGCTTCCTTTAAGTGGTTACAAATACCATACCTAAGTTATTATACCCTTTTCCTATTTCATAAAAATGCCCTCCACACTTCAAAATTGATATACAATGAAAAAAGTACTTTATGGTCTTATAAATCTAAAAAAAAAAAATTGGAATTGTACTTTCGACTATGAAGTCAGTATAAATAAAATAACCAAAAAAAAATCGAAAGGCGCAGTTGATACTTTCGACCAGATGTGTGGTCGCAAAACGAAAAAATGGCATTTATGTGTATTCTATAATATGTCTACAGTGTCTATTAATAACTACATAATTTACAATCACAGTAAAATACAATTTGGAGAACAGTCTCTTTTTTTAATTATATGCTAAAACAAGAAGAAGAGCGAAATCGGTGGCTCACTATACGGCGCCAAAAACCAAATAGAAGAAAAGTGTAATCTCTAATTAAGCAAATACAAAATATTCATTCAGATTCATTTTCACCCCAAAATAAAGGATTAATGTCTTGTTGCAAGGAATGTAATATTTCTAACAGAAGATATACGACAAACCTATATACATATAGGGAACACCAATATAAATTATATTCGGATTGTGTTAGTGACGAATAATTTATCACAATAAACTAATGTTAATATTGCGCAATGAATTCACGATTAAATAATATTTTGTTTTTTTTTATTTTGTTTATGTTATGTTATAAAAAATGAATTTAAAAAATAGATAATAAGTGAATTACACTCTAAAATTTATTTTTGTTTGAATCAACTGAATAAATTTTAATCACGGTTAGTGTTAAGTCATTTAATTAATTTTTAGTACATAACCCAAAAAAAATGTCATCTCTATATCTTTGTAAGTACGATTTACTTATGCTTAGTATTAACGTTTAAAAATAGACAAAAATGGGATATTCGGGATAGAAAAGACGAATTTGTTATTTGTTAACTAAAATGAATTATTTTTATATTCGCTATATGTTATAGGTCGTTAAGCATTGACAATTTTATTTTTCAAATTTTATTCTATGATATTAGAATTAAGGAACTAAACCGCGGTAATCGCTTTTATAATTAGCATAACCTCGAGAGTTTTGGCGGGTTGACACGTGTTCAAATGTGATGTTTATTTTTTAATTAATTATAAAAGATTTAAATGAAGTTATTAGATAAAAGAATAAAAAGTAAATGTGTAATTATTAAATCTTTTAAATTTTAATATCTAAATGATATAAATTGTGAGAATTTTTTTAAAGACAAATGTATTAAAATTGCAAAGACTGAAGTGTGCAAAAAATGGAAAATTGCAATTAGAAATGAAACGAGAAGAAAGTTCCCGGAGATATGTGGAAAAATTTTCTACTTTGCTAAACCACTATATTTAATATTAGATCATTGAATCGTTTTAATTTTTTTATTTTTTTGTAAGTATTTCAAATTATTTAATTGACACTATTTAGTCGTCGCACATGATGATGCAGAACTACCATTTTTAGGAAAGTAAAAAGGAAGGAAAGAAAGAAGTATTTTTCAGCTAATGGTTTAAAAGCGGAAAGTTTTTTTTAGTTTTTTAATAATTTTTTAATAAAAATTATTTATAGGTAATATAGTAGATTTTAATTTACAGGTATGTAACTTTAATTTACATATAACGTCTAATATATTTAAAAAGGTATTTTTATTTTAATTAACATCTAGAACGAGGAAAAATGTAGTAGAGTAGACTGTGTCAACTCTGGGATACCCGTATGACCGTAACATATTGGAAAAATTTCAAACATTCAGCTTTATTAGATGTAGAGTAATACTCATATAAAAGAAGGAGTTGTATGGCAGCTACTCGAACCCTTTGCAGTAGACCAACCAAATTTTGCAGAACTTTGGCCATTACACTAAACTATTTTTGACAAAATTTCAGACACCCACCTTCCATAGGTATAGAGTAATGCTCATATAAAATTAGAAGTTGTATGGCAGGTATTCGAACCCGTCTGAATTTAAATAGCAAAATGGCTGGATTTAAATAGCGACGGCGGCTATTGCATAAAAACGAATTTGTGAAAATTTCAAAATCCTAGCTCCTTTATTTTTTGAGTTATCGTGATGACGGACATACATAGCTAAATCGATTTATTTTTCGATTCTGATTCTACACTTGAGTCTATATCTCTCCTCCCTACTTCTCTGCGGCAAAAACTTAATGGCAAATTTAGTATACCCCTTTGACTAAAAGTCATACGACTATAAAAATAACATCTAGGGGATTGAGCAATCCAAATTTATACAATTTAAAAATTATAATATCAATAACAAAATCAAAACATTTACATACATAATTCGTCACTCTTAGTTGTTAAATGTAGTATACGTTTTTTAGCCCATTCAGACTTAAGACTTGACCCTTACTAAAAAACACAAGACCTTCAAAATGGTCTGGTCAGAATTTAGCTACCTATCTGCATTCCAAAGATATCAGTAGCGAGTTTGTTGTATATTCATAATTTAAACTATTTGTTTAAACCATATTTGTCGTATATTCCATAACATATGTTTTGATTCCATTAACGACAAATTCGCACGTAAGTTAATATCAAAACAAATTTATTTCTTGTTTGTCGTATAGCATACATAAAGAGAATTTCAAGTCGTATACGCAAAGGCTCTCTGGCGTACTTGTTCGTTGTATACCACCCAAACAATGAATTTGGAGCCGTAAAAACGAAGTTTCTGTTAAGTTCTTTTTGCTTGTATACCATACAATAGAGAATTTGTATTTGTATACGCAAGGTCTCTGTTTAGTGCTTGTTTGTTGTATACCATACATAAAAAGAATATTTAATATTGTAAAAGCGAATCATTGTTTATTTTTCTAGTAAATAATAAATATTACAAGAAATTAGTCGCATTTGCGCGTGTTTCAAGAAAATACATGTATGGTAAAAAATTATTAAATATATTTGCTATGAAGGTGTCATTTAGACTAGTTTAAAAATACTAATTCATCAAGAGGGATTGCCAAATAACCACAAAGAACTTTCTCAACTTAATTTTTTTTATCATAACAATACAGGAAAATCCAGAAAAGAAGCAATTCAAGACCTAGCTTATTACAGGAGGCATATTGATAATAAATACAGAGAATATTTGCAGAAAACAAGAGACACTTGGCAAAATTATATACACTCTCAAATTTAAATATTGTGCATTTTAATACCAGAAGTCTCAGAAAAAATATTATCGAAATAGAATCATTTATAAAAATTAAAAAATGTATTGACATAATTATGATCGGTGAAACTTGGATATACTCTGATGAGGAGTTTTTTTTTAATATTCCTTGGTATACAGCTTTATTTAATTCAAATAATCCAAATAGAGGAGACGGAGCTGCTTTTTATGTCAAACAAAACATACAATATAAAATATTAGAAGTCATAGAACAGTTCAATACTATAATTATATCATTATGTGGTACTAGTCCAATTATTAAACTTGCGGTTTGTTACAAAAGTCCTAGTGAAAATAATAATACATGTATATCACATTTAGAATCAATTTTTAATAGATATAACAATATTGTTTTGGTTGGCGATACTAACATTGATTTATTATCTGATACGGAGCTCTCTAGATCCTACAAAACAATGCTAGAATCTAATGCTGTAGATGTAAAGAAAAATTTAAGGAACGAAAATGCTACTAGAGTTACGGAAAACACTTGCACAATTATTGATCATGTTCTATCAAATCTAAAAAATTAAAAGTATGATTTTAAAATTTCTACTGAAGATGTTGTTAACTTAGACCATAAAGCCATTCAAATAAGGATAAATAAAGTTATAAAAAAATGTGAGCCCATTTTCAATAAGGAAATAATCGTTACAGCAAAAAATACAAAACTCAAGTTAGCAGTCTACTTTGAACAAATAATTGTGATAGTGTATTTGATCTCATTAAAATATTACAATTGGCCAAAGAGAGCTCCACTGAAAAAAAAGTAATAAGAACAAGAAAAAATAATGATTGGATGACTAAAGAAATAATAAACCTCATCCAAAAAAGGAATAAATTATTTAAAAACTTAAAGAAAAACCCAAACTCCCCAGAAATTCAAGCCAAATTTAAAAAATTGAAAAATAGTGTCACGAAGGAAATAAAGAGAGAAAAGCAAAATTATTTTAATAATAAAATCTACTTAGCTGGGTCGGATCATAGAAAAATGTGGGAAGTGCTAAACAACTGTATACTGAAAAACTCGTCTAATTGCAGTTATCAATGAAATAAATAACAATGGCATTAAAATATGTGATAATTTCTGTATTGCTAATACTTTTAACACGTATTTTAGTGAAATTGGAAACAAGTTGGCGGATAATATTATTGATGCAGAAAAATACACAGTAAAAAACACTATTACTGAACGATCTATTTTTCTAAGACAAACAAATGAAATAGAAGTATTATAAATCATTAAGCTGCTAAAAAATAGTTCACCAGGAGTTGATGGCATAATAGCATTAAATCTAAGGCATGGGGCAACCATTATAGCACCCAAGCTCGCTTACTTAATAAATAATTGTTGAACAACTGGTATTTATCCTGAATGTCTAAAATCAAGTATTGTTGTGCCAATATACAAATCAGGAGCAACCAATGATGTATCAAATTACAGGCCTATTACTTTAACAAGTTGCTTGGGAAAAATATTTGAAAAAATAATAAATAATAGAATACAGAATGTTATTCAAAAGGTAGTAGGTTTTGATGATAATCAATTTGGATTTCAAAAAGATATTGGAACCGATTCGGCAGTCTTAGCATCAACAAACTCTATAGTAAGCAAATCAGATGCAGGGAACTATGTATGTTCAGTATTCGTCGAATTAAAAAAAGCATTTGATACAATTGATCATAAAATCCTGTTAAACAGACTCTATGAAATCGGTATAAGAGGAACAGCTCTGGATCTTCTTAGATCTTATTTACAAAATAGGAAAATAGCTACAAGAGTTAATGATGTATTGAGTAACCAGTGTACTATAAATATAGGTGTTCCGCAAGGATCAGTACTAGGGCCTACTTTGTATCTGCTTTATATCCATAACATCCAATGTGCTAATTTACAAGCCGATTACAAGATATTTGCGGATGACACATTGCTTATTTACAGTGCTAAAACCAGAGATGAACTAGAAAGAATAATAAATGAGGATTTGTACAAATATATTAATTGGCTTAAAGGCAACAAATTAAGTATGAATGCTGATAAAACTAAATTTATCACATATAAAATGAGGAATAAAGCTGATATAAATCTAAAAATATTGATAAACAATTTCCAAATTGAAAGAGTTAGAAGACCTTGAAGTTATTATTGTGAAAATTGAACTTCCTTCTAAAAATTTATATCTTGTTAACTGCTATATTTCTTATACTTCTATATACTTATTTATACTTCTGTAGGTAAAACTATAGATTTTATTTGCAATGACTTTAGTCCTAAAGATGAATTGATTTTATGTGGTGATTTTAATCTACCCAATCTTAAATGGGTAAAGCATGACGAGGAACATTTTATGATTCCGAAACATATTAGGACCGAATGTTGATATGTATTTTTTAATAAATTAAATACTAATTATTTGCAACAAGTCTCAGAAATTTGTAACTTTCAGGGTAAACAACTTGATTTAGTGTTTACTTCTGAATGGAACAATTTAATTTTCTGCGAAAATACCTTCCCTTTAATAGGTATTGATAAGTTTCATCCACCATTAAGTTTTACTCTTTGTGTTAATTCACCAATCAATTCTGATTATTCTAATTCTTATAGTTTTAATTTTAACAAAGCTAATTTTGCTGCTTTAAATGAATTAGTTCCTTTGATTTTTATTGTGTATTTAATAATACAGATGTTAATATAATGACAAAAAGGTTTTTTGAAGGCTTTCGGCAATTTGTACCAAAATCTAAGAACCGAAACCCTTTATTAAGCCCGCCATGGTTCAATTCGGATTTGAGAAAACTCAGAAATAAAAAGAATAAAGCTTAGCGTTGTTATCTTAAATCGAAGGATTCGCATCACTATAATAGATTTAAAATTATTTTTGATGAATTTGAATTATTGTCTGAATTACTCTATAATGAATTTATTTCTAGTACATCTTCAAAATCAAATCCAAAATGCTTCTGGAAATTTGTTAATTCCAAACGGAAAAGTGACGAGTTTCCCTCTCATATGAAGTATAATGGTGTTTCAAGTAATGATTCTAAAATAATATCTAATTTCTTTCGTGAATATTTCTGTTCTTATAGTAATTCTATTTTTACACCAAATTATAATGATTTCTCTCATTTGGATACTTTTCCGAAAACTACTTGGTCTAATATAAATTTTAATGAAGGTGTAATTAAAATGTATTTAGATAAACTTGGGAATAATACTCTTCCCGGACCTGATGGCATTCCGGAAGTTATACTCAAAAAATGTTCAAGTGCTTTGACTTTTTCCCCTTTCAATACTGTTTAACTCTTCTTTAAATTCAGGAGTTTTCCCTTCTATCTGGAAACACTCATATGTTAGACCTATTCATAAGAAAAATGCCAAAAATGAAATTATTAATTATCGACCAATTGCGAAACTTTCTTCACTTCCAAACTGTTCAAATTAATAATGTATGATTTTATTCATAGTCACTATAAATCTTTTTTGGTTCATAATCAACATGGATATATGGATAAAAAATCAACAGTTACTAATCTTGTTGAGTCAGTTTCAACTTTTACAAAAAATATGGAAGAAGGTTTTCAAACCGATGTTATCTTTACAGATTATAGTAAAGCATTTGATGTTTTACCACATTCTATAATACTGATAAAGCTCAGAAAACTTGGTCTCCCAGATATTTTTTGTGAAATGGGTTGACTCATATTTATCTGATAGGACCTATAGTGTTTTATTTAGAAACATTACTTCTAAACTTTTTAACGCCAATTCCGGAGTTCCACAAGGCAGTCACTTAAGTCCTCTTTTTTTTATAATCTCGGTAAATGATGTTTCTTCAGTTATTGTTAATAGTGAGCTTCAAATAAATGCGGATGACATGAAAATTTTTAAGAAAATTGAGTCACTAAATGATGCTTTACTCTTACAAAATGATTTAGATAATTTTTTTAATTGGTGTAAAAACAATAATCTTCTTCTAAATGTAAATAAATGTGAACTTATGTGTTTCACACGTCGTCTTAATCCGATTTGTTTTAATTACTGCTTGAACGGAATTAGTATTCCTAAAACGAATTATATTAAAGACCTAGGCGTTTACTTCGATGATAAGCTTAACTTTAAACTTCATTTCTGTTATATTATAAATAAAGCTAATTTTATGCTTGGTTTTATAAAACGTTGGTCGAAAGAATTTAATGATCCTTATGTTCTTAAATCTTTATATTCTTGTCTTGTTAGACCTAATTTAGAATATGCTAGCCAAGTTTGGTCACCATTTTACGAGGTATATATTAATAGGATAGAGGCGGTGCAAAGAAATTTTTTAAGATTTACTTTGAGAAATCTTCAATGGTCAAACCCGCTGATCCTACCTCCTTATGAAAATAGATTGAATTTAATTCACTTAAAAACTTTAAAATTAGGACGAGAAGTTACTGAAGTTGTAAAAGGTAACATTTCTTCTCCTCAAATCCTCAATAACATTAAAATTAATTCAAATAATCGTTTACGTAATACTAATTTATTTACGTTAAGTTTTCATAGAACAAATTATGGCAATTATGAACCAATTCATAGGATGTTGATAATGGGTAATAAACACAAGAACAACATCGATTTCACACTTTCAAAACAAACACAAAAACTTAAATTGTATAAATAGAAATATAAATTCTTTTTTTTTTGTTTTTATTGTTCACTTAAATTTTAATTTAAGAAATATGAAATTGTAACTTAATTCATAAGCTATATTTTTTATATGTTGTATAAAACTAATTGTTAAAATTTTGTAAAGTTTGAGTTAAACTAATAATAAATAAATTACTCAAGTTGATACATAAATACCTTGGTGTAATAATTGATGAAAAACTGAGATGGGAAAATCATATCAATAAAATAGCATCCAAAATTGCGCCAATGCTTGGTGCCATTAAAAGAAGTGGAATTAAACTAAACAGGAAAGCAGCCAATAATATATATCATGCTCATATCATGTCACATATTAGGTATAATATATGTAACTAGGCAAATGCTTTCATCTTGCTTTACCTTTGACGTCATAAAAAAAAGTATTGACGTTCAATTCTTAGTAAATAAGATTAGACTAAACAATGTAGTCAGAAATACAAGAAACACTAAATTTTTATTAGAAAATACACACAGAACAGAATACGGAAGAAATGAGCCAATAAACAGATGTTGCACTATATTCAACAAACACAGTCATCTTTTTTCATCAGACATATCAAGAAACTCTTTTAAACATAAATTAAAACAGAAATTCCTAAATGACCTAAATACTTAAATTACCTAATTACTTTGTAAATATTTAAAATTTTTTCAAGTTCAAGTTCATATACATATCACATACATTCCAATTATTTATATCTCATACTGTGTTTTTGTCCTGTAAGCATTTTCGTTTTTTTGTTTTAAAATTTAGTATATAGTACAACTTTTTAATTTTTCATTGTAAATTTTTAACTTAGTAATCAAATTTGTATTTTTTTTTGTTTGTGCATTTTGTTAGCTTTAATTTTTTTTTGTTTTTTTCAATAGCTGTAAGATATTTTTTGTAAAAACCTTGTTTTGGTTTAATAAATAAAATAAAAATAAAATAACTACATGGCTGAAAGAAAAGGTCAGTACTTTGATAAACAGTCGAAATTTATAAAAAAACGGGATATTTGATGCTTCCGGAAATTATTATTATGGAAAAAGCCAAATTAATTTTTAAACTGGAAAAAGGAATTTACAGGAAGAATATTAATGTTACGAAAAGAAATAGTGTACATAACTATAACACCAAAAGCCTGAACTATTTAAATCATACAAGATCTAGAACGGAGTTATCTCACAGCAGCGGATTATCCTCAACTATAACAATTTATAATAAGCTACCAAATGATCTTAAACAGACCTCTAACATCAAATTATTTGTTAAAAATCTGAAGTACCTACTAAAGAGGGATACCATATTGCTTGACAGCGTTATGCAGAATGAATAATTGTATTAACATAATAATAATTTAATTAATATTATATAACTTTAATAAGTATATTTACATAACTTATATATTATATATATTTGTATATTGATATAATATATTATATACGTATACATGTATATTTTTGCTTATCTTTATTTAGTTTAGTTTTAGGTTAATCTGTGTTATTTTATACCAAAATCAATCAATTGTTTTGTTTATAGCACTGTTAAAATAAAAAAAAAAATAAAAAAGTATTATATGTTATATAAAAGTAAAACTATAAAAAAAAGCATTTGTAATAGACATTAAGAAAGCTAAATAAAGTATATCAATTTAAAAAAAAAAAATATATCATATAATATGACCTGCCCTAAAGAGTCAGTTATTAAAGTAAATTAATTTTTTTAGAAGAATTAGCTACTATGAGCTACTTAATTGATGACAATACTGGCAAAAAAAACATCTGTAATAATATAATAAATTTAGAAAATAGGTAATATTTTTATTTGCATAGATTGTAATATTACTTTTAGTGCATACCAATTTATTATTTCTTCTTTCGACAACAGCAACAATGAAAATTTAGAAGACTTAGAAAGAGAATTTTTATCTAGTACGGATTGGAACGTTATTAGTTAATTTTGAAAAAATATAAAATAAACTATAAAATCTTATAAGATAACGCAAAAAAATAATAATTATTTGGTGAAAGTTCTTTTAAAATTGTATAAAAAGACAAACTTTTGGATAATATTTAAAGTATAAATATTTAAATAAAAATATAGGATTTGCAAAAATATTATTATAAAATTATAAATTTACATGTGGTTTTTGGTGAGAATATTCTCTCACAGTTTAGAGCTTATCTCACTAAAATTATCAATTTAACGTTAATTCAAATCAAATGAGTAAATAAAACAAAAACAACAACATGGCAAGTAGTACCACGTGTAAAAAAAGCAACAAAAATATGAGAAATGTATCATCAATAAAATGTATGGGTTTTTGTGGTGAAATATTTCATACAGCAGTAAATTGTAGTGGAATAAATGAATATGAAAAAATAGAAGAATACTTAAACAACAACAACAATTATTATTAATATATTTGTCTAGAATGAGGTGTAACAAACGCATTCAATTTAATGTGTTTTGTTGGATGAGTTCAATTATAAAAAAGTAAAATATTAATGTTTTGTTGGATGTGTTTTATTTTAGAAAATAAAATATCATAAATTATCATAAGCAGGCCAAAAAATATTTTATTACTTTTTAATAAAAAAAAAAAAACAAAAAAATAAAATAAAACTTTTTGATGAATTTAAATTATTTCAAATCTTTATGAATTAGTTCATTTACGTTTTTAAAACTCACAGAACATTTTCTGGAAATTTTATATAAATAGTAAAACATTTTGTAAATAAAAATTAAGAAGACTATACTTCACAGTAAGTAAGTACATTGTGTAGTAAGTCGTAAATATGTGGGCGAAGAGCCAGTGTACGCTTTGTTGCATTGCTTGATTTGCTTGCTTTGAAAAGCAAATAAACCAAACAATGCAATCAATGTAATTTCAAAGTTTCCCTCATCTCTGCCTCATCCCTCAATCTTTCCCCCATAATTCTCTAATAAGTTAAAAATGAAAAAAAAATTGGTGTAAGGGTTGGCAAAGTGGTTTCGGGACTCGGGTGTACCTGAGTTCGTTGCACCATCGAACATAGCATAGAAGCCAAACAATATAAATTAGGTTTTTTAAAAAATATTCCGAATAAAATTTATAATTTGCATTTGATAATGTAAAACTCAATTCAAAAATCATAAGACAATTTTACGTATATATATATACTTAAATATGTAAATTATTATAGAATGTTAGCAACAAACAAGTTTTTGAATCTAAACAAAGGTTGTGAAACAATATAGCTATGTATAGCAGTATTTTTTTTTAAATATGTACATATACGAAATATTAATAGATGGAGAAATAGATCATTATTGAAACAAAATAAACCTATAAAAAATTTTAAATCTGTTATAAATTTATTTAATTTAAGCAAGTACGCATTTAAATATTAAAACTTAAAAAGCTGAATTGAAATTAAAAAAAAAAATAAATTTTACCAAGAAGGGATTTGAACTCACAACCCCAACATTTTATCAAATTTAAAACATACAAAATTATGTGAGCATTTGTTTTTTTGCGTATCTTTTACTAGAGTCGCATCAGCATAATCTGCGCTATACAAAAAGTAACGGTTGCGATTTTAAAAATATGGTATTGATGCACAATATATGTATATGTATATAATGAAATTAGAAATATTTCTTAATTAGAAAAAGTTCTTCTTTCAATTGACCTTCCGTCATTCTGTGACGGGCCAACAGCTAGTAGTAATATATTCTTTATATGTGCGGAATGTAAAGGAAAAATAGAACTGAATAAAACAGGTTTTGATGGTATTGAAAGTAAATTTGAAAAATTGGATGAAATTAATGAAAAGCTAGAAAAGAAGGAAAAATCATTGAAAGAAATTATTAGTAATCTGAATATTTTGGTTCAAGATAATATTATAAACAATATAGCAATAACGTCATTACAAAACAAACCAAATAACAAGATTAAAGCAATAAATAATAAGAAAACCTATGCTGATATGATTAAATAGGACCCACTAGTGGTAATAAAACCAAAAAAATCGCAATCTAGTGATTTAACTAAAGCAGCAGTAAAAGAAAATATTTGTCCAGAAAATTTAGCAATAAACAAGGTGGCTGAAAAAAGTGATGGAACAATTGCTATTTATTGTAAAGATTCTGATTCAGTTGGAAAAACATGGGTAATCAATGTGATATGTGGAACACTTTAAAGATGTATGTATTAAAAAAAGAAAAAAATGAAATGGAACAAATTGTAAGTAATAATAATGTATTAGTTGACAAATTATTAATAACTAAAGAATTAAATACTTTCTTTGTTAAAAGTACATATTAGAGATCTGCACAAATATATTCCTTTATAAAAATTATCAAATGTATTTAAATACTGTACTCTAATTCTATCCATTCGTTCAAAACGATTTAAATAGTGTGTATACTCAAACTACAACTTAACTATATTTATTCTATTCGTTGTATTTCAAATACAAATATTGAAAAGCTTTTTTTTTAACAAATACTTTGATGTTTTGAAAATCAAATTTGAATACTTCAAAACATTTTAAAATATACCAAGTATACCGAGTACTCTAAATATAATGACAAAGAAAAAGAAAAAAAAAAAACAAAAAGAAGATAAAAAAACAAACAAAGCAGTGATAAAACAAACAAAGCTACATATTACTCATCGATATAATACATACTGGTTATACGTAGTACATATTAAAATTTTTTTTATTATATTTGGTGTACTCGGTATATTAAAACAAATACTATAAATATTTTTATTATATTTGGTGTACTCGGTATATAAATACAAATAGTATAAATATTCTATTTTCGGGTACACATAATAAATCAAATACATATTCATTCTATTCTACAATAATTTTGTATTTCATTTACTCTATTCTATAATCATTTGTAATGAATGCATTTGGTTTGAAAGCTTTCAAAACCGAATATGAAAAGTTTTACTTATTATAGAATGATTTGAAAGCGCTTTTGAATACAATTGTGCAGATGTCTAGTACATATATTAGATATAAATAATAGCATAAAAAATGTTCAATATGAAGACCATATAATTGAAATAGAAACAAACTTTGAGTTTGCACTAGTAAATGATGAAATATTAGAAATAGCATTTAAAGATTTAAAAAATAAAAATGATTACATAGGAATAAATAAGTTGATTATTTTAGATTGTAAACTAACTTTTTTTTTCAAAACTGAGAAAAATTATAAGGGATATTTCCGGAAAGTTGGAAAGAAACTATAGTAACACCAGTACCTAAAATCAAAAATGCGAAAGAACCTGTGGACTTTAGACCAGTAAATATGCTTTTAATTTGTGAGAAGATTTTTGAAAGAATAGTTTATAATCAACTTGGATATCACTTAGATATAAATAATATATTATGTAATGAACAATCAGGTTTCAGAAAAGCTCACTCTTGCGAAACAGCCTTAAACTTAGTTATCTATGAATGGAAAAATTATATGGAAAATGGAGAAATCATTGTAGCAGTTTTTCTAGATCTCCAGAGAGCCTTTGAAAATATAGATAAAAATGTATTAATAGGTAAACTTTCCAATAACGTGAAAAAAGCTAATTCAGATTCTTTTTTAAATGAAATACGAAACCACATCCAAAGTTTTCCAAAGGTAGAATCTCATTTTTGCAGTGAAAATACTGCGAAACATTGAAACATTATTTAGACCCTACATTAAATATACGTAATATATTTAACATATTTATACGAGTTGTATAAGAAAAATGAATTCTTTGGCCAGTAAAAGAAAATATTTACAGGAAAGTATTCAACGAAGAATTTAATTTATCATTTTTAATCCCTAAAAAAGATCAGTGCGATATGTGTTTTGAATATAAAACAAAAACTGATTTAACAAATGGAGAAAAAATTATGATTGAAACACATAAAGTTAATAAAAAAATAGGCAAAAAACCAAGAGATACTGATAGAAAAATTGATGACGAAACAACCGCAATTGTTTGTTATGATTTAGAAAATGTATTTTCCTTACCCAGAGCACAAGTTTCCAATTTCTTTTACAAACGTAAATTTTCAGTTTAATCCAGTAAGATTAGACATTGTAACATCGATAAGAAAACATACTGCAGTATATGGACTGAAGCACAAAGTGGCAGATCAGGGAACAACATAGCTAGGTCTTTGAAAAAAAATTTAGAAAAAGTATTATAAAATAATCCTAATATCAAGAATTTTGTTCTCTGGTCTGAATCATGTGTGACACAAAATAAAAATAGAATAAACTCCATGATGATTTGGAAATTTTTAGAAGAAAATGTGAACTCAATGTTCAATACAAATCCTCACAAAAAGCACAGTCGCTTATTCAAGAAGTCGATTCTGTGCATAGTGCAATAGAACGTCATTTAAAACGTATATCAATATATAGTGACGTTTGTTTAATAAAGCAAATGCTAAAAATTAACTCAAGTTAAAAAGTTAGTATGGTAATAATTAATGCAAATGCAAAGTAGAGATTTTTTAACTTTAATATTGCTTCGATAAACTATAACTGGTTGCCATTTAATAAAATAAAATGTATATTATATGACAGGGAAAATTTATTAAATTTACTGTTTTATCTTGCCTTTCAGTCTTCTGCTGATACACATTTTCAAACATTTAATATTAAAAACAGTAGAATAACTAACTTCTCCCAAAATTTCAAAACCCTAGATTGAACCGTTTAGAAGATATGTGTGGCCAAAAATTTTTCAAAAATTGGGTTTCGTATAATGGTAAATTTTAGTACCGTATGGCAACCTTAAACATTTGCCTTTTAAAAATTTATAAAGTTTATAAAACCAGTTACTTTGTGTCGTTTTCAGATTGAAACTACACCTAACACAACTCTTGTTATAACAATTTAAAAATTGGGATTTATCCTTTGGGGGGCTGTAGCCCCGTAACGGCTGGGACAACAGAAAAAAGCTCTTCTATGAAATTATTTTTTTTTGCAATACCTACTCGTGGTTAAAATTCTCTATTTCAAACGATGTAAAAGTTTTTGTAAACATACGGACAGACGGACAAAATGAAAATACATTGGCATATTTTTACAAATTTTTTTTGAAAATGTGCTAAAAACTAAGCTCACTACAACAAAGCTATTAACCAAAATTAAGTTTTCGGAAGGTGTTGCACTATATGACATATACAAAAGGGTCAAAGCAAGAAAACGCACACTAAAAAGATGGCCAAATTTACTAAAGGCCATTTTCTATGCAAAGGAAAACAGTTTGAATTTCAAGCCCATCAGCAACTCGAGATTGCACTTTCCTCCATAGAAACTAAAGTTAGATAGAACCAATTTAAGGCTCAAAAACTGGAAGAAAAGCGAAACCCATGTAGAATGTAAACAAAAACACATAGCCGAAGGCTTCAAATGACAGTGCTAGTAATTATACGTATAATAAGTAATTAGTTATAAGTTACAAAAAAAAATAATAAATAAAATTAATTTCAATGTCTGCTTCTTAAACCTTAAATTGTCTTTTGAATGAATGATCTATTCCTAAATGGTCTTTTATATGATTTCTTATTATTCATATTAACCAAATTTTATATTTTAATTTATCGTAATTTTATATTTTATCAAAAATTATCGTATATCATACGGTGCCATAAAATAACGCATAAAATTTTTTCGCGTATGGCTTTATTTCCAATTCAATTGCGAATTAAAACCGTATCATTTTCTAAAATTTTACGAAATAAAACCATATAGGAAAATTGATAGAAATTCTAGTTTTAGAGTAAACAAAGCGAAAAAAAAATAGAATTCGATAAATAAGTGTAATTAGCAAGTTTCTAATTTTTTTAATAAACTGAAATAAAATATGTTAAAAAAAATTATATTTTTATTACGAAGGCTGCCACCGCCGAACCATCGCTAACTCAATTATTGAAGCTAGATTTTGCTTTGATTTTGAGATACTGATTGGTATTATTTTTCGAAAAATAATACCAATCAGTATCTCACACCAGCACATGTAATAAATATTCTGTAAAAAGGAGCAATCCCAATTTTGAATCCTACTCTAAATCCCTCCTAATTCAGAATCTCACATAAACATATATAATATAATGGTTCTGGAAAAAGCGTAAAACATTTATTTTGAATCCAATTCTAAAACTCCTTCTTAACTATTTCAATAACAAAGTGATTAAAATAGTGGAAGCTGCCCCTTTCCAACTCCCGCTAAACATATATTGAAACACTGACATTATACTGAAATACTGAATTTGAAGCCAATAGTGTAAAAACAACCACCAAAAATTCAATTTTTCTAAATAATATATATCTAAACAAAAAAGCAATGAATTTGAATTTTCTTTTTGGATTTTAAGCGTAATCCGTTGGTTTCAAAATCTTGGTTTCAATAATTTGTTTAACGGGGCTTAGTGGCGGCAGCGCCCACTATCTTAAAAACTTTGTGGCAAAAATATTTATATAAGAATAATAATTAGAAGGGATTTTAGAGTTGGTTTCAAAATCAGGGAATTCCATTTGTCCAGAATATTTTTATATATATATGTTTATACGAGATTGTAAATTAGGACGGATTTTAGAGTTGGATTCAAAAGTAGGAAAATAGACCTTTTACAGAATATTTATATATACATGATATATGAGATTCTGTATATGGGTATATGTCAGATACTCAATTAGGAAGGTTTTTCGAGTTGGATTCAAAATCAAAATTGCCGCTTTTTCCTTATACACATATGGCCATATGGCTTTATTTCACAGTTATATGCGAAAAAAAAACCATTAGCGAAAAAATTTGCGATATTAGCTTTATATTTTTTTTATATTTAAGCCATTATGGCTTACTTTATTTCGTATGGCGTCATTTCACGGCGCCATATCATACCTCGGTTTGATAATCGTTATAAACGTGGATATATTCTTATACATATATTTAATATAATACAGAAATATTTGTTCACTTTTTCAAAAGCAGGGATATAGGCCTTTTACAGAATATTTATATATACATGATATATGAGATTCTGTATATGTGTATATGTTAGATACTCAATTAGGAAGGTTTTTCGAGTTGGATTCAAAATCAGGATTGCCGCTTTTTCTAGAATCCTTATATACATATGGCCATATGGCTTTATTTCACAATATGCGAAAAAAAAAACCATTAGCGTAAAAATTTGCGATATGGCTTTATATTTTTTTTATATTTAAGCCATTATGGCTTTATTCGTATGGCGTCATTTCACGGCGCCATATACCTCGTTTTGATAATCGTAATAAACGTGAATATATTCTTTTACATATATTTAATATAATACAGAAATATTTGTTCACTTTTTCAAAAGCAGGGAAATAGGCCTTTTACAGAATATTTATACATACATGATATAATGAGATTCTGTATATGTGTATACGTCAGATACTCAATTAGGAAGGTTTTTCGAGTTGGATTCAAAATCAGGATTGCCGCTTTTTCCAGAATCTTTATACACATATAGTCATATGGCTTTATTTCACAGTTATATGCGAAAAAAAACCATAAGCGAAAAAATTTGCGATATAATAATCTGTTCCGACTCTTTCTCAACAATGAATGCTGTCACTAACATCAACAACTCCGAAAAGACTATAGAGAAAATACGGGACACCCTAATAAAAAAACAAAAAATTTTAAAACTTATGTGGGTTCCAGGCATGCGGGTATAGAAGGAAATGAGTTTACCGATGAAGTAGCAAAAGAGGCGCCAACTCCCCTCTTGTATCATTAAATTTCACAAGCAAATCAGATCTAATCAAAGAAATTAAAAAGATAACGAAACATGATTCTTTACTTACTTTTGCAAACTTCACTTATTTTATGAGGATATAAATCCCAAAAAAGAACCATCATCCTTTCCAAAAAACTCAAGAAGAAGGGACTTGATGGTGTACACAAGATTTAGAACGCGGGCACACTATTCTCACCCACCAACACCTTTTCAACAAAGCAGCACCACCAAGTTGCGCATTTTGTAACAACTAAATCATTACAACTAAACACATAATCAAATCATTACAGCTAAACACATAATAGTAAAGCAATTGATGACAAAAGGATACTAAAAAATATTCAACCGCTACCCTCACTTCTTCGAAATCCACAACAAAAAATGTTACAACGTTCGCAAACTTCCTAAAATAAATAAATTTTTTCAATAAAATGCAAATACAAATTAGTTCAAAAAATATAATAATAGAAGACAATTATAGAAAAAAAAACAAACTTAAGTAAGATAATTATAATTTTTCAAAATTAAGACCCTAAAATTTAGGCAATGTAGAATGTAAACAAAAAAATATAGCCGAAGGCTTCAAATGACAGTGCTAGTAATTATACGTATAATAAGTAATTAGTTATAAGTTACAAAAAAAAATAATAAATAAAATTAATTTCAATGTCTGCTTCTTAAACCTTAAATTGTCTTTTGAATGAATGATCTATTCTTAAATGGTCTTTTATATGATTTCTTATTATTCATATTAACCAAATTTTATATTTTATCAATTATCGTAATTTTATATTTTATCAAAAATTATCGTAAAACTATAAAACCATATAGTAAAATTGATAGAAATTCTAGTTTTAGAGTAAACAAAGCAAAAAAAAATAGAATTCCATAAATAAGTGTAATTAGCAAGTTTCTAATTTTTTTAATAAACTGAAATAAAATATGTTTAAAAAAATTATATTTTTATTACGAAGGCTGCCACCGCCAAACCATCGCTAACTCAATTATTGAAGCTAGATTTTGCATTCATACCTATTTTATTCGAAAAATAATACCAATCAGTATCTCACACCAGCACATGTAATAAATATTCTGTAAAAAGGAGCAATCCCAATTTTGAATCCTACTCTAAATCCCTCCTAATTCAGAATCTCACATAAACATATATATAATGGTTCTGGAAAAAGCGTAAAACATTTATTTTGAATCCAATTCTAAAACTCCTTCTTAACTATTTCAATAACAAAGTGATTAAAATAGTGGAAGCTGCCCCTTTCCAACTCCCGCTAAACATATATTGAAACACTGACATTATACTGAAATACTGAATTTGAAGCCAATAGTGTAAAAACAACCACCAAAAATTCAATTTTTCTAAATAATATATATCTAAACAAAAAAGCAATGAATTTGAATTTTCTTTTTGGATTTTAAGCGTAATCCGTTGGTTTCAAAATCTTGGTTTCAATAATTTGTTTACCGGGGCTTAGTGGCGGTAGCGCCCGCTATCTTAAAAACTTTGTAGCAAAAATATTTATATAAGAATAATAATTAGAAGGGCTTTTAGGGTTGGTTTCAAAATCAGGGAATTCTATTTGTCCAGAATATTTATATATATATATGTTTATACGAGATTTTTAACTAGGAGTGATTTTACAGTTGGATTCAAAAGCAGGGAAATAGGCCTTTTACAGAATATTTATATATACATGATATATGAGATTCTGTATATGTGTATATGTCAGATACTCAATTAGGAAGGTTTTTCGAGTTGGATTCGAAATCAGGATTGCCGCTTTTTCCAGAATCCTTATACACATATGACCATATGGCTTTATTTCACAGTTATATGCCAAAAAAAAAACCATTAGCGAAAAAATTTTGCGATATGGCTTTATATTTTTTTATACCCTACACTTATAGAATAGGTAAAAGGGTATATTAACTTTGGTATGGTGTTTGTAACCATCTAAAGGAAGCGAGCTAGATATGGAAAAGTATATATATTTGTTAACAGCGTTACCTCCTGAGTCGACATAGCCATGTCCGTCCGTCCGTCCGTCCGTAGGCACGATAACTCAAAAAATAATGGAGCTATCTTGATGAAATTTTAACTGTAGGTTACTAGGACTGAAAGTACGGCTGGGATTGCATATGGGCGAAATCGGCCCATGGGTTCGGATTCTGGACCTTTTAATCGATCGAAGGGCTAACGAACATATATAAAAATCACGATAACTCAACAACTAATGACGCTATTTTCATCAAATTTGTGCTGTAGGTTACTAGTAATGAAACTACTTCGGGAATTGCATAAGTTCGGGATTGGACCATGGGTTCGGAACCCAGAACTTTTTGATCGAATTTAGGCCAAACGAGCATAATTCCGAAACCAATGAAGATAGAACCTCCAAATTTGGTATCAGGGTGTTCCTTCCTATTTCCTTAGTGTCTTTGATATTTGGGCCCCATTGGAGTATTGGGTCGGGGACCAGCCACACTTTTCCGAAGACCTTAAAACATATCTTTAAAATTAATAAAGATAGCAACTTGAAAAAATGTAGAAGGATTAAATTTGGCACAAGGGTGTTCTTTATCATCTCTTGCGTGTCCCCCTAATTTGGGATCAATTGGAGTGGTGGTTCAGTATCCCTCTTAGACCACTTAATTTTAAAAGCTTATAACCGAAATTACTAAAAATAGTAACTTAAAATAAAGATAGAACGTTCAAATTGTGTACAAGGGTTAACTAGTACTTAAAGTACAACGCGGACTGCATAATGGCGAAATCAGCCCAAGGGTTTGGATACAAAATTATAATATTAATTATTCATTTTAAATAATGACTATTAATAATCATAAAAAAATTTTAAAAAATATGAATAATAAAGATTTCCAAGATTTTTTTAAAAGGCAATATAGTTTTATTGGTGGTAATCTTTTGTCAATAATTAATATTTCCTTAGAAAAACTTTTCAAATATAAGGAAAGAGACCATTCCTATATTGAAAAAGTAAACGGCACTAATAAGGCAAATGAGTTTTGCCCAGTGAACACAATTACTTAATCAAAAATTATAGAACAATTAGAGGAGAACCAACTGCTTCAATACTTCGAAATTAAAAACACGTAATAAAAATATCAATTTAATTTCAGAAAACACTACAGATGTAAGTCTTTGATAAATTTTATTATTACTAACTGGAAGATTGCGGTAGATGATCATAAAGAAGTGGTACCTGCTTTTATAGACATAAAACGAGCTTTTTTTTTTTAAACCCTACATCTATAGAATAGGTAAAGGGGTACATTAACTTTGGTATGGTATTTGTAACCACCTAAAGGAAGCGAGCTAGATATAGAAAAGTATATATTTTTGTGATCAGCGTGACCTCCTGAGTCGATATAGCCATGTCCGTCCGTCCGTCCGTAAACACGATAACTCAAAAAATAATGGAGCTATCTTGATGAAATTTTAACTGTAGGTTACTAGGACTGAAAGTACGGCGGGGATTGCATATGGGCGAAATCGGACCATGGGTTCGGATTCCGGACCTTTTAATCGATCGAAGGGCTAACGAACATGTATAAAAAATCACGATAACTCAACAACTAATGACGCTATCTTCATCTGATTTGTGCTGTAGGTTACTAATAATGAAACTACTTCGGGGATTGCGTAAGTTCGGGATTGGACCATGGGTTCGGAACCTAGAACTTTTTGATCGAATTTAGGCCAAACGAGCATAATTCCGAAACCAATGAAGATAGAACCTCCAAATTTGGTATCAGGGTGTCCCTTCCTATTTCGTAAGTGTCTTTGAAATTTGGGCCCCATTGGAGTGGTGGGTCGGGGACCAGCCACACATTTCCGATACCTTAAAGCATATCTTTAAAATTAATAAAGATAGCAACTTGAAAAAATGTAGAAGCTTCAAATTTGGCACATGGGTGTTCTTTACTATTTCCTGCGTGTCCCTCTAATTTTGGATCAATTGGAGTGGTGGTCCAGTACCTCTCTTAGACCCCCCAATGTGTAAAAGCTTATCATCGAAATTAACTAGTAACTTAAAATTAAGATAACACGTTCCAATTGTGTACAAGAGTATTGCATATGGGATGCAAAAGTATTGCAAGTGGACTGCATATGGGCGAAATCGTACCATAGTTTCGGGTTCTGAAACCCTTGAAAAGCTCAAGGGCTAACAAACATATATCTTAAAACACCATAACTCAAAAAATAATGCCGCTATTTTGATGAAATTTAAACTCTAGGTTACTAGTAATGAAAGTACCATCGGAATTGGTTCTGGTCGAGTTTAATTTCGAAGCGAAAGAATATATTTCCTATGTGTCCCCGAAATTTTGACTTAATTGTAGTGGTTCAGCTATGTTCAAAGGTGCTGGCTGCATTTAGGTAAAATTTATTTTTATATTTAAATGAATTATATGAAAAGGTCTAAATTTGTAATTCTATTTTAGAAATACATCTATTGCATATTTGGCGTTTATAAGCTTTTCTATTAGGTATATAAACTAACCATTTAAAATAATTGCAATTTCCAAAAATTTGGATTATTAAATATATGCTTTGATTAGCTTTTTATCACAATATTTAATAATAAGATGTTTTCATTTTGTAATTGAATTGGAATAAATATATTTCATTTATTTTAAGTTTTTTTGTTTTTTAATATTTTTAAATAGATAAATTAGTAAGAATTTGTAATATTTTTTAATAGACAGTGTAATTAGAAAATGTTTTTAGTATTATAAAGTTAATTTGGTTAGCTATGTCTTAAGATCAAACTAATAAAATCTTTTATGGTATTAAAATGACTTATTAACTTCCCATTAAGTTTCAATCAAATAGGTGTATGGTATTTCTAAGTCGGTTGCACTGGCTGTTTCGACTGGCTGTTTCTTTACTTGTTCTTTATTTCAAAATCTTATAATAAATTTTACAATAGATTTACAACATATATATAAATTAGTTGTTAACGCAAGTTTAATTGGCTTTCGCTGTGGGTCTAAAAGAATTATAAATAGTTGAGTTGGTCGTTATAGTTAATGATTTGTTACAAATTCTTAATTAAAAATTCAATAATAAAAAAAAAAAAAACAAGCAAGAAAAAAGAAACCTTTATGAGAAAAAAAAAGGAATAAACACTATAATATATATTAAAAACAAAATTACTTGAAAGAATTAACATATTTAAAATATTTGGTTAAAAATGAACACATATGAAAGATAAAAAATTCTTGGAAATCAATACTGCTGCGAATTGTTAGACAATGTATAATATATTGGACAATAAACTTTTTAAACAAAATTATATTATTTAGTGTTTTAATTTCTGACGTAGTTCATTAAATGATTTAAGACAATTGTATAAGCAATTTTTTTTGCTTATCAGTTCTAAAGATAGGTAGTAGTTAGATTTAATTTTTGTATTGTGATTGTGAATGTCAACCATACGATTAATGAAATTGTGCTTAATTGAGTTATTAATTATTTTAAAACCCATTAGATAAAGTTCTCTTTTACATATGTTTTCAAAATTTAAATATCTATCACTATAAAGTGATTCGGTCGGAACTCTTATTGGAAATTTGTGTATTATTTTTATTGTTTTTTGTTTAATATATCCAACTTATTTAAATATAATTGGGCGAAGTACAACAGTGGATTTAGATACGTTATATTCGACAAGATATATGAGGAGTAAATAACAAATAAAGTACTTTGTGTAAAAGTTAGAAATTTTCCTGACCAAGTAATCTATATGTACATCCCACTTTAAATTTTTATCAATATATAAACCCAGGTAATTAAAAGAATTTACAATTTCAATAATAGTATTATTAAAGCTAAAATTTATGTTATTAATTTTTTTCCTGTCAAATCATAAAATTTTTGTTTTGCTAATACTTAATAGTAATTTGTTCTTCATTAACCATTCCTTAATTAATTGGAGGTCTGCATTTATTGCACTCTTCAACTGTATTTCATTATCCGTGGCGTATTTTAATACCGTTTTTTATGTAATTTGTAATGGAAATATTTCAATTACAATTACATATAATGAAAAAAAGTAATTGAAATAAAAATAATTCGCTAGAAAGCTATAATGAATTATTTTTGGTAATAATAGCAATCAAAATATATGTTTAGCTATCGATTGTACTACTTCTTTTAATATTAAAATAAATCTATCTTAACTACATTAAATTAGTTATAATCCATTATAAACAGTGGTGATCATAGAAATTGCCAATCTTTGTATATTTCTTTTTTTCTGAGGTTTAGAAGAAGCTAAAAATTCTCCTCTCTAAAGCAAAAAAACCAATAGGCATAAATCTTCCGAAATTATAAAAAATATATTACAATGTTCATTAAAAAATCCTGTTGTGACACGATGAAATTCGATGGAATATAGTGTCCAACAAATTTTAAACAAGTGAGGAAAAAAACCAAGGGTTTTTAAAAAGCACATTTTCAAAATTATATAGGGTTTGTTACTGAGTATTTTATTAGTTATTTTTATAAAAATATTTATAAAAATTAATAATAATCGCATAAATAAATAATACCCGGTTGAGCCTTATACAGGAAACCTGTTAATAAGTGCGAAATATAATGTTGAAGCTTCAATGTTAACATTTAATTTTGGAAAAACTTACACTGGTGAATAAGTTACCGTTTTAAAAACCATAAAAGTTTTAATTTTTAAGACCTCTACTAGCCATTCAATAGGAAATCAATCGTGAACTCCACCAAAATTTGCAATTTTATCTAGAATTTTATTATCTAAGCAAAAATGATGAACCTAAGAGACAATTTCTTCAATTTAAAGAAATCGTTTCAAACATAAGAAAAACCTTTAACGTATGTTGAAATGTAATGATGCAGCTGTAAATTTTGTACATTTGTAAAAAAATATTTGAACAGGTATTCAAGTTAATTTTAATACCCTAGCTTGAACCGTTTAGAAGATATGTGGGATCAAAAATTTTGCAAAAAATGAGTTTTGTTAATGGTAAATTTTAGTACCGTATGGCAACCGTAAACAATTGCATTAAAAATTTTATAAAGTTTATAAAACCAGCTATCTTTTGCCGTTTTCAGATTGAAAATACACTTAACAAAACTCTGGTTATAATAATTTAAAAATAGGGCTTATTAAAATTTTGGGCCTGTAGCTCTTTTAAGAAATTATTTTTTTTTGTAATATCTCCCCTTGGTTAAAAATTCTTTACTCTATTTCAAACGGTGTAAAAGTTTTTGTAAACATACGGACGGACGGACGGACAGAGTGAAGCTATATAGACACATTTTTACAAAATATTTTGAAAATGTGCTAAAAAAGAAAATGTTTTAAATGAACTTTGTACGGAATTTACTGCAACAGATTTTACATATTTAAAAGAATATGTAAAAATTATGACTCCTTTTGCAAAAATTCTGAATTTTTTACAAGGAGAATAAGGTATTTATTATGGGATATTAATACCATCATTAGCAGCATTAAAGGTTAAAACAGATAAAATTGCCAACAATAATGAACTAAGATATATTTAGGTAATGTTTTGGCTAACATGCAGCAAAGTCTGGTAGAAAGATTTAATGCTT
This sequence comes from Dolichopus griseipennis, assembly GCA_963082915.1. Taxonomy (NCBI): domain Eukaryota; kingdom Metazoa; phylum Arthropoda; class Insecta; order Diptera; family Dolichopodidae; genus Dolichopus; species Dolichopus griseipennis. The sequence continues at coordinate 196,733,920 of OY720441.1, read as the reverse complement.
TTTTTTACCTAACGGGAGAACCGCACGAAGCAATTGTTGCTGCAATGTCGTATCCCAATATAAAACAAAATTGGTTTAAAGTTCTGGCTCCATTCTTTTCTGGTACTAGAAAAGATATAGAAGACATATTTATTGAATATTGTACCAGATATCAATTATATTCAATTTAAAATAATGATGCCAATTCTTCAAATAAATATATAATCGATATATTTGATTTCGGTGAAGATAATTCAGAAGGTTTGTAGATTTTGGAAAAATGTAACTTTTGTAGTTTAAAAACCTATCATTTAAAATACTTATTTTGATGCCAATTCCTTAGAATTTAAATTGAAAAATTAATGGAGGAATATTTGGGCGATCAAATACTCCTTTAGCATCTTCTACTCCAGTCGAAAGACGGTTTTCTTTTTCTGACATAGTATCAACTCCTCAACGTCAAAATTTAAATTACTTAAATTTTGAAAAGTTAGTTTTATTGAAAGCTAACAAAAATTATTCTTAATATTTAATTTTATATTGTTATTTAAAAAAAAAAATTTTAAATACATTTATATACAATTGGTTAAGAAAAAATTGTTTTGTGTATTGTTACCATGTTAAGTAATTGAATAATAATATATATTAATCTCATTTAACTTTTCTAAAATTACTTTCTCTCAATTAATTTTTGTCCATTACATGTAATTGTAATTGAATTTCTTCCATTACAAATTACATTTAATAGTAATTGAGAAATTTCAATTACATATTATATGTAATTGTAATGGCAAAATGTAATTAATTAGTTCCAAGTCTGGTCCCTACTAAAATTAATTTACAAATATCATTAATGTAAATTTTAATGAAATCGGATCCTAAAATTGAACTTCGAGGTACTCCTTTTATCACCGTTTTATAACAGCTTAATTTATTACTAACACGTACTTTTTGTTTTCGACAAACAAATATCTTTTAAAAAAAGCAATAAGTTCGTAATCGAAACAAAGTTTTAACAGTTTATCAATAAGTACGTCGTAATATACGCAGTTGAAAGCTTTTTCAACTGCGTCTAAAAAACACGTCCGACATATTTGCTAAGTATCGATAATGGGCGATAATTGGATCTGTAAGAACCCTTGCCACTTTTGAAAATTGGCGTAACAATTGCTGTTTTAAAAAATCTGGAAATTGATTACCCCTGAAAGAAATATTTATAAATTTAACTAACACTGGAATCAACTTGTTCGCAAATTTTTTAATAAATTTTCATGACAGGTAGCAGTGGAGGATTTAAGGAAATTAATAGCTGCATTGGCTTCATCTGTTGTAGTTGGACAAAGATTAAAATTTGCTGAAACTAAATTATAGTGAAAAAAATTTAAATAATAATAATCTAAAGGCTCTTTTGAAATTTTCAACTCGTTAGTTACATTTATAAAAAACTCATTTATAGTGTCGGAAATTTGCTGTTCATTTGTGATGGTACTATTGTTAAGGTCAATTGTTTTAATGCAGTTGAAATAACAAAAATAATTACTAATAAAAAAATTGGAAAGATAAAAGAAAGCAAAAAACAAACCTAAATGGTGTTCTTGCAGATACTATGGATACACTAAGCTATGTGTACAAAAGATTAATACGGATTTGGAAAAGTTAAGCACTTTGTTGTTGTTGTTCAAAATGAATAAGCTCAGTTAAAACACTGAAAAAACAAACTGTATGGTAATAAATGGTGAATCAAATGAAACTGTTAAAAAACAAAATAAAATAACTGGTATGATTGAAAAAAAGGCAGTACTTAAAAGTAACTTTTGATAATAAGCATTAAAAAAATATATTGAATATAACTATACATATTTAATTAAAAATTAGTAATAAAATTTTTTTTTTCCAAAAATTATAAAACAGTTATCTTTTCAATGTGCAATTACAGTATTTGTATAAATTCAATTATAAAGTCACACTTCGAATTTTATGACAAAAAATTCTGATAAAATTAGACTTCAAAGACTTCAAAATAAAATCATAAGAATAATTCTTGGGGCGAATAACAATACTTTAAAATGTTTTAGTTTAAATCAGAGAGTTGTCATGAAAAAATATATGCTTAATTATATATTAACGTAACGTAATTCAGGAGATATGCATCAATATAAGTTAAGAAATTAAAATTATTTTAGACTGAGCTTGTTCATAAGCAAAAAAACAAAAAAATATTTTACTGTATAATGATTTTAAAATGAAACAAAACAAATATATTTAAATGAAAAATTTTAGAATATGTTAAAAAAAATAAAAACTCTATGTAATAAAACTTATAGAATTAATTTAAATTTAAATATGTAAACACAAATTGGTAAAGTATATTAAATAAATTAATAAATAAAAACAATTGAATTTAATATCCCTAGATTGGTATATTAATATTTAATAATTTACAATAAAATTCTTTAAAATATAATTTATTTATTAATTAAATTTAAGTTAAAAACCCTTACCTTCTGGATCTTTGTGTTCTTTTTCATTTAAAATAGCTAAAATTTCTTGGGCCCTTAAAGAAACTTGAGCTTTTTGTTTTTTGTCATCGAATTTAACAATAATATATTCAATCTGCAAAACATTTTCTTTGCATAAATTTACTTTTATTTAATAAAATATTTTACCTCGTCACCCCATTTTAAAATATCACCTTTTCTATCTTTAACGCGATGGTATAAATTCACAAACTGTTCAATACCATGGTGACGAACATGTGGAGATAGTTTCTTAGTTTCTTCCCATGACAAAGGGCTTCCCTCACTTAAAAGTCCCATATTTTAGTATAATTTTATATGCAAATGTTTTTTTAAAAATACCTCAATCTAAAAAAATAATAATTATGTAAAAAAAAATATTGTTAAAACAATAACTTGAAATTTAATTATTAAGTACAATATTTCGTTTTTGAATATGACAAAAGTATAAAATATTAATGTTCAGTTGTTTTTTCGTTATCACTTACTGATTGAGTCATTATTTACGTGTGGGTTCGTTTAGGAATATATATATATACCTATATATATTTATAAATAAATGTATGTATGTCTGTTTGCCTGTCTGTCCAGCATGCATTACTACACTGTTCTTACGATCGCCAAGAAATTTTAATTAAAAGCCGTTTTTAAATAAAATATATAAAATAAAGCAGTCACAATAAAGTAAACAAAAAAGTTGTTTTATTTTAAAGTTAAAAATTTTAAGATTCCGAAGAATTATAAAAACATAACTGGCGCAGTCGCGGAATCTTTTTAAAAGTTGAATCTATTAAAAAGTTTAATAATTGAAAAGTTTTTAAATAATTTAAAATATAATTTAAGAAATAGATTAAAAATCCATTTATCAAGCAATTTCCTATATAAAAAAAACAGAATACCTTTTATTGACCCAACAATTGATGCCTTGATACCAAATCCGAATAAAATAGCAAAAATAAGAAATCTCAAACTACCTACAACAATTAAACAAATTAAATCTTTCCTTGGTATAACTGGGCACTATAGGAAGTTAAAAGTAAAGATTAGTCCACAATTGCGTATCCAATTGTCAAATACTTAAAAAAGATTGCAAAATAAATACAAACGACGCAAACTATATAAATGCTTTTGAGAAACTAAAAGAGATACCCCAATTTTAGTAAAAAATTTAAGTTAGTCACAGATGCTAGATGCAATTTTGCTTTAGGAGCAGTCTTAACCGAAGATGGGAACCCTATCTCTTCTGCTTCTCGAACTCTAAATGATCACGAAAAAAATTATTCTACAATTGAGAAAGAATTGTTAGCTATTGTTTGAGGTACTAAATATTTTAGGCCGTATCTATTTGGAAAAGAATTCGATTTACATACAAACCACCAGCCTATAAAATGGCCACAAGCAAAAAATTCTAGTAAAGATATTAATCCTAGACTTAAAAGGTGGTTAATACAACTAGGAGAGTATGACATAAAAATAGATTACATAAAAGGAAAAGGTAATAAGGTAGCCGATTTTTTAAGTAGGATTGATAAAAGTAATAACAAAATAAATTTGATCGAGACAATCAAAATTAAAAACAGGGGGAATGATACTCAAAATTTGAATATAACTTTGAGAATACGTTTTAAGAAAATCAGTAATTAAAAAATGAAATAAATAATAATGAGTCAATAGAACTACAAACAATTCACTCCCAAGAACAACATTTTAATGATTACATACCTATACTAGACACTGTTGTAAATCGCTTCAAAACCCAAATAATCTTAGTAGAAAACGAGGAAGAGTGTAGTAGAGTAGACTGTGTCAACTCTGTGTCAACTAAATATAAATATAAAGTTCTAAATAGTGTTTCATTAACTTAAAACTAACATGTTATATTTAGATCTTAGTCTAAGCCATCCGATCTTATAATTCAAAAGTATGAAATACAAATTTAGTGTATTATGTATGTTAAAAAAAAAAAGCTAATTACTGTCAAACTAAGTTAATTAAATCAAAAGAAACATTGATTTCTATATACTTTATTTAAAAATTTTATTACGATTTATTTAAAAATTTAAAAATATTTACAATAATCAATTTATTTCCATAATTCATTGTTTCTTATCTGTCATTTAATTTTATTTTATTTTATTGGTTGTTTAAGTAATACTCATAATGCATCTTTTTATTTGTGTTTTAAAAATTCTAATTGAATCGATTTGTTTGAGTTCAATTGGCTATTCATTATATAATTTTAAACACTTATACAAACTATTATTATTCTACTGATTTGTTTTAAATAATGAGAGGTAAAAATTTGCTTTTTTGCGCGTGTTCTGCTTATGTATGTCAATCTCATTATATAATTACCTCTCATTATATAATTTTAAACACTTATACAAACTATTATTATTCTACTGATTTGTTTTAAATAATGTGAAGTAAAACTTTGCTTTTTTCCGCGTGTTCTGCTTATGTAAGTTAACAACGTTTATAATTATTTTACCACAACAATGTTTCTCAACAAAGTTTATAATGAATTATGTTGCCCAAATGTTACGATGTTGCCCATTGAGAAATTAATGTAAACAAACATATAAATTAAATGTAAATAAATTAAATGTATTTCCCTTAGTAAGCATAATTTTATGACATAATTTTTATTACGGTTCAATATTAATATTGTTATTATGAATTTGAATTTTTAACCGTATTAAAATACTACAAAAAGTAATTTTTAATTTTTATAAAATAAGCATTTCTTGTTATAAATTATTTTGTATTGATTTTTATGAAAATAAGCATTTCTTTGCTATTACTTTTCTTTGTAATAATTTGTACTGAATTAAATTATTTTAAATTATAGATTTTTGTAAAGTAAACATTTCTTTGTAATACTTTCATTTTCTTTGTTTCAAGAATTCGAAATATGGAAATATTAAATCTTATTGTAAACTAATTAACTAAAAAAACATATTTCGAAATTGAGTTATGATTTTTAATAAGGAAATGAAATTAATTTTGAATATTTGAACTACTTTGCCAAGTATAAATACTGGTAATATTATAAGAATTTATTGTATTATTAAACTAGAAATAGAAGAATAAAGTTAAATATTAAATAAAAAGTATTTTTTCCTTTTATTTAAAATTTTCATTTTTAAAAAACGGTAACTTCGTTTAACTGGCGCCCGAGCAGGGACCCGCTTAGTTGTTAATCGTCGAAGGTTTTAGTAAAAATAATTTGTGGAAATATTTTATACCGTGATTAAGCCTTTTTCTTCGCAACCTAGAGTGAGGCTGCTCTAGGCACGATATAAATATTTAATTCTAATATAAAAGATAAAAATTTATAAAGTGTTAAAACAAGTTTTTTTTGCTGAAAAAAAAAAAATTCCAACAACTTGTTGATCCAGGCTAGTCAACCCAAATAGAAGTGATAAGAAAAGAGGCCCCCTGCAGTTCCAAAACGGAATAAATCATCCAGTTGACTAGGAAGATCACGAGCGGATTCAATATGAAATTAACATTTTTCATGTAAGTCAATAATTAATATTAATATAGAGTAATAAGATCTTTTAATGTAATGTCTGATACTGAAGACTTTACTGCCCACTACATAAAATTGATTAGGCAAATTAAAAAAGAGGAAGAAATAATTCCAATAAATAATGCTAACAAAAAGAAATTACTAAAAATAAGAATAAAAAAACTGAAAATCTAAATTAGTCTTTCCGGTAACAAGTATCCGCATCTGTACGGTGTACGGAGAAAAGGAAACTCTAATTGTATTCAGTTAACTGACAGTAATTTGGCCATATCGATAATAAAAAAAGTAAAAATAAAAAAATAAAAATAAAATAAAGAATTGGCCGTAATAATAAAAAATTAAAGATAAAGAAAAAGCGGTATAAAAATAAAAATTTTTTGAAAAAATAAAAAATAAAAAGAAAGTAAATAAAATAAAGAATTGGCCATAACAAAAAAAAAAATAAATAAAGCGCTAAAAAAATAAAATGTAGAAAATCTAAATCTTTGCTCTGATAATGACTAATTTTTCAAATATTGCTACAAAATTAACAGTTAACAAGATTTATTTTTGAATTTTCCTATAACTTTTGATAAATAAAATTTATTATTTTTTTTTTTAAAGTAAGTAAATTAAATTATAATATTAAATTATAATTAATAATAAATTTAAATTTAAAAATATATTGATATCAAAATGAAAATAAGAAAGTCGCAATTTCTATTATTGCGGGAAATTGAGGAAAAACAGAATAAATAAAAATCAAAAATTTTTTTTAATTTTTCTTGATTAATAAATAAAGAAAACTAAATTTAAAGAAAATGATAAAAATAAATAAATTGTATTACTATTTCTAAAGTTATTGAAATTTAAAATTTTTAAAGGTAGGTCGCATATTTACAAAATCTCTGTGAAGAATAAGCAAGGTATATTTTAAAAAAAAAAAAATATCGTCATTAATTTAAGTTGTGATATTTAACACTTTTTATCTTTTATTTTTTTGTGGAAAATTTATTATACCATCGTTTTGTTCATAGAAATTTTTTGTTTAAAAAAAAAAAAAAAAAAAAATTTTTTTTAGTTTTTACATTTAGCATTTTTTTTGATAAATTTGTTTTATATTTTGTATCCTCTATTCTGTCTTAGACATTTTTCCCACTTGGCTTCTCTTATCTAAAGTAAGTATTGTGAAATTTTCTTTTTCCTCTCAAAATGTCGCAACAACCAACCTCACCTGTTCCCTCTGGCTCTTCTGGTACTGATTCAAACATAAATCCAAATGCAGCATCAACGCCAAAAAAAGTTTCAGAACAAAGTATTCTCTTTGATCCGAGACTTTTGAGAGATACAATTTTAGAGATTATCCAAACAGAGAATAGGAGGATCTCTGCACAAAATACCATTTTTGATCCTGATGTTTTGAAAAATACCATTATAAACATAGTACAAACGGAAACACAAAGGGCCATTAGAGAACGAGTAGCGACGAGTCACCAGAGATTGAAGAGATGGACCAAGAAATCGATTTTCAATTGGATCAATCACTCTCTAGTATGGATGTAATACCAGATATAGTAAAAAACATCAAAGAATTTTCAGGGATAACGGCAGAATTTGCCACATGGAAAAAGAATGTGGAAAAAATATTAAATATCTATAATTCCATAAAAAGAACCTCTAAATATTACGAAATATTAACGGCTATTCGAAGTAAAATAATAGGTGAAGCAAACACTACGTTAGAAGCAAGTAACATACCACTAAATTGGGATAGCATTATCAGATGCCTAAATGAGCATTTCATGGATAACAGAGATATAACAAGCTTGGAATATGAAATGACTAGCATTAAACAGAAAGGAGATTCAATTGAAACTTTTAACAATAAGATCTCTCACCATTTAAAAGCAATTTTAAATAAATTATCTGAGATGGATATATGTAAGAAATCCTTTGAATTTACGGCTGCAAGTTATAGGAAAAAAGCTTTAGATACTTTTATAAGAGGGTTAACAGGGGACCTTCCAAGATTGCTTACTAGTTGGGAACCAACAGATTCAAAACACGCGTTACAAATATGCATAAAATTAGAGAATGTGGATAATCAGGATAGAAGTCAACCGCAAGTATCTCCTTCATACTATCCTCCGGGAAGATTTGGTCAAGGTTATCTAGGAAAAAATAGCAAGCATTTTTATCCTAATAAGAGTTTTCACTCGAATAATGATCAAAGTGAAAATTATCATAATAATAACAAATATAAAAAAAATTCCATTTATTAGGATTTTCCAACAATCTCGACCCTCAAAGATGGAACCGGAATCAACAAGACATCAACAATATAAAAAAAGCTATAACAACTACAATAATAACTACAACAACAGCTATCAGAAACCATTTATAAGGAATGCGCATTATAAAAGTTCATCACCATCAAACGCTCATTCAGCGAATAAAATGCAACAAATACAATATTCCGAACCATTCAAAGCTAGTGAAACAAAAGATAAAGAACAATGTTGTACTAAATGTACTAGTAATACTGAAGAAGAAAAAAACCACAATAATACTCCTTTTTTAGATTAAATTCTTCCTCGGTGCCTTGTATTGAGCATACGGCGGGGAATGGTGTAATATTAAAATTTTTAATAGATACTGGCTCAAACAAAATTTACATTAATTCTAAACTAATAAAAAATCCAATACCAAACAAGGAAAAATTTTATGCAAATACAATAGGAGGAAAAGCAGAAATAAGACATCATGCCTTAATAAATCTTTTTGGACCAAGTACAAAAAAATTAAAATGCTTTATATTAACAGAACTTGTGACATTTGATGGAATCATAGGGAATGATAGCTTAAAAGAACTCAAGGCGGTTATCCATACAAATGGAAACTTTATTAATTTGGATAATAACAATAATATTCCATTGAAACAACATATCTCAGAGAGTGTCAATAACATCGACATAAGAACAGATCATTTAAATAACGAACAAAAAGAAAAACTCGAAGTTTTAATTGGAAGACACTTGAATTTATTCTCCGAACCTAATGAGAAGCTAACTTATACAACTGTGGTGAAAGGAGAAATCAGAACAATTACAGATGAACCAGTTTTCACTAAATCTTACCCATATCCTATGTGCCTAAAGGACGAAATAGAAAGACAAATAAAAGAACCTTTACATGATGGTATAATCAGGCCATCCAGATCTCCTTATAACTCTCCAGTTTGGATTGTACAGAAAAAAGAGGATGCATCTGGAAAAAGGAAATTTAGAATGGTGATAGATTATAGGAAACTTAATACCATTACAATTGCAGATAAATATCCAATACCGGAAGTAAATGAAGTATTGGCTAATTTAGGACAGAATAATATTTTTTCAGTTATAGGTTTAAAAAGCGGATTTCATCAAATACCATTAAAAGAATCTGATATTGAGAAAACTGCCTTCTCAGTAAACAATGGAAAATATGAATTTACTAGATTACCTTTTGGACTTAAAAATCCTCCTGCGATATTTCAAAGAACTTTGGATGACATCTTAAGAGAATACATAGGAAACATATGTTACGTCTATATTGACGATGTAATCATATTTGGAAGAAATGAAAAACACCACTTTGAGAATTTAGAAATAATTTTTAAAACATTGGAAAAAGCTAATATGAAAATTCAACTGGATAAATGTGAATTTTTGAAAGACGAAGTAGAATTTCTCGGATTTGTTGTCACTTCAAAAGGTATTAAAGCTAATAGGAAAAAGGTAGAAGCAGTTTACAATATACCAATACCAAAAACATTAAAGGATTTACGATCATTTTTAGGAATGTCAAGTTATTATAGAAGATTTATTTGCGATTATGCAAAAATTACAAAACCCTTGACATCCCTTTTAAGAGGGGAAGATGGACGTGTGTCCAAAAATAAATCAAGGAAAGTTTTAGTACATTTAAATAAAGAAGCTATCGAAGCCTTTGAAAGAATAAAGAATTGCTTAATATCCGAAGAGGCATTATTAGCACATCCTGACTTTTCAAAGGCGTTCGAATTAACAACCGACGCATCAAATTATGCAATTGGTGGAGTATTATCACAAGACAGGAGGCCGATAATGTTTTTATCACGGACTCTTACGAAAACGGAAGAAGTGTATGCCACCAATGAAAAAGAGATGTTGGCAATTGTATGGGCTCTTACATCTTTACGTAATTTTCTTTATGGATCAAGGAAAGTAATAATTTACACGGACCACCAACCGTTAACTTTTGCTCTTAGTACAAAAAATAGTAACGCAAAGATGAAAAGATGGAAATCAATTTTAGAAGAATACAATTATGTACTAAAATATAAACCTGGTACAAATAATTCGGTAGCAGACGCACTATCAAGGTTAATTCCTGAAACTGAAATCCACAACACAATTACTACTCATGAGGATAACACCGATAATACGATCTTTAGTAATAGCTTGATACAGACTGTTGAAACACCTATTAATGTATTTAAAACAGTTAATGAAAGTGAAGATTATCAATTTTCAACTCCATTTAAAACATATAAATGGAGTTACATTTAAAATATTCTGTTCTCTAAACTTGAAATTAAATCTGTTACTAACTTATTAAATAAAGAGAATATGCCATACTCTACATCAGAGGAAGCATTAAATTTTTCTAATATTAAAATTATCTCAAACGGGTCTTGCTTATTCTATATTGTTGAAATACCTATAACTAAATCTGCTAATTTCGATGTAATTTTAATTAAACCAGTAAAAAAAGATAAAATTGTAACACAAATTGATTTTAATAAAATTTTAATGAATAAAAAAAACATTTTTGGAATAGTAAATGAATGTAAAATTGTTAATTCAATAACTATATGTAATAGGAATAATATTGTAAATTTAATAAATTCAAATTGTATACCTAATTTCTTCAAAAGGGAAAACTCAATGTGCAATGTTACTAACAATCAACATATTCCAACAGTTGAGGAAATAACAACAGGTACCTTATTACTTAACCAATATAAGGGGGTAATTACAATAGATGGCAACAAACAGAATATCAATGGAACATTCTTATTAATATTTCACAATTCAACAATTGAAGTAGGTGAACAAACGTTTAGATCAGAAGAAGTTATCGAGGTGAAACTCTACCAGCTATTTTACAGACTAACTCAACAATTGATAAATTGCATGAACATTTATCCTTAGAACTATTAAAGGAGATTAACATTAACAATACTAAAGCAATAAAAACGATCGATGATGACAGACAACAAGTTCAATACATCAACTACAGTTTTACTACAATTATTATAATAATACTATTATCATTGGCAATAATTTTTACTAAACGAAGCAGTAAGTTAATTATTAATGAAAGAAGTCAACAAGCAGAGAACAAAAGCATTAATGATCAGAATTAGTCTTATTTTTTCTCAAATTTAATTTATTTATTTATTTGACTCATGCTTAACTCAAACACGTTACAAATTTTTTTACTTAAAACTAACAAAGTGTAATAAAAGATATTAAATATTACAAAACTAATTAATGCAAAACTAAATTTATATAAAAAAAATCATGCAAAAAAAAAAAAAGGAAAATAGAATATTCAATTAAAATAGGAAACAAAATTCATTAACAATATTCATTATAATAATAATTAAAGGTTTAACAAAAAACAAAATTATTAAACAAATTTAAGAATAAAATTGAATATGAAAAATAAAAAAAAAATAAACAAAAATCAACAAATAAACTAAAGATAATCCCAAAATTTAATCTATATATTAGGAAGCCATTACTTAGCAGGGTATTTTTATATGTTAATACTTGTAAATTATTAATGTCAAGGACATTCAAATTCATATCACCTAATACTATGGAGTTTTTATAACAGACTGTTATTTGATCTACCTTATCATTAAAGTCTCGTCGATCTATAAATACCAATAATGTGAATGTTATGGCTGGTTAATTTTATAGTTAAGATATTTGTTTTATAAAATTCCTCTTCATTTATAAAAATTAAATTAATATTTTCCCAAACATATATGGCAACACCGCCATACGGCTCCTGCCTATTTGAAAGGGTGCGAAAGTAGTGAGTAGGGTGCGAAACCATTTATATTAAAGAATGCATTCTCTCTTTTAATAAGCCATATTTCAGCCATTATATGGAAGTCAAAGTCAAATGAATAAATCAAAGTTTCCAAATCGTATAATTTATTTCGAAGACTTTGAATATTAATGTAAATAATATTTAGATTTTTATTATTGTTTGTAAATCATTTTCGATTGCATACCCCTGACATATGTGATACAGTTCTATTAAAAGACGGGTTTATATGATTATTAGTAGAGAGCATTTGTTAAAAAACAAACAACAAAACGAAATTATGATTAAAAATAAGAAATTGAAGAGGTGACCATGTGCCTTTACTTTTTTAATATGAGCTAATGCATAGAAAGAAACAAAATATAAGAGCAATTTAGCATATGATTTTACTGTTAACGTAGAAACACAATTTCTTTTAGATAAAAATGAATGAAATAATTCTTCTTGTAAAAATTTTAGTAGTATATTGACTATCGCCATCTCGTGCGCGGCACTAAATATGTATATAAATTTAAATTTAATAATTAAAATTAGTTGTAGATTTTTGAAACTTAATTTAAGAATGTTCGAAAAGTGAATTTAAATAAAAAAGTAATAATTGAAAAAATATAAGTGTTAATTAAATATGAAAAATTTTCTATGATTTTTGTACGCTGTAAATAATAAAAAATTTTTAAAATAGAAGTGGTAATCTAAAATATTAGTTTTTATTAACAGAATGGATAAGTGTATAGAGCCAAAAATTATATAATATATTGTATTGATTACAAATTTTATTATTGTGGTATAATAAATTAATAAGAAACAACAATTATTAATATGAGCATGCATTATTTTAAAAGTATATCATTATTATAAACATTAATTACTTTTGGCAAAATTTCAAACATAACAGCTTTATTAGGTGTAGTGCGTAATGCTCATGTAAAAGAAGGAGTTGTATGGCAGCTACTCGAACCCTTCGCAGTAGACCAACCAAATTTTGCGGTAACTTTGGCCATTAAACTAAACTATTTTTGGCAATATTTCAGACACCTAACTTCTATAGATATAGAGGAATGTTCATATAAAATTAGATGTTGTATAGCAGCTACTCGAAACCTTTGCAGTAGACCAACAAAATGTTGCAGTAACTTTGGGCATAAAACAAAACTACTTTTGGTAATTTCAGACAAGCAGCTGTAATAGGTACAGAGTAATGCTCATATAAGAAAAGAAGTTATATGGCAGCTGAACCCATGGACCAAAATGGCTGGAAAAAACAAATTTGTGAAAATTTCTTTAGTTTTTGAGTTATTGTGCGGACAAACGGACGGACATACATAGCTAAATCAATTTTTTTTTCGATTCTGATCCAATCAATACACTTGATTCTATTTCTACCCCCCTCCCTCGCCTTCCCAGCGTCACAAACCTAATGGCAAATTTATTATACCCTTTGACCTATAGTCATACGGGTATAAACAAGTGAGGAAAAAACCAAGGGTTTTTAAAAACCACATTTTCAGAATTATGTACGGTTTCTAACTGAGTTTCCTAATTTGTTTTTATAAAAATATATATAAAAAAAAATTAAAATATAATAACTTAGTTATTACATTAATTTATTAATTATATGAATAATAGTTAAATACTTAGAATATCCCAATGTCCTCAAGAAAACCTGTTAACAAGTGCGAAATATAATGTTAGAGCTTCAATGTTAACGTTTAATTTCGGAAAAATTTTCACTGGTGAATAAGTTACTGTTTTATAAAAACATAAAAGTTTTAATTTTAAAGACCTAGTAGTTCTTGTTTTTATAAAAATATATATAAAAAAAAATTATAATATTATAATTTAGTTATTTCATTAATTTATTAATTATATGAATAATAGTTAAATACTTAGAATATCCCAATGTCCTCAAGAAAACCTGTTAACAAGTGCGAAATATAATGTTGGAGCTTCAATGTTAACGTTTAATTTCGGAAAAATTTACACTGGTGAATAAGTTACCGTTTTATAAAAACATAAAAGTTTTAATTTTTAAGACCTAATAGCTCTTCAATGGGGAAGGTTCCCAAATTTTTGCTTAGCAAACTTATGTTGGATCTGCCCATCCCGCTCCCGTCCTCACCTTTCCATTTTTTTCGGTTCTAGGAAATCAATTGTGAACTCCACCAAATTTGGTAATTTACATAGAATTTTATTTTCTAATTAAAAATGGTTAAAACTAAGAGAAAATTTCTTCAATTTAAACCTTTAACATATGTTGAAATATAATGCTGCAGCTGTAAATTTTGTATATTTCTAAAAAAAAATTTGAACAGGTTTTCAAGTTACGGGTGTTTAAAAATAGCAAAATTTCAATTTTCGAGCCCTTATAGCCCCCAAACAGGGGACGTGACAAAAAAATTTTGGTAACTGACTCAGACAGAAAGAAACAGAGAAAAAATTTTATCATAAAAGAATTTTTTTAGATATTAATGATATACCCAAAAACCAGTGGCGGCTTCTCCTAAGATTCAACTAATTCATTGAATTCATTGTAATTTTTGCTTTACTGAAAATCTAAAAGTTTTATAAAAATTTATATTATTTCGAACAAAACAAAAGAAAACACATATTTTGTTCCAAATGCCAATATCTATTTTACCTTGGATTCAGTAGAATCCTATAATGTTAAATTTTGTTATGCATATTATGTATTCATAGAGCTTTTTAATTAGGATACAGAATACATACAACATAGTTCAAATCGTAATTAAATGTTTAGAAAAAAAGTACAGTTTCCAATATGAAGGACAACATAAAATCGAATTCTAGGTACTTGACTTCAATAAATATATGTTTAAATATAATCAAATTTTCAGAACATTATACCTATATAAGAACAATATATTTATATGTATTTAGAATGAAAATCGCTTTTTTTTGTGTAATAACTGTATTAAATTATACTCTCTTTAAAGCGGCTAACTACAGGAATAAAACTCAAAAATAGTTAAAAACGCTTTTGTAATTGAAAAAATTATAAATTTTTTTTTAAGCAAATTTTTAAGTACAGGAAAAAAAGAAATTATTTTTCGTGTAATATTAGTCTAATACAAATTACACAAAATGAATTTTTTATGTAAACTTAAAAGCAAAAATAGCTCGAGCACAGGGCGATACTAGTATATTATTCATATATGAATAAAAATTTTACATTTCTCCTAATAAGAAATGACAGTAATCTAGAAGATTCAATTGTATATTTTGAATCTAGGCAAACTTCTTTTAATAAGTATCAAAATAACAAAAAAAAATAATAGAAAACGCAAAACAAAATACTGAAAAATACGAACCAAACTAAAAAATTATTCAAAATTATAATTTTTTAACGAATTTTAAACAATTTTTTTTTTAATCCAATTTTTCCTATGGATTCGTTAGTTTTAATCCAATTTCTTCTATGGATTTAAAAGGTATATAGTTGCTTGTAATTTGTAATTCCAACTTGTTGTCATTACAACAAATGTATGTCTATGAGTTTAATGTTTTTGTAGCTTTGGTTTTTTTTTATTTAGACTTTAGTAGAGTTTGATATTTTTAAACAATTTCATATTAGAAATTTTCAATTAGTTACTTTATTTCATTAAAAGATAATTTTCTTTCATTTTTCGATTTTAGTTCTTTAAGAAATGATTTAATTTTAGTTTATAGAATACAAGATTTCCAAAAATTTCAAAATATTGCAGATTTTATAATATATTGTAAACAAAATGACTTGGTGGATAATATAAAAGATTCATTCAAACTTGCATTACTTAGAGAAGCTATACCAGTTTCTTTACGTCAGCTGAAAGATTTTTTTCAAGTTTAAAAAATATAAAAACTTAGACAGAATGTCTAGTTTGTCATTAAGTTATATTGAAAAAAAAATGTTGCAAGAACTAATACTTTTAATAAAGATGTAATAAATATTTTTGCAATTAAAGAAAAATGAATAGAATTAAAAATAAATCTTAAAAAAATTTTTTATGTTCTATAAAATGTTTTATGTAAACTGTTTTTTTATTTTGAATCAGTAGGTAGAAAATCCACGAGCCACCACTGCTATAAACGTATCTGATATAACGCAAAGATATGTTAACTACGGTAAAATAGGAATTCATTCAAAAATAAGAGACTCCATTTACAACCAATTACAACAAAAGTTAATAGAACTCTTGTCAAATAATAAAAAAATTAAATTTTTAAAATGAAGTCATAGAGAGACATAGAAGATGAAAATTAAGTGTTAGAAGAAATTGCTCTGTCTCATAAAAGAGTCCCGATTCGGGTATAATAGCAAATTACGAGGGGATTAAAAATTGCATTTATTATACTAATCTGAAACATTTAATTAACAAAGTAATAAATAATGGTGAAATTTGTACTGCTGCGAAATACGATAGAAATCCTATAAGAAAAAAATTTAAAATAACAGAAACACCATCTCAGATAAATGGAATAGTTCATGTTGATATTTACACACCTTTATTGTTTTTATTGATAAATTCTCAAAACACGCCGTTAGTTTCGTATTTAGAGGATAGAAAAAATCAGACACTAATAAGTAAAATTCGACAATTTATTTTTATAAAAGGTAGAACGAAAAAACTTACCTGCGATAACGAATTCACTAGCATAAACATTAGACAATTTTGTAAAGAAGAGAAAATAGACATTCATTTTGTTAAGCCTAATAGTCACGCAGGAAACGCAGACATAGAAAAATTAAATAACTCCCTAACAGAAAAAGTTAGAATATTAAACTAGGAAGAAAAATCAATATTAAAGATCAAATACTAAAAGTTATTCATTATTATAATAATACTTATCACTCCACCATCAAAGCTACTCCATTCAACGTACAAAATAATAAAATAGATAGCAATAAGGTAAAAGATCGAATGAAAACAACGAAAAATAAAATAATTACTAAGTTAAATAAAAATTGAGAAAATTATAATGAAACTCGTAAAGAAGGTTATATAAAAAATTATGCTAAATTAAGGCACAAAGAACAACCTAAATTTAGAAAATATGCAATAAAAAATGTACATGAAAATAACATTAAAAGAGTTTTAAAATTTACAGAGGAGAAGAATATTAACTTGGTTAGTAATCCTGTGGCTTCTTATCTCCAACATTGATCATGGAACAAATGGATTCTGAATTAGGGTATGTAGAAGTTAAAACTGACGAAGAAAATTTAGACACTAAGTAAATTTGATATAATTTTACATATAGGTTATTCTTCAGAAATTTTAGAAATGACTAAAAATTTAGAGACCATAACAAATTCAAGGAAATTTTAAAGAAATGAAAATGTAGTCGGTGTTAAACTAACAAAAAAAAGAAAATACCGACAATAATCCTTCTATAAAATTTCTATAAATGAATTAATACCAAACCCAATTAATATAGAAACCATTAAACAAAAATACGATATTATCTAAATTTCAAATTAAGAGTAATTTTTTTATTAAATACCTACAAACAAAAATTTTAACATACATACCTTCAATTTTCTTTCCCTACCAATATTTATATGAACATTTATTACAAAACGAAAAGATTCTATAAAGAAAAATTATATGTAGGTACTCTATCTAATATAAAGTAATATAAGAATAAACTAATTATAACAACATGATTAAAAAAAAAATAAAAATATACGACAAAAAAAAATTTATCAACCTTAACGACTCAGGAGAGTCTTTTGTCAAAGGGTGGAGGAGTTATATTATATACAATAGTAATTAACCTTGATCAATTTAAAATTAAGTAAAACTCATTCACCTTTTGATTAATAAATTAATTGAAAACAGGAAATGCAATTTAGCATTTTCTTACTTTCTTTTAATTAATAAATTTATAAAAACAACAAATTCATAAGCATTTCGAAAATTAGTATTAAGTAATGTTATTTTTTTATGTTAAGAAATGCTTATGTTGACAATAAGCAAAAATTTTTATGGAATTAAATAAAATATATGAAATAAAGCAGTCTTAGACCACAATACAACAATAAAATTGTTTTATTTAAAATTTTAAAATTTTAAAATTTCGAAGAATCATAAAAACATAGCTCACGCGGGAACATCCTGAAACACGCAGTAAGTAATAACCAGAAAATAACCAAATTACACAATTGATGAAGTTTTCGCAGACAAAGAAACGATTGGAAACCCAAATTCCAATCGATTGGAAACCCAAACCAGATTTAATAGAAATAATCAATATACTATTTATGATACAAAATGAATTAAGAATAAAAATATTAACCAAACTCTCTTAGCTTTCTAAGAGCGAAAAAAACGGTCAAGTAAAATAATTTCATGCCACTTTAGCAGGAATCATACGTTGTCTAAAAACAGAAAAAGTAGAACGTGACTTTGAAGAATTAATGCAAAGAGAAGTTAGCGAATACAAATCAACACATCGTTATAAAAAGCAAATAATTCAACGAGTTAGAAACTCGCATATCATTACTCCTATAGGCAGAATAGTTCATAAATCAAAAAATAAATCATAGCTTTTCTAGGTATCTGTTAAAACTGGTGTTCGGAGACGTTCAAATATTGGACTATACAGAATCCCAAACAGAAACTATTAATGTAGGAAAGGCCAAAATACTAAAGGGATAATTCAGGGTAATACACATCAGCAATTTAGGTAATGTATAATTTCTTAGATGAATTTAAAATACATAGAAAATCCAGGTCCATAGATGCCATTGGTATTGTATGAAAATATATAACAGGAAATCCAGACCGTGGCAACTTTGTCATGATAAAAGATAAAATAGAAAACTTCTAAATAACAATAATAAGCAAATTATAATTAATAAAACATATAACGATAGAATGAACAACATAACCCAAATTACTAAACAAATATTAGAAAACCTAAAAGCTAACCACATTATTGATAACCACGTAGTTTTCAAAAACCAAAATTGATAAAAGAAGAAATTATAAACTTTAAATACACAATTCACTGGGCCAAATTAAGCATAAAAAACCCTCTGATAGTAACAATAATTTAAATACTTGATAATGAAAATTTTCCTTATCTCAATACTGAATAAGCATTTGATTTTGCTAATGTAAAAATTATCACTAACTGTACTTATTTTTCTATTTAATAGAAATTCCATTAACTTTAAGTGATACGTTTGAAAAATTACAAAACCATAAAAAAACAAAATTAATTAATATATTTGTCTAGAATGAGGTGTAACAAACGCATTCAATTAAATGTGTTTTGTTGGATGTGTTCAATTATAAAAAAATAAAATATTGACGTTTTGTTGGATGTGTTTTATTTTAGAAAATAAAATATCATAAATTATCATAAGCAGGCCAAAAAATATTTTATTTATTTTTAATAAAAAAAAAAAAATTTTTTTTTGAAATAAAATTTACTTATTAGTTTATGAAAAATTTCATTTCAGTTTTAAAAATCACAGAAGATTTTCTGGAAATTTTAAATATATAGTAAGACATTTTGTCAATAAAAATTAAGAAGACAATGCTTCACAGGAACATTTGTGTAGTTGGTCTTAATAATTTTCAGTAAATATCTGAAATAAGGGCGAAAGCCCAATGTATGCTTTGATGCATTGCTTGGTTTGCTTAAGCAAATAAACCAAGAAATGTATTAAAGTAATTTCAAAGTTTCCCCTCATCTCGCTCTCAACTCTACCTCATCTATCTCTCATCCCTTCCTTCATAACTTTTTAATTATTTATCTATTTAAAAGTTAAAATGGAAAAAAATTATGTAACAACTGACGGTTGGGAAAGTGGGTTCAGGTATACAATACCTCTGAGTTCAATGCACCATAAAAACCAGACAAAATAGATTTTAAACTTAGTTAGGGTTAGGTATATAAAAAAATTTCAAATAAAATTTATAATTTGCATTTGATAATGCAAAACTCAATTCAAAAATCAACATTTATTTAATACAATTTCACGTACATATAAATAGATACATTATTTAGCATGTTGAATAAGTACATTATAGAACGGTTAGCCTTCAAACAAGTATTTTGATTTGAATCTAAACAAAGGAAACAATATAGAATGTATAACAACATTTTTTAAAAATGTATATACAAAACATTAATAGTTGGAGAAATAAATCATTATTGAAACAAAATAAATCTATTTCACATCTCTTATTAACACAAATTTATCGAACTTAATTTTAAAAAGTACGTAATTGAATAAAAAAAAAAATATTAATTGAAATTAAAAAAACATTTCACCAAGAAGGGATTTGAACTAACAGCCCCAAAATTTTATCAAATTCAAAACATAAAAAAGGTAGACTAAATAAATTATTCATCTTCAAATTTTTAGATACAACAACATATAAGTTTTTGTTTTTTTTGTACATAACTAGAATTGAAGCATAGTCTGTATTACGTAGAATGCAACGGTTACCATTTTATTTAAGAAAATGGTATTGATATATAATATATGTTTATGTAATATATGTAATTAAATTAGAAATAGTTCTTAATTAGAAAAAGTTCTTCTTTCAACTGACCTTCCGTCATTCTGTGACGGGCCAACAGCTAGTTCTATAATAACAATTGATTATGATTACATAAAGTTTTATAATTTAAAATTATGTCGAAAAAAAGATTGTAAAATAATAAATTAAGGAAGGATGCTGAAAATCATCAAAAGACACGAAAAACACCAGCCTTGTTTTAAAATATTAAGACTAATCTTAGAGACTAACAATTTATTTTGCGCTAACTGTTTATGATTTACTGCAATTATATACATCTGTTACGGTAATCTGAATTTATCGCTTATTCGAGGGGCCTAGTTTTTTTAAGCCTTCTAAAATTTTAATATTGTAAAAGTTTTGACACTTCTATATTTATATGACCTTCTAAGTGGGTCTAATGTTTTGTTGCATATTTTTTAATTTCATCGCTGACATTAGGAAGCTCAAAATTTCTATGTAAGTCCGAATTCCTTACGTATCAGGGAGCACTCACCATGTTATGGAGCCCTTATATGAATTTTTGAATTTTTTGAATATGTATTTTTTTGACACAGCTGCTTTTCAACTTATATTTTGTGTAGTACTTACCTGAAAGTTCTACTTCGCTCTTCCTCGTTTCTTTATTATTTTATGAGAGAAGTGTAGGCTTCTTTTTTGGAAAAACTGTTTTAAAATACTATGTATTTAAGCATAATATATACCAAATTGAATTTTTTGAGTTTTAGATTTCATTTGAAGAAAACTGCAATTTCACACTAAAATCTATTCTTAAAAAACGACAACTGCAAAGTAGATAGAAACAAAGACTTACGAAAAAATGTGGACAAGGAAAATGTTATATTATTTAATTTTAAATATATTATTATTCGGATTCTTTATTAGCTTTATTTTTATTATTATTAATATTATTTCATTTAGCTTTTGCACTATTTGAGACTATTTAAGGAGAGCAAAAAAATTAGTCTTATTGATTAAGTGAGCTTTTGGAATAAATGTTAACTTGCGTTAATACCAAAAATTTGAAAATTTCAGTGAATCTTTGTGCAAAACGCGTAAACAGGTCAAAACCAAATTAACCCTGTGGGTTTTTATAATTAAAATGCTGGTACAAAATTTTATATAAAATTCTTTTAATCGTTTAAGCAAATAAAATTTATAGAAAATTTCATGGTGTCGTCGTGGAAAACGGGTTAATCGAACTTAACTAAACCTTTTTGCAGCCTCTCTTTTGGCAAACCAACCGTTTTGACTCGACATCAAAAAAACGAAAAAGCTTAACACGGCTCTGGAGCAGCAACCTGTTGACTTATAAAAATGTGACATAAGCCTATGTTATCAAACACCGACCCAGTTAACAGACTCAACTCAATTTTTAAGGTGCTTCACGCATACAAAATTTGGAGTCAACTAGTCAAATCTTTTCTAATTTAGAGTAAAGTAACGAAAAAATCTGTACAAAGCCGCTGTGCCGCGATGGGTTAACGGAACTTAAAAAAATTTTTTGAGGCTTTATTTTTAGCAAACGCAGTATTTCGCAAAATTGGACAATATTTGTTTCCAAATTTTTTTTTTTACCAACCTTCGGATCGACATGGGTTAACAAATTCTAAAACTTTTAATAGTGTCAACTCAATTCTCAAGGAGCATCACGTATACAAAATTTAAAGAAAATCGGTCAAACCGTTTCTAATTTAGAGTAAAGTAATAAAAAAACCTTTAAAAAGCTGTTAGGCCGCAATGGGTTAAAGGAACTCAAAAAAAAAATTTTTCAGTACTTCGCAAAATTGGACAAAATTTGGGTCCAAAATTTTTTTTGACCAACCGTCGGACCGACATGGATTACAAATTCCAAAACTATTACAACAAAAAATTTTAAATACTTGCACCACAGCCCCAACTTGGCAGTCCGTTAGTGGAAAATTTTTATCCCACGATTTGTTTCCGGACCCAAACACCTCTCCATACAAATTTTCGTAAAAATCGGCTGAGCAGTTTAGGAGCCTGTTCGCTACACACAAACAAACAAACATACAAACAAACAAACTTTTGCTTTTATATATATGGATAGATAGATATATAATTATATAAATACAAATATTACAGCTCATACAGATATGTGATAAGAGCGTTGAAAAATTTCACTCCTGCGCTATACTATCGACAAATGAAGGGTTATTTTTTAATGAATGCTTGAGTTTTTTGATAAATATATCCAAACTTGAACTTCTTTTTAACTCCAACGGCAGTTTATTGTAAATCCTTATTGATGACGAGAAACAACTATTCCGTGATAACTCTATTCTTGATTTAGCATCATTTAAATTGTTTAACCTTGCTGTATTGTAATTATGATTATTGTTTTTTCTGGTGATTATGATGTTTTTTTTGTACACCCCTTTTTCTATTTTAAAAATTAGTTTAGATTTTTCCAAAATAATAAGTTTGGTAACTTCAGATATCCCACCATGCGTTTAAAAATTTCATTTGTAAGCCAGTCGTAGTTATGTAAGCATTTAATGGCTTTGTTTATTAGAACACTAATTTTATCTTTCAACCATAATGAACAAAAATTGTATCTGATGTGCGAAATAATATGAGCTTGTTTGACCTAAATTCGATCAAAAAGTTCTAAGATCCGAACCCATGGTCCGATCTTGACCGCACGCCATAGTCTCATTACTAGTAACCTACAGCACAAATTTAATGAAGACAGCTTCATTAGTTGTTGAATAATCATGATTTTTTATATATGTTCGATTAAAGTAGGCCGATTAAAAGGACGAGAATCATATGCAATTAAAATTTCATCAAAATAGCCTCATTAGTTTTTGAGTTATCGTAATTACGGACTGACGGACATGGCTATATCGACTCAGGAGGTCACGCTTATCACAAATATATACTTTTCCATATCTAGATCGCTTCCTTTAGGTGGTTACAAACACCATACAAAAGTTAATATACCCCTTTACCTATTCCATAGGAGTAGGATACAAAAAGGAATGTTCTTAAAATAACAATATTTATATTTATATTTATTTTTGTAAAAGAATATTTTTTTGTTTATAAATGTAGGATAGCAATGATAGTTTTTAACTAATACAACAATGTTGTTTCATTCATTTTTTATAATTGAGGCGGTTGATCCTGCTGTGGAAAAACCACTTTTATTTATAATTCAATAAAAGATGGAAAAAAAATGTGCAAGGGCAATTTAATAGGATTATTTGGTGTTGAATATTCTCCAGAGTTTAATGATAATCAAGAAACTTTGTTAATTGTTATTGATGATATGATGTTAAGTTCTTGACAAGTGCTTAGTCATTTTTTATAAGAGGTTCTCATCATAGGATTTTGTATGTAATATTTGTAAATCAAAATGTTTTCACCAGCGTAAATTTCTAAAAGATATTTCTCTTAATTATAAATATTTTGTACTTTTTAAAAATCCAAGAGATAAATCACAGATATTACCTTTAGCTCGTCAGAGATATTTAAATGGGATAAAAGCTTTTGAAAAGGTATATAATGAAGTGACGTCAATTCCATACAGATATATATTAATAGATCTTACTCAAGACGTTAATGGTATATTCGGACTAAGAAGTGATATATTTGAAGAAGGTTTGTGTTTTTGTAGAAGAGAATAATTCAACTACGAAAATATAAAAATGAATTGAGATCACTTTACTGTCGTAAAAAATTTATGCATAGTAAACGAAAAATCATTATTCAACGAAGGGGATTGTTATCTACACTTCTTGGTGCAGTATTGCCAGAAATAAATTTTTGAAACTGAAAAAGGAGACATTATAACTGTTTCTTTAGATAATCAGAATCCACCAAATAAAAAAAAAGACTAAAAGTTGTGGAAAGTTGAAATATGAGGAAAGACACATTTTAAGATCAGGTAAAGGAAGTGCAAAAAATAAATCAGTAAATTAATGGGCACCATACCAATAAAGAATGAATTTTATTTCACTTTACTTAGTGATTTATCAACAAACTATTCGGAAAATATATTGACCTCTTTTACAAATAGAGTTGATAAATAAATGATTGATTCAAATTGGAAAGTAGGTATTTCTAAAACATATGTTAACAACTTTATCCCAAATGTTTACGGTCAAGAGTGGGACAAAAGTACACAAGTTTTTATTGCTGGCAAAGAAAAATATTTCTTTGGAACTACATACCTACCATACAATATGCAAATCAAAAGTTATGCGACTGGAAGTAATTTTAAAATCATCATGGGTTATTCTAGAAGAGAAGTTGCACGACAATTGATTTGGACATTTTTCCCACTATACAGTTTAATTTCATCTTTACTAGAGGAAATATTAGAGTGTCATTGCTATATTCACTGGTAAAAGCAATTAACCTTCAAAGGACAATGAAATTCCTTTTGTTGTAAATACTAGAATCTATGCCAACTGGTTATTTGATCCAAATAAATTAATTGACATTTCAATAACCCAATTTATAAAATAAAACAAAACAACCGCAAATTACCAACAGATTTACAACGAACATTCCGAAAACCTTCATCTTGATTCGTATAAAGTATTCACGGGTGCATCAAAAACGGAAAGGTGTATGTTTTGCTAAATTTTACCAAAAAAAATTATTAGAGCTAAAAATAGTAGAACCGGCGACGGAAATATACAACGCACATTTAGTAGCAATACATGAAGCACTAAAGTTATGTCTAAAGCAAAATAAAACGAAAACCCTTCCTTTTGTCCAAAATTTGGATACACACTCTCTGTTAAACACATTTTCACTGGGTTTCTTTCACTTTAAGTATTTTGGGAAACCATAATCTAGACACGCAACACCTTCTTCAACCTCACCGCAATAGAATAGAACTTATTCAAAAGGCAGCTAGTGACTTTAATATTTTAAACACAATTTAAATAATAGAAAAAGAGGAGAAAAAACAAATTCTTAAGTAATATTCAAAATTGAAAACTAAAATTACATAAAAATGTAATATAAACATAATGTCACGATAAATGTACATTAAAATCTAGATATGAAAACATGAAATACAAGACTAAAAGAATTGTTAAATAATTAAATTAATTAGTATATAGATTAGTTGAGAAATCTAGAAAGTAATTTCAAGATTGTAACTTAGAAAAGATAAAAAATATTAATAAATATATTGATAAATTAAGATACGTATCAAAATAGTTTTAAGATACAAATTTAGAAAAGATGTAAAAGATGTAAGATAAGTTAGAATTAGCCCACAATGGCCCTGGCAGCCGAGAGCTTTGCGAATATTGCATAATTCAGTGTAATACGTAATATTTAAATAAATAAATAAAACCAGATATGTTTTTATATACACTGATATTCTTGCACCTCAGCATGTGAGATGTTTAAGAACTATTAACATAGAAAATACCTTCAACGAGATAGTGAAGGAATTTAACAATATTCTGAATTGCAATGTCGAAAAATCTTTTGATACTATTTTAATACTTTTATGCGATACATATGGTTGCAATATAAATAATGCTGTATGTATTGGATAATCGTGTAGAGGTAAAAAGTTTTACTATTCCACAGAATAGATCATCAGTATTACTTGATGTTTTCATTACAAGTACAATTATTAGGTACAATTTTAAAAATTCTGATATTTCAGAGTGGAGTTCAAATACCTAATTCAGCAATTGAAACCAGTTTTTCTATATAAGCTATAAAATATGTAGTTGAAGCCATTGCTCTAATTTTCATATTAATCAAATTGGTATTTTAATGAACAAAGCGAATGAACAAACTTAAAATTCTTTCCAAATTTAATCCCGGAACTAGTACTAAGTATCTACATAAAACAATTAATGAATTAGATATAAACCAATTAATCTACTTTGAAAAATTCAAATACATATTATATTTATAAAATTCTAAATATTAATCTTAAATCAAAATAAAACGAAAACCCTTCCTTAAAGAATAGAGAACATATTCATAAGTATACTAGAAATAAAAAAAATGCTGAAATTTTTTAGGCTAGAACAACAATGAAACAAAAAAGTTTAAGATGCAGTGCTATTAAAATGTTTAATTAATCATCAATAGAATTTATAAATAGACAAAAAATACAAATACTTAAAACTTAAACATGTAAAAAATTTTAAAAATTAAAGGTTGCTATAAGCAAAAAATAAAAGCAAAAAAATTAAAATCAGTAGTTTTAGTTTTAGCTTTAATTATATAATTTCTTATACATAATTTTATAAACATTGTAACATCTCAAACTAATAAACAAAAAAAAACAAAATAAATCTAGATGTATCAGATTTGAAGTGTGCCAAGTTTTATTACATCCATTTTGAAACAAAGCATATTTTCAAAATTATATAGGGTTTCTTATTGAGTATTTTATCATTTATTTTTATAAAAATATATGTAAAAATAAATGATAATATTATAATTTAGTTATTTCATCAATTTATTAATTATGACTAATAGTGAAATCAATACTTAGATTATAATCCCAATGCACTTGAGAAAACCTGTTAACAAGTGAGAAATATAATGTTGAAGCTTCGTTTAATTTTGGAAAAACATATACTGGAGAATAAGTTACTGTTTTATAAAAATATAAAAGTTTTAATTTTGAAGACCTAGAAGCCCTTCAATGCGGAAGGTTCCCAAATTTTTCCTAAGCAAACTTATGATGATGCTCGCGCTCCTGCCCCCACCCTTCCATTTTTATCGATTCTAGTAAATCAATTGTGTACTCCACCAAAATTTGGAATTTTATCTAGAATTTTATTATCTAAGCAAAAATGGTTAAAACTAAGAGACAATTTCTTCAATTTAAAGAAGCCCTTTCAAATTTAAGAAAAACCTTAAGCATATGTTGAAACATAATGCTGCAGCTTTAAATTTTGTCTATTTGCAAAAAAAAATTTTGAACTGATATTCAAGTTAGAGATTTTTAAAAATAGTAAAATTTCAATTTTCGAGCCCTTATAGCTCTCGACTAAAACAGGGGGGGACTCGACAAAAAAATTTTGTTAACCGACTCCTACTAATTTCCGAAGGTCTATCTTTCCAAAAATTTCAAGACCCTAGCTTGAACAGTTTAGAAGATATGTGGGCTAAAAATTTTGCAAAAATTGAGTTTTGCATAATGGTAAGTTTTAATACCGTATGTCTTTTAAAAATATAAAGTATATAAAACCAGCTTTCTTTTACCGTTTTCAGATTGAAAATACACCAAACATAACTCTTGTTACAACAATTTAAAAATAGGGCTTTTTCCAACTTTGAGGGCTGTAGCTCCGTAACGGGTGAGGCTACAGAAAAAAGTTCTTCTATGAAATTATTTTTTTTTGCAATACCTACCTGTGGTTAAAATTTCTTTTTTCTATTTCAAGTGTTTCAGGTCTAAAAGTTTTGTAAACATACGGACGGACGGACGGACAGAGTGAAGCTATATAGGCACATTCTTACAAAAATTTTTGAAAATGTGCTGAAAACAAACTTTTTTAATTGTAAATACAAACTAAGCAAAAGATCAAGGGACACATTTTATCCCGGAATATATTTTATTATCAATTTAACGCAAAACTTGATATACAGATGATAAAAGACATATAAAAGAACTTACATCATGGATAGAGATCTGTGAATGGAAAAAGCATAAGTATTAACAGAGAAGAAGCAAAACAGTTTTACGATTTAAACGAGATTATTTACGCATTGATGACACAGTATAAATCTGCTGAGTCAATTGTAAAAAAATATGTTGTATAATATCTGAAATTAAGTTATGAAAAAAAAGTATTATGGTTACAGAAAGAAATTTATATATCCATGCAAAGTTTCAATATTGAAGACTATGTTTTGAAATCCCAGTAATGTTAAAAAAAAAATCTTTAACAACCTGGAAGAAAAAAATTTTATTTTTATTTATATAGTTATTTAAACAGACTTATTTCTAAAAATATCTTTAAAGTAGTCAAGATCTTCTTGCTGATTATTTATATCCCAAACTTGAGCGAACTGATTTCTCTATGACACCATCACATTTTCCACTGCCTCTTCATCTCCTATTTCATTTCAACTATTTGGAGCTGTGGCAAAAATTCTTCAGTCTCTGTTAATTCCTCATCATTTACAGTAGATGTTATTTTTTCATCTTGAATCTGAATACACAAATTTACTCGATCAGTTTCTTTATTATGAATTAAAAGTAAAACGATTTAACCGCACATCAAAAAATTCCATGAAGAAAAAATTTAGTTTAAACGGAAATTGTAAATGGTTAAATATTATAGAATCATTAATTACAGATTATAATTCAACAAAACATAATACAACAAAGTTTTTACCTGTAAAAATTACTAAGAAAAACGAAACGAGGAAGAGTGTAGTAGAGTAGACTTTGTCAGTTCTGGGATACCCATATGACGGTAATATTATTAACATTATATCATCCGGTTATTTATATTTCGAAAAATTTTGAAATTCAGCTTAATTATGTATAATGCTTATGTGAAATATGAAGTTGAATAGCAACTACTCGAACCCACTGCAAAAGACCAACCAAATTTTGCAGAAACTTTGGTCATAAAACTAAACTATTTTTGGCAAAATTTCAGACACCCAGCTTCATTAGATGTAGAGTAATGCTCATAAAAAAGAAGGAGTTGTATGGCAGCTCCTCGAAACCACTGCAATAGACCAAGCTAATTTGGCCATTATAATAAATTATTTTTGGCAAAATGTTTAAGAACAAGCAAATATAAAGGTAATTTTGAAAAAGGTTATCAACCGAATTGATCAACCGATATATTTAAAATTGAAAAGATAAATAAAGCTTATCCTATTACATATCAACTAAAAGATTACACTGATACACCAATTACAGGAGGCTTTTATGAAACTGATATTACACCTGTAAAAGACCCAGTAACTTACATTCTAGGAAAAATTCTGAAAAAGACAGGTAAGAGTTTTTGTTAAATGGATAGATTTTGATGAAAATTAGTCAATTATCATGAAAATTTGTATATAAAGGTTTTATTTATAAAATAAAATAGGTATGACCGATTGCCCGAAAATTATATAAGTATTGCTGTTAGACAATGCAGTTCACTGTTTAATAGACTTGATATCTGTTAATCAATATTGGGAACACTTTTGTCGATTTCCATTAATTTATTCCGGCACAATTTACAAATTGTACTTTTGCTTTCAATTGGAAACCCTTTGAGAGGCGAAGAAACGCTCAACCGGGTATTATCAATTCACATGTAACTATTATTTTAAACGTATGGCTGTAGGTCAAAAGGTTATTCTAAATTTACCATTACGTTTGTAGCGCAGAGAAAAAGGGGAGTAAATATAGACTCAAAGGTATGGATCAGATCAGAATCGAAAAGTGAATCAATCTAGCTATGTATGTTGAATTCATCCACACAATAACCCCAAAAAATATAGAGCTAGGATTCTCAAATCCGTTTTAATGAAAGAGCCAGACATCGTTATTGGAATCCAATCAGTTAGCTCCACGGGTAACATTTGATAGGTCTTTTGCAGTAGGTTCGAGTAGTTGCCATACAACTTCTCTAGTTTTAAGAGCATTACTCTATACCTAATGAAACAGGATGTCTGAGATTTCCCTGAAAATATTTTAGCTTTATTGCCAAAGTTTTTGCATAAATTAATTGGGGTAGTGCAGTGCGTTCGGTTTGCTGCCATACAACTTCTTATTTTATATGAGCATTACTTTATGTCAATAGTAGTTAACTTGAATGACCAACGGCCGAATAAAATATAGTCGATGTGCTGGAAAAGGTTCAAAGAGCTGCTTTTCAACTTATATTTTGTTTTGTTCTTAACTGAAAGTTCTACTACACTCTTCCTCGTTTTTTAGGTTCTAAAATACTATGTATTTAAGGTTAATATATACGAAATCGAACTTTTTGATTTTTAGATTTTATTAAAAAAAGGAAAACAGCATTTTGACAATGAAATCTATTTTTAAGGAACAACAAATGTAAAGTAGATAAAAAATAAAGACTTACGAAAAAATCTAGAGATAGAAAATGGTATATTTCTTAAATTTAAGGATATTTTTTTTAGGGTTCTTTATTAGCTTTATTTTTATAATTATTAAAATTAGAAATGTGCATTTAAAATTTTTAGAGTTTTAAAATATTGTTATAAAACTTTAGAAAAGGTCATTAGGTATCGTGCACAAACAGGTTATTATATCGCAACCAAAATATCTCATTTAGCTTTTACATTATTTGAGGAGAGCAAAAAAATATGTTTTATTAAGTATGAAAGTTTTTGGAATAAAGGTTAACTTGTGCCAATACCAAAAAATCGTAAATTTCATGGAATTTTTGTGCAAAACGCGTAAACAGATCAAAACAATTAAAATCAATTTAACCGTTTAAACGAACTTAGCTTAAATTTTTTCCAGCCTCTCTTTTGGACTGAAAAATCAACCTTTAAAATTGGACACAAATCGCAAATACAAAATTTTTTGGAAGCTCGCCGGGTCGGAATGGTTATTCGTTCCAACCAACTTTTTAAAACTACTTACTAAGAGGAATATTTGTGCTAAATTTTAAGTCAATATCAAGGTTAAATCGTTTCGGCTCGACATCAAAAAAACGAAAAAGCTTAAAACGGCTCTGAATCCGCAACCTTTTGACTGATAAAAATGTGACATAGCCTATGTCAACCCTGGACCCACAGAATTATTCTCTAAAGCTTGGGAACCATAGGACCAGTGGTTTTCATGTGATTCCTGGACAAACAAACAAATTTTGTTCTTTATATATTAGATTTGAAGTCGCGATACGAACGTAATTGACAGTTGAATAATTTTTTCAATAGTCAATTGGTTGACAGTTGCTGGTCACGATAAACACCATAATACCTGGATTAATAAAAAATATATTGTCTTTAAATTATTTATAAATTATTATAATATAATATAAATTTTGTCTCTTATACCCATATGGTAAAGAACTGTGATCTTCTAGTACTCTACGCTTTTCTGATTTTCAATAATATCGCTTTGTTTCACGTTTTGGAACGAAACCATGATTTCTGGTCTTCCTAATATTTTTCGAAATCATAAAAATATCTTTATTTTTAGCATATTTATGTGAATTTAACACAGCATCTTCAATACTCTCAAAAGCTAGCAGCGCTTTTAACTTTGTATAGTAATTTTATAGATTTATTTTTTATACAATTTACTTTGTATGCTTAGTTTTTTGGTCCACCGCTTGTAAATTTTAGAATAAAACTACCAGGACTATAACATTCTAATTCATCAGTCATATCACCAATGTATTCTTCTATACTGATGAATCGTTTTCTCTTACTTTGCTTATTTATATAAGGAAATCCAAGTCATAATACAAGAGCCGCTCTAAATAACTGTACAACGTAAGACTTGCTTGTGTGATTGTATAAGCTGCTATACACACATTAATAGTTATTAAAGAAGTTGCTGCTTCATCTATATTTTGCCAGCGGGTTGGTGCCTAAATCCACAAAAAACAAAATCCATGACTTTTGCCAAAAAAAAAAATCCACAAGGGCTAACAGACTAAATAAAAAAAATTATTATGCCCTTTTCAAGAATATTCATAATATGAAATTGCATTTATTTAAATTTCTATATTTATTTATATTTCGGAAAAAGGCAAAATTTTAATTTTGAATTTATGGATTTTTTATTTCTGGATTTCAGTTTGTGGATTTAGTCACCAACCCGTTGCCAGCTTACTATTATGTCAGTATGTTAACAATTGGTATTTTTCTTCACTACAAGAGTAGTATATCTAGGCTGTTTCTAGACCAGGATGTAACGTTATTTTTGGTTTAGATAAGAGATGAGATAAGGTGTATGACTCATCGAGTAAATTTTTAGCACAGCTAGTTATTTTAGAATTTCAGGGAACGTCAGGGAATCTGCTGTACAATGAATTAATTTAAGAGTTTATTAAAGCATTTTTTTTTTCTCCACTTTGAGTATTATGTTTTTGGTGATAAGATTTTTTTTTTCTTTTTGTGAGGTTTTATGGTTTTAACTGTACAATTGTTTTAACAATATATTACGGCAGATGAAGCAATTAAAGCATTTAGACGGAACTTTTATTAAAGGAAAGAAATATTGGTGGAATAATTGAAAGTTATCAAATATTTTTTAGAAATTTTCTATTAGAATATTATGATAAAAAACAAAATTAAAGTTCGTTTTGCATACAATTATAATTTAAAGCAAATTTCGTTAAAAATTGAATATTTAGAAATGTAATATATAAAGATTGCTACTAACAGAACTATAAGTAACGGAGAACTGGAAAGTTATACAATTTACGATATTGAATTTAAACACCAACTAACA
This sequence comes from Dolichopus griseipennis, assembly GCA_963082915.1. Lineage (NCBI taxonomy): Eukaryota > Metazoa > Arthropoda > Insecta > Diptera > Dolichopodidae > Dolichopus > Dolichopus griseipennis. The sequence continues at coordinate 196,700,821 of OY720441.1, read as the reverse complement.
CTTTAATTGGTTTGTGTAATATTAAACAAGCTTATAACATGGATATATCTTAAATAAATAAAATATTAATTTTTTTTTAAATTAAATCTGTTATCTGTTAAATCTGTATTTATCCATGAATTATAATTTGAAGATACCCACGTAACTTAAAAAAACTTTATCATCCTTATATTTTATTTTTTCATTTAAAAAAATATCATTAATTTTAGTTGTTATTATTTTTGGCTTATAAAAATTTCCTTGTATAGGTTGAGTTTGATAATCTTCCAGTAAATATGTTACGGAATAAGCGATTTGAATTTTTCTTATCTTGAATATTTCCGTTGTCCAATTTGGTGAATAGTCTTTTTCAAAAACATTTTTATACATGCTTAATCTTTCTGAGGCCCCGATTTTAAATTTAGCTTGTTTTGCAATTTTAATGTGATTCTACACAGTTATAAACAGCTCATTAGCATTTATTTACATCTGACGGAAATCTTTCAATTGTGCGGTGTTTTGTCATTTGTGTTAGTATATTGATGAATTAAATATTTAATTATGATAATCCACTTGTAGTTTCCATTATAAATAAATTCTTTCCAAATTTTTCCTTTTGAATTACTATTAAAGCGTTTTACAAAAGATGCTTTTAATAAACTGAATGCCGAGTAATGATTTATATATTTTTTCATTAAATTTTTAAAAAGTATATTAATGAACTCTTTTCCATTTTCAGTTTGAAGATTTTCAGGATATCGGTTGAATTCTTTGAAAATTGAATACATAGCTTGAGAAACATTTTCAGCTGATTTGTTTTTTACTGGAATAACCACCGCATATTTCGAAAATGTATCAATTACTGTGAATAAAAATTTAAAACCCTCATTTTCTTTAGCATATAACCTTATTTATACTAAATCAGCTTGCCAATGACCATCAAAAACTTTGATCAAAACTCTGCGTCTTTTGAAATTTCTTCGTGCTGTTTTATGTAACTCTTCAACAACTTCTTTCTTGCTCATATTTAATAAAACAAACGAGCTTCTTTTCAAAGTATTTATTTTTTATAGATTTATTTTGCGTTTTGTCATCTTCCTCCTAGCACTGCTAATACTCCTTTTATTCAACATTTTCATTCTTAGAAGAATCTGAAATGTCAAGCTATACAAATAAATAAAAAACCTCTGCTTTACTTATTTTACATATGATTAATTAAAAGTGTTAATTAAAAGTGCTTTACATATGATTAATTAAAAGCTTCTGCTTCAAAGTTAGTAGCCAATAAAGTTCGTTTTACACTACCACTTGATAAGAAAGTTATTACAAAACAAAGGCTTAAATCAACTAAGATTATAAACAAATGCAAAATGGGTTTTTTTATTTTTTTTTATTTATTCATTTATTTAGTAAAGAGCTTTACTATTTTTGTGCTACAATTTTAAACTTTAATTTACAATTAGTTGGTTTAGTAAAAATTATTTTTATATAAGGAACTATATTTTTTCTAAAAATTATTAAATTATTTTCATTTTTCAATTCAAAAGGTAAGTTATTAAACAAATTTAAGCCTCTATACAGTAACATGTTTTTGGTTTTCTCATTCCTAAAAAAGTTTAGTCTAAAATTGAATTTGTTCCTCAAGTTATAATTATGTACATCACCAGAATATACAAGCCTATTGCATAAGTAATCGGGATGCATGTTGTACTTCATTTTAAAAATAATAATTAACACATTCATAATAATTTTCTGACGCACTGACAGCCAAACTAAGGTTTCCAACATAATATTAATAGACGCATAACGATTAAATCTTAAAATGATCCTCATTGCACGATTTTGCAACTTTTGTAGACGCTCCATATCTTCTTGAGATGCCATAAAGAGTATCGACGAACAATACTAAAAATGAGGTTTGATCATAACGTTGTAAATCTTTATAGCATTCATGTACGACATTCTGTTCCTAATTTTTTTTAAAGAAATATATCTTTTTAGTAATTTTTTTGTGAACGTGCTCAATATGACTTTTAAGAATCAGCCTGCCATCCAGTATTACTCCCAAATACTTAATTTCCTTTACCTCCTCAATTCTTTCTTCTGCAATTTTTAGATCAACTTCTTGAATATTATTTATTTTCATATATTTTGTTTTTTTAACATTTAATTTTAATTTATTTCTACTGAGCCAAAGACTGAGATGATTTAGATCAGCGTTTATTGCACTTATGCATTCTTCAATAGTGTCACAAGCTACATATAACAAAGCATCATCTGCAAACAGAACAAGTTTAGACTTTGAGACAGTTTTGTACATGTCGTTTACGTATAAAATAAATAAGAGGACACCCAAGATCCTCTTATACTACCCTGCGGTACTCCTAGTGATACTTTGATTGCATCAGAGACAACACCTTTGATTTTTGTTCTCTGGAATCTGTTTTCCAAGTATGATTAAAACCATTTAAGTTCCTTTTCCTTCACCCCATAACATTTTATTTTCTTCAATAAAATTTGACGGTCCACAGTTTCAAATGCTCGTTGCAGGTCTATAAAAACCGCTATTAAAACTTTTCCATCATGAACATCCATTTTCCAGTTACTGATTATTAAATTTAAAAATGCTTCACAACTGTGATTCTCTCTAAAACACGATTGATATTCATAGATTAGATGATATTTTTTTAAGTGTTCCTCAAATTGACTGTTGACAATTTTTTCAATAATTTTTTATTCCAGCATAATGGTGTTTATCGGCCGGAACTCCTCACATTTGTTTGTACCCTTTACCTTTTCCACAGGAATTACAATCTTTTCTTTCCAATTTTCAGGGAAACATCCACTTTCTAATGATGCATTTATGATTGTTAGAAGATTTACGCCAATTAGATCAAATGAATTAATGATCATTTGTGCATTAACAAAATAGTGATCCTTTTTTTTATTCAAAGAGTTTAACGTATTTTTTAATTCAATCAATTATATGCTTCTAACTTTAAAAATATGTTCACATTCTTCAATTATATTTTCATATTCTTTATAAGGTATTTTCATGTTAATTTCTTTAATACTTTCTATAAAATAGTTGTTGAATTTATTTGCCATAATAAGTTCATTATTTACTTTTCATTTTCAAAAATAACTTCCTTAATCTCTATAAATTTCTCGTTTAACACATGCATCTTTATGTTTCGCCACATTGTTTTCTGGTCATGCGAATTATTAACTTTATTTTTAAACAAGTGATGAAAAAAACCAAGGGTTTTTAAAAAAGCACATTTTCAAAATAATATAGTGTTTTATACTAAGTATTTTATCGGAATATAATGTTGAAGCTTCAATATTAATGTTTAATTTAGGAAATATATAAGTCAGTGACTAAGTTACTGCTTACTTATAAAAACAGTAAGTTTTTAATTTTCAAGCCATATTAGCCCCTCTATATGGAATGTTGCCAAATTTCTCAAGGATATAATCCTCACTACTCCCCATCCCACAAACTTTTTTAGGTTCTAGGAATTAAATTGTGAATTCCACCAAAATTTGAAATATTACTTAGAATTTTACTATTTAAGCAAAAATGGTAAAAACTGAGAGACACTTTCTTCAATTTAAAGAACCCCTTTTAAATTTAAAAAAATCTTTTAACATATGTTAAAATATAATGTTGGACCTTTAAATTTTGTATATTAAGGAAAAAATATTTAAACAGGTATTCAAGTTACAGGTGTTTAAAAATAGCAAAATTTCATTTTTCGAGCCCTTATAGCTCCTGAACATGGGGCTTGACGAAAAAATTTTGTTAACCGACCCCTACTAGTTTCTAAGGATCTAACTCCTCCCAATAGCTGGTACCGTTATCAGAACCCTAGCTGGTACCGTTTAGAAGATATGCAGGGCCAAAAATTTTGCAAAAATTTAGTTTTGCATAATGGTAAATGTTGGTACCGTATGGCAACCCTATACTACTTAGCGATATATTTCTGTAAAGTTTATAAAAGCAGTTCTCTTCTACCGTTTTTCGATTGAAAATAAACCTAACAGAACTCTTGTTATATCAATTTAAATATAGGGCTTTTTTGGAATTTCCAAGGGCTGTAGCTCCGTTATCCTTCAAAATTAAGAAAAACCTTTGATACATGTTGAACTATAATTATAGAGCTTTGAATTTTGTATATCACTAAAAAAAAATTTAGACAGGCATTCAAGTTACAGGTGTTTAAAAATAGCAAAATTTCAATTTTCGGGACCTTATAGCTGCAAAACATGGGACGTGGCAAAAAAATTTTGTTCACCGACTCCTACTAATTTCTAAGGATCTAACTCCTCCCAAAATTTCAAGACCCTAGCTTGAACCGTTCAGAAGATATGTCTGGCCAAAAATTTTGTAAAAATTGAGCTTTGCGTAATGTTAAATTTTTGTACCGTATGGCAACCCTAAACATTTGCCTTTTAAAAATTTTAGTTTTAGTTTATAAAACCAGCTATCGTTTGCCGTTTTCAGATTGAAAATACATCCAGCAGAACTCTTGTTATAACAATTTAAATATAGGGCTTTTTCCAACTTTAGGGGGCTGCAGTTCCGTAACAGGTGGGGCTACGGAAAAAAATTCTTCCACGAAATTATTTTTTTTGTAATACCTACTCGTGGTTAAAATTTCTTTTCTCTATTTCAAACGATGTAAAAGTTTTTGTAAACATACGGACAGACAGACAGACAGACGGACGGACGGACGGACAGAGTGAAACTATATAGGCACATTTTTACAAAATTTTTTGAAAATGTGCTAAAAAGGTGTTCTTGCAAATGTTAATTTTTTTTTATATATATTTCGTAAGATCCATTATTATTAATCCACACTGATATTTTGTATTGCCGATTTCTATGACTTTTCATCATTTCTAGTTCATTGGTATACCATTTGTTTATAGGATGTTTACCACTATTTTTAGTAACTTCAAATTGGTTAATAATTTCATGTAAGGATGTACTTACTTGCTTTTGCATTTACATCAGAAAATTAAATTGTCATTATGTCATTTACAGCAATCTTTCCTCTAAACATATCAACATTATATTTAATCGTTTTAATTTTTTTATTATTGTGTGATTCTTTTTTTTTACTCAGTTTTAATTTTATTTTTAGAGTTTCATGGTCACTAATTTTTGCATTATGTTCCACACTAGCAGAAACCTTCTCAAACCGGTTTGTTACCACCGAATCTATCAATGATTTAAAAAAAATTTTCTTTCTTAATCTTACAACTATTATTTTTAAGCCAATTTATATAAAAGTCACCCATTATTATTATGTCTCCTTTTTATATATTTTTAAATATATTTTTTGTCTCCTTTTTATATATTTAATAATATATTCATTTAATTCATTAAAAAATTCATCATTTACATTCACGTATTTTGGGACTCTATATAGACCTATAGTATGGAAAGAATAATTTCCACAGCTTAACCTAACATGTAACATCCAAATTTCCTTCCTTAGACAATATTTATTAATGAGACTAACATTCCAGTTATCTTTACAATAAAGTACAACCCGTCCAGTATGTCTAGAGTGACTATCCACCCTTACGATGTTGTATCCGTTAATTTCTATTAGTGAATCTTTATCGTCGCTTATTAGATGCGTTTCAGTACAACATAATACATCAACTTTTCCATTACACATTAAATTTTCAATTTCTGTAAAATTATTTACTACTCCTTGACTATTTATATATAAACATTCAACATTACTTGGTTGCTACAGGAATATTTTCTTTCTTTCTATTTTTATCTTTTTTAACAAGCTCGGACATTCTCTATCTAGCACATTGTGCGATATATTTAAACCAAGGTTCAAAGCTTCATTTGCCTTTTTACATATAACACATTTGAACTCATCTACCGTACAATCCTTTATTAAATGATTTTCTCCACATTTCCTACATGTTTTCCCTTCAACAGTACAATTTTCTTTTTTGTGTCCAAAACCCAGGCAATTCACACATCTACGCACATCAAAGCTTTCATATACTCTACAATTGTCCCATGCTATTTTTATTCTGCCTAATTCCATTATTTTTTTAAATCTTCTACATTTACCTCTATAATTGCATTGTATTCATTTTGGGTTCTATTGGTTTTGTATCCTCGTATATATCTAATATCTTTGCTATATTTAATATTATTTTGCTTACTAACCCTGTTAACAAGCTCCTCTTTTTCGTGGTATTCGGACATACCAACAATTAAAATTTTTGGCCTTATTTCTTTAGGTCTCATTACATCATAATCTTTTTTCATTAGTTCTTTTGGAGCCGTTTCAAGATTAGCAGTTGACTGTCCATCTTCACAATATATTGCTACTTTCCCACCCTTCTTTTCTACTATTCCACCTATCTTAAAGTTTACCGTATTTATAGTTTTTTTGACAGCACTCTTAGTTACTTGCGACCCTTGCGTTTTTTTTGGTTTTATAACCACCACTGGATCTTTCTTTACTATATCTGAATATGATTCAACCTGTTTATCTTTTTTTACATCTTTAGAGGTAATTTTTATAGCTTCGACACTTATTTTTTCCATTCTCTCCATCAGTTTTTCACTTTGCTCTTTAACATCTTTAGCTAACTCATTCATGGTTATCATTTCAGTCATTCTTCTTTCAAAGCTTTCTTGTGCCAACTTGAGTGATCTTATTCTTTTTATTTACCTATGCTCTATTGCTTGAAGCAAGCTTTTTATTTCATCCTCGTTTTTTTTTAGCGATACCTCAAACCCATTTTTATATTCGTGCAGGTAACTCTTGTTTTCTTTTGTGGTATCATGAATTTTTTTTAGGACCATATCAACATTATGAATATATACCAAGCAGTCATCACACATCAATCTTAACATCCCACCTGCGCCCAATACATGCACACTGAACTGATCCAACCCACTGCATTTGTTAGCAGCATGATAAATCTTGCCACAAACTCCATTACATCTCAATCCAGATTCACTCCTTATTGTATTTTTACAGCTACTGCACTCTGCCATGTTATATCAACTATTAGATTACTTAATTTATATATTCAATCCTATCATATCTCAATTTAAATGAAATTTAAACTATTGTTAATGTAAAATGTATTAAAAAAAATTAAAAATAAATTTTGTAAATAATCAAATTAAAATTAATTGAATGCGCATACGCGTAAACGATACCCGACGCTTTTCGCAGCACTGTGTTTAACCTTGAATCGAGTGTCGATTATTATTGTGTGTGAATTGTTTTAATTTAATTTGAAACTTAAAAAAAAATTTTTTTGTTTTGTGAGATGAGATGATTTACACAATTAATTAGCAGTAAGTTTTTCTCATGAGAACATCAATAATAATGATAAAGAAAAAAAAAGAGAAAATGATTTATGTATTTTTAACTATCAATATTTTGTATTTAAGGTTTTCCCTTTTTTATTATTAATTTAAATAATATGTGAAAGATTATATTTTTTAAATAATTTGCATGCAAATTCACTATAGTATTATTATATTTATGAATTATAATTTTAAAGTTTATAGTTTATTTTATATTATTTTTTTATATAACCAATATATTTTACCATCCGACAATTTAGAGAGACGACCCGAAAAAAAAAAAAACCGAATCCAAAAATTACCCGGTACCCGAATCCAAAAATTTTTGAAATAATGAATTGCAAAATATGGGAAAAATGCGCTATAATAAAAAACATCATAGACAATAAAAACACTTCGAACACAATTTTAAAACATAATGATAAACTTTCTACTCAACAAAAAACACTTCTTTTAAATCCGTTAGCCGTTCCTTTTAATAATCATACAAAAAAAAACGTTCCCTAGTCAAAACACATCAACTAATAGTTCTAAATACAAAACCTTTACTAGAGGAGAAACTTTAAAGCCAGCATTAATATTATTAATTATACTAATAATAATAATAATAACAATCATAATAATAACAATAATAATATTAATAATAATAACAATAATGACAATAATAATAATAATGTTAATAATGATAATAATGATAATACTAATACTATTAATAATAATAATAATAATAATAATGACAATAATAATAATAATAATAATAATAATAATAATAATGTTAATAATGATATTACTAATACTAATAATAATAATAATCTTAATGCTAATTTCTCAATAAACCCTATTTTACCTCCAATTGTAAGAATGACTCAGAAATCTCTAACGGAAGATTTTACCTACGCACTTTCCAGATTTAGATATGAAAAAATTCTAAATTATGTGAGGCTATTTCTTGAATTTTTGCACGATGACAAAAATAATGGCGTAATTAAGAGTAAAACAAGAACAAATTTACTTGTGTTGACACCTAAAGTAACTATATACATAGAGTATTCACGTAGAACAAAAAAGTTTTTTTATTTCCTAAAATCAACTTTATCGTATTTTAGTTTATTTTTATTTTAATTTTTAGTTTTTTTATTTTTTCGTTTTTATGTCAATCGATTTGTTTTTTTTTTTGTATGTATATCATGTCAGACGCTGTATCATGTATGTACTAGAGATCTGCACAAATATATTCCTTTATTAAAATTATCGAACATATTCAAATGCTGTATTCTAATTCTATACATTCGCTCTAAAAGCTTTAAATATGGTATATACTCAAACTACAACTTAACTATATTTATTCTATTCGATTTATTTCAAATAAGAAATTGAAAAGCTTTTTTTTTTTCATATATACTTTGATGTCTTGAAAATCAAATTTCAATTCTTCTAAATCTTTTAAAATACACCAAGTATACCGAGTACTCTAAATATAATGAAAAAGAAAAAGAAAGAAAGAAAACAAAAAGAAGATAAAAAAACAAACAAAGCTACATATTACTCATTGATATAATACATACTGGTTATACGTACTACATATTACAATTTTTTTTTATATTTGGTGTACTCAGTATATAAATACTATAATACTATAAATATTTTTATTATATTTAGTGTACTCGGTATATAAATACAAATACTATAAATATTCTATTTTCGTGTACACATAATAAATCAAATACATATTCATTCTATTCTACAATAATTTTGTATTTCATTTACTCTATTCTATAACAATTTTGTAATGAATGCATTTGGTTTGAAAGCTTTCAAAACCAAATATAAAAAGTTTTACTTATTATAGAATGTTTTGAAAGCTCTTTTGAATACAATTGTGCAGATGTCTAGTATGTACGCAGTTTGTGTATATTTTGATTATAAAATAAAAAAATATTATTGATAAAAAAAAAAGAATGAAATTACTTTTTTTTGCTTTATATTTTTTTACTTTCATTATTCCAAATCTTTCAAATCGTTAGAAAAAATTCCATAAATTGTCTTCTAATGTACCTATGTATTTTAAATTTTCGTTAGTTATATAATAGGTATTCATAATTTTTTTATAATTTTTAGGTTTTTAACTACCTACTAAAAAAATATAATTAAAAATGTTTGTTAAGCTTATTGAAAATTTGTTTTATTATTTTATTATTTAACTAGCTGTTGTCCCGTCACAGAATGACGGAAGGTCAAATTTAAAGAAGAACTTTTTCTAATTAAAAAGTATTTTTAATTTCATTATTTACATTATGTTAAAAGTATGTTAAATAAAATTGCAACCGTTACATTTTATATAACGCATATTATGCTTCGATTCTAGTAATAGGTACACAAAAAATAAATAAATGTCTCATATAATTTCTTCTTGTATCTTAAAAACTTGAAGATGAATAAGTTAGTTAGTCTACTTTTTATATGTTTCGTGTTTATAAAATTTTGGGGTCGTTGGTTCAAATCCCTTCTTGGTATAATTTTTTTTTAATTTCAATTATTATTTTTTTTTTATTTAAGTGAGTACTTGCTTAAATTATATAAATTAATAAAAGATTTAAAAATTTTTTATAGGTTTATTTTGTTTCAATAATGATCTATTTCTCCATTCATTAATGTTTTGTATATTATATTTTTAAAAAATGTTGCTATACATTCTATATCGTTTCCTTTGTTTCGATTCAAATCGGAATACTTGTTTGTTGCTAACATTCTACAATGTGTACTCAACATGCTAAATAATGTATCTATTATTTAAATTTACGAAAATTGTATTAAATAAATGTTGATTTTTGAATTGAGTTTTGCAATTTCACAAATTATAAATTTTATTTGAAATTTTTTAATATACCTAACCTAACTAAGTTTAAAAAAAATTTATTTTGTTTGGTTTATATAGTGCATTGAATACCCGATTTATTGTTTATTGTATACCCGAATCCATCTTCCCAACCGTTAGTCGTTACATTATTTTTTTCCATTTTTAACTTTTTTTAAATAGATAAATAAATAAAAGTTTATGAAGGAAGGGATGAGAGATAGTTGAGAGCGAGATGAGGGGAAACTTTGAAATTACTTTAATACATTGCTTGGTTTATTTGGTTAAGCAAACCAAGCAATGCATCAAAGCATACATTGGGCTTTCGCCCTTATTTCAGATTTGCACTGAAAATTATTAAGACTTACTACACAAATGTGCCTGTGAAGCATTGTCTTCTTAGCTTTTATTTACAAAATGTCTTACTATTTATTTAAAATTTCCAGAAAATCTTCTGCGATTTTTAAAACTGAAATGAAATTATTCATATACTAATAAATAAATTTCATTTCATCAAAAATTTTTTTTTTTTTATTAAAAATAAATAAAATATTTTTTGGCCTGCTTATGATAATTTATGATATTTTATTTTCTAAAATAAAACACATCCAACAAAATATTAATATTTTATTTTTTTATAATTGAACACATCCAACAAAACACATTTAATTGAATGCGTTTGTTACACCTCATTCTAGACAAATATATTAATAATTTAGAATTCTAAAAGGGAAAAAGCCGGTAAAATATATTATGGAAAAGTATATAAATAAGCTTTCACAATTCATATTCCATTCGGCATAAAAAACCCTTTAAGTATGTAAATACCCATTATAAAATATACATATGTATGTATTTTGCAATGTCTTTTGTTCTGCCGGAACCATAATCAGAAAAACCACTAATTTCATCCAGTGCAATTTCATCGAATACCAATACAGCCAACATTTCAATTAAATCTTTTTCTGAGAATATAATGCCTAACTCATTTACATTTTTGTCGGTAAGGCCTGTATTTAAATGTTTAATGGGGATCCATCTATTAAGGGAACTAAAATGGCGCAAATTAAGCTTTACTTCATTTCTCAAAAATTTATAACCCTTTTGGTGAATTAAAATGAATATTTATTGCTACGTTTTTTTCATCTTCGGACCATTTACTAACCCTTTTAAAATTCATTTTTAAAAATTGTTTGGCTTCGATACGCAAGTGAAACTGCCTATTAAGAATGCTACATAAAGATAAATCCTGTTTTTTTTTTTTAATTTTTGACTTAACTTTTTATTTTGATTTTTTAAGTAAATAATGTTTTTTTAAATTAAATTCTTAAAGAAAGCTTTTTTAAATAAAAATCTGCACTCCTCTAAAATTTAAACAATGCCTGCAAAACAAACTTTTTTCATCTGACGAGACAGTTTAAAAATTTTCAAAAAGTACATTAAAATTTCTTACATTTTTGTTAGAATAGCATTTAGTGCTTAAAAAAAAAACAACAATAAAAATATTAAATAAAATTTTTTAAAAAGAAATCGTCCAACTTGATAAGGAAATATAAGCAATTGTACATACATCGATTGACAAACAAACAAAATAAAAAGAAAAATAAAAATAAAGCAACGAAATAATCTCAATTTGATTTTACTGTGTATACCAAAAATACGGTCATCTTTTTACGATAATGCGGTGATTTCAAATATCGTGTTGGGGTGATTTCAAATACCGTATTGGGGTGATTTCAAATCAACAAAATTTACTAACATTTTTTGTTCTAGATGAATATATGATTTCTTTATGGTTGATACATAATGAAGGGTTACCATTTTTTTACAAGAAATTATACCGCCTTTATTTTAAGTATCACATTAAAATTGGTTTCACTTCCAAACAGGTAGAAGAAGATCTTAGTGCTTTTCGTAGTCATTGCAATAGCAATTACTACAATCACTTGTATCAGTCTCGTGATAATTATAATAAATTTTTTCGACCGAGTAGCAAGTAACAATTTAGATTCAAAATTCTGCATCGATTCTCTTACTAATTCCAATTTAGTTACACTGTCTAACCATAGTATCAAAAATAAAAATACCGTGAGTTCCTCTAATAAACTAAAATTATTCTACTATAATTGTAGTGGTATGAGGGGAAAGCTTAAGAAATTATATATTGACGCTAAGTCAATAATCTGGTTATCACTGAAACACGGTTAAACGATTTCTTCGTAAATGAAGAAATTTTGGGTAGTACTTTGACGATATAAAGAAAAGATCGGGATTATCTTGCTACAAATTGTTCCCGTGGTGGTGCTGGTGTACTACCTGCGGTAAACAATACCTTATTTAGGGTGGCATTAATCACTAGGACTTACGACTCTTTCGATCACCAATTTATTAAAGTTAACTTAGGTACCAATGATTTATACCTTGGTATGGTTTACTTTACTTCTATTTCTGACAATTCCTCATATTCTGAATTTTTCGAGGTATACCAGCATGTTATATCAAATATGAATAAGGATGATTCAATTGTAAGTTTTGGGAACTTTAACCGTCCTTCTTTATTTTTTATTGTTGATCACAAAATTCTACTAAACAAACTTGCAGCTTTAGGTATTTAGGGCAAATAAATACAAATAGAACACAAAACATCAAATTTCAAAGATTTTATCGGACTCAATCAATGTTACATCAGGGGTACCGCAAGGTAGCCACGTAGGTCCACTCTTTTTTAATATATTCATTTCCGATCTTTCTAGTAAACTTTTCGGTGTGTCACATGTTCCATTTACTGATGATCTCAAGATTTATCATGTAATTAAAAAGAGTTGCGATGTTGCACTAATTCAGACAAATCTAAATCGTCTGCAAGAATGGTGCTTCTCTAATAAGTTAGAACTAAACATTGAAAAATACAAGGTTATAAGTTTTACGGTTAATTTTATATAACAATATAGTAATTTTTTTTTCTTTACTTTATAAATTGCATTTTAACTGTGTTTTCGCTATATATGCATTTTTTACAATCCACAAAAAAAATTAATAAACTTTTGATATTAATGTATTTAAATTTATGCTTTGTTAATTTTAAAATTCTAAATTCCATGTTAATTTTAAGTTTTAGCTATAAGAATTTTTTATAAAAACCTTGTTTTGATTCAAATAAAATAAAATAAAAAATTGTATAAGCAGTTATTCTTTTGATGTGATGTTCTAAAAAGGGAAAGATAGAAGTTCGATTTGTTCCTAGTATTATGGTTGTATATGTATGTATGTACAAACTCGTATCTATTTAAAATTAAATTACGTTTTAATTCATTATTAATGATTTTGTACGCAGTTTTATAGGGTTCCAGTTATAATATGTCTTTTTAAGCTTAAATATTTTGTAGTGAATATAAAATTTCTTGGGTGTAACAAGGGCAAGTCTTGTGCAAGCTTAACACATTTTTTATGCAGTATATCTAACTTATTTAAATGAACTTTTGGAGCTCTTCTCCAAATAGGTAAGAGATAAATAATATGTGATTTTATATACGATAAATAATATGTGACGTATTTTTCTTTTTAGGAATATGTATGGAGTTATATTTTTAATTACTTTTTCTATATGTTTTTATACCCTACACCTATAGAATAGGTAAAGGGGTATATTAACTTTGGTATGGTGTTTGTAACCACCTAAAGGAAGCGAGCTAGATATGGAAAAGTATATATATTTGTGATCAGCGTGACCTCCTCAGTCGATATAGCCATGTCCGTCCGTCCGTCCGTCTGTCCGTCCGTCCATAGGCACGATAACTCAAAAAATAATGGAGCTATCTTGATGAAATTTTAACTGGAGGTTACTAGGACTGAAAGTACGGCGGGGATTGCATATGTTCAAAATCGGCCCATGGGTTCGGATTCTGGACCTTTTAATCGGTCCAAGGGCTAACGAACACATATAAAAAATCACGATAACTCAACAATTAATGACGCTATCTTCATCAAACTTGTGCTGTAGGTTACTAATAGTGAACCTACTTTGGGGATTGCGTAAGTTCGGGATTGGACCAAGGGTTCGGAACCTAGAACTTTTTGATCGAATTTAGGCCAAACGAGCATAATTCCGAAACCAATGAAGATAGAACCTCCAAATTTGGTATCAAGGTGTCCCCTCCTATTTCCTAAGTGTCTTGGAAATTTGGGCCTCATTGGAGTAGTGCGTCGGGGACCAGCTACACATTTCCGAAGACCTTAAAGCATATTTTTAAAATTAATAAAGATAGCAACTTAAAAAAAATTTAGAAGCTTCAAATTTGGCACAAGGGTGTTCTTTACTATCTCTTCCGTGTCCCCCTAATTTTGGATTAATTGGAGTGGTGGTTCAGTACCCCTCTTAGACCTCACAAGTTTTAAAAGCTTATAATCGAAATTACTAAAAATAGTAACTTAAAATTAAGATAGAAGGTTCTAATTGTGTACAAGGGTTAACTAGTACTATAAGTACAGCGCGGACTGTATAAGGGCATAATCAGACCAAGGGTTCGGATTCTGAACCTTTTAATCGGTTTCAGGGCTAACGAACATATATTAAAAATCACGATAGCTCAACAACTAATGACGCTATCTTCATGAAATTTTGTGCTGTAGGTTATTGGTAATGAAACTACGGCGGCGATTGTGTACGGTGAGGAGTGGACAATGGGTTCGGAACTTAGAACTTTTTGATCGAATTTAGGCCAAACTAGCATAATTCCGAAACCAATGAAGATAGAACCTCCAAATTTAGTATAAGGGTGTTGCTTTCGATTCCCTTAGTTTCCTTGAAATTTGAGCCCAATTGGAGTAGTGGGTGGGGACCAGCCACTCAGTTCCGAGGACCTTAAAGCATATTTTCGAAATTGATAAAGAAAGTAACATGAAACAAATGTAGAAGCTGCAAATTTGGCCCATGGGTGTTCTTTACTATTTCCTGCGTGTCCCTCTAATTTTGGATCAATTGGAGTAGTGGTTCAGTACCTCTCTTAGACCCCCCAATGTGTAAAAGCTTATCATCGAAATTAATAAAACTAGTAACTTAAAATTAAGATATAACGTTCCAATTGTGTACAAGGGTTAACTAGTATTGAAAGTATGACGGGGACTGCATATGGGCGAAATCGTACCATGGTTTCGGGTCCTGGAACCCTTGAAAAGTTCAAGGGCTAACAAACATATATCTTAAAAACACCATAACTCAAAAAATAATGCCGCTATTTTGATGAAATTTAAACTCTAGGTTACTAGTAAGGAAAGTACCATGGGAATTGGTTCTGGTCGAGTTTAATTTCGAA
Organism: Dolichopus griseipennis; assembly: GCA_963082915.1. Classification (NCBI taxonomy): domain Eukaryota; kingdom Metazoa; phylum Arthropoda; class Insecta; order Diptera; family Dolichopodidae; genus Dolichopus; species Dolichopus griseipennis. The sequence goes on along the minus strand of OY720441.1, from coordinate 196,685,307 downwards.
GCCAAAGAATATATTTCCTATTTCCTATGTGTCCCCGAAATTTAGACTTAATTGTAGTGGTTCAGCTATGTTCAAAGGTACTTGCTGCATTTATGTAAAACTTATTTTTATATTTAAATGAATTATATGAAAAGGTCTAAATTTGTAATTGTATTTTAGAAATATATTTATTGCATATTTTGCTTTTATAAGCTTTTCTATTAGGTATATAAACTAACCATTTAAAATAATTGCTATTTTGAAAAATTTGGAATATTAAATATATTATGCTTTGATTATCTTTTTATCACAAAATTTAATAATTAGAATTTTTTCATTTTGTAATTGAATTGGAATAAATATATTTTCATTTATTTCAAGTTTTTTTGTTTTTTAATATTTTTAAATAGATAAATTAGTAAGAATTTGTAATATTTTTTAATAGATAGTGTAATTAGAAAATGTTTTTAAGTATTATAAAGTTAATTTGGTTAGCTATGTATTACGATCAAATAACAACAGCTTTTATGGTGTTAAAATGACTTATGGATATGTCCTTAAATTTGAACCAAATAGGTGTGGGGTATTTCTAAGTCGGTTGCACCGACTGACTGTTTCTTTACTTGTTTTAATTTGATTTGCTGTCAAGTATTAGATCTAAATAATTGAAGTTATTGACTATTTCTACATTAACATTATTATACTGCACGGAATTAGAGAAGTTAAGGATCCTATTATCAAAAAATAATATTTTGTTTTTTTTTAAGTTTAATAGAAGCCATTGCTTGGTTAGCCACTCCTCAATTAGCTGTAAATCGTGTTGTATAGATAGATGAATATTTTCCCCAGAATAATTTGTATATTTTTATCATTTGCGAATGACTGAAGACAACCCTTCCATTTTTAATTGAGAAATATCATGAATATATAATTTAAAAAGAAGTATGTTTGTAGCAATCCCACAGCCTTTTACAATTTTTAGAGTTGTCAATAACTAAATCAGAAAAATATTTTTTTTTACTTTGACTATTAAGATTCTCACTATAAGTGTGGATATCATTTGGGTACTTTCTTTTAAATTTAAACAACGAATCTCTTATTTTCATTTTGTCTAATATTTCTTGAGTAAACCAGGTTTTCCTCCACTTATTTAGCTTTACGGGTATTGTTTGAGTGCTCGTATTTATGACGCTTTTCAATTTCACAACTTATTCATCAAAGCCTGTATAGGACTGCAGGACATTCCAGGAGGCATTCGAAATTATCCTATCACAGTTTACGAGTATATTAACTATAAAAAGATGTGGCGGTATTTCCCAGCATGTAGCCAAGCTTGTCTATAATAGTCATATACTATCAAAAATAAATATATTATATGTAGTTGGAGCCATTGCTCAAATTTCCATATTAATCAGATTGGTACTTTAATGAATAAAGCGTTTAAAATTGTTTACAAATATAATTACAGAACCATTACTAAGTATCTATAATAAAAAAACAAATGAATTAGACATTAACCAAACAATATATTTTGAAAAAGGCAAATACATTTATAAAATTATAAACAATAATCTTAAATCAAATTTAAATTTAATAAAAAGAGAAAATATTCATAAATATAATACTTGAAATAAAAAATATTGAAATACCTAAAGCTAGAACCACAAAGAAACAAAGAAGTTTAAAATGTAGTGCTATTAAAACTTTTAATTAATTACCATTAAATATTAGAAAAAGTCAAACTGTGGAAATAATTAATAGAATATTAATAGAAAAAATATTACTTCTTTGAAACTCTTCGCATTTCGCAGTATATTTGGTAACTACTTATACCTTTTTTAATGTAAATCGCAACCCCGCCGTAAGATTTACCCCTATTTGCACAGTAAACGTTATAACCTTCAATATTATAAAATTTGTTTTCTGAACTATGGAACCATATTTCTGTAAGAACTATTACATGAATCTTGTTTTTAAACTGGTTATTTATTAAAGCCTCGACATTGTATAATTTTTTCCTTAATAAGCTTTGAATATTTAAATTCACCGTTTTGAAATTATTTTTATTCTTGAATTTTGTTTATTCGGATCAATATGGGTGAAATAATCTGTACTTAATAGATTTTGAATATTAGCTATTAGACATCTGCCCAAATGTATTCAAAAGCGCTTTCAAAACATTCTGTAATTAGTTAAACTTTTTATATTCGGTTTTGAAAGCTTTCATACGTGCATACGTTACAAAATCATATATATAATACACAAGTGTTGGCGAAACCTTTCCAACATGTAAACAAAACAAAAAAAACAAAATTTCCAACAAAATTATTATAAATATACTTCACACAATAAATATTGATGACAATACTAATAGCTTTAAATTTATTATTTTGCATCCCATACACGATGGACATGTTTTGTTTTTATGCATCCCATACAATATGTTAAGTGAATGGTGTATGGAGTTGAAAGACCATTTTGAAGACTGAAAGGTTGGTTGTGAGAAAATTAAAATATTTTAATTTTTGTGTGGTAAGTTTTTGGTTTACATTTTGAGTTATATCGTGTATTATCAAGTTGAACAACTTAAATGTAATTTTTTTTTGTATTTTTCAAATTCTAATCAAATTGGTAACGCGTTCGAATTAAATTTTTAAAAACCTGAATTTTTATTTTAGCAATATTTATGTAAAACATAATTTAAATATTTGTCGCAGTATTAAAAAATTTTCGAAAGTAACTCGGTATTACAAAATACTTCAAAATAACGGTATTAGGTATCTAATGCTAGAATAGATAAAATACTTTAGCAAAAATGCCAAAAAAAAAAACTGTAGTTGTATTTATATACCGAATACACCAAATATAATAAAAACGAAGAAGAGTGTAGTAGAGTAGACTGTGTCACCTCTGGGATTCCCATATGACCGTAATATAAACATTATATCATCTGGTTAATTACTTTTGGCAAAATTTCAACATGCAGCTTTATTAGGTGTAGTTTAATGCTCATATAAAAGAAGGAGTTGTATGGCAGTTACTCGAACCCTCTGCAGTATACTAACCAAATTTTGAAGTAACTTTGGCCATTACACTAAACTATTTTTAGAAAAATTTCAGACACCCAGCTTCAATAGGTATAGAGTAATAATTATTTTTTGAGTTATCGTGCGGACGGACAGACAGACAGACGGACGGAAGGACGAACTGACATACATAGATAAATCGATTTATTTTTCGATTCTGATCCGATCCATACACTTGGGTCTATATTAACCTCCATTACTTCTCTGCGTCACAAACGTAATGGCAAATTTAGTATTAACTAATAGTCATACGGGTATAAAAATTGTAATATATAGAATGTATATCCAGTATATACTATATCAATATGTTAGCTTTTCACTGCTTTGTTTGTTTTTTGATCTTCTTTTTGTTATCTTTTTTTCTTTTTGTTTTTCATTATATTTAGAGTATTCGGTATACTTGTTGTATTTTAAAAGATTTAGAAGAATTCAAATTTGATTTTAAAAACATTAAAGTATTTATTTAGAAAAAAAAGCTTTTCAATTATCTTATTTGAAATAAAATGAATAGAATAAATATAGTTAATTTGTAGTTTGAGTATACACAGAACCTACATTAATTCTTTCAGAAGTCGTGGACATCGAAAATATTTGAATGTATATATTAGTACACATTGTTAAAATGTGTGAGAAAAAGCTCTTCCAAATTACGTTTCTTAAAAAATTTTTTGTACTTTTATGTTTATGCTTTTTTTAACACATTTTTAAAAAATTTTGTAAAAATGTGCCTATATAGTTTCACTCTGTCCGTCCGTCCGTCCGTCCGTCCGTCTGTCAGTCTGTCTGTCTGTCCGTATGTTTACAAAAACTTTTACATCGTTTGAAATAAAGAAAAGAAATTTTAACCACGAGTAGGTATTACAAAAAAAAAAGTATTTCGTAGAATTTTTTTCTGTAGCCCCACCCGTTACGGAACTGCAGCCCCCCAAAGTTGGGAAAAGCCCTATATTCAAATTGTTATAACAAGAGTTCTATTAGGTGTATTTCCAATCTGAAAACGGCAAAAGATACCATGTTTTATATTGTTCATAAATTTTTAAAAGACAAATTTATAGGGTTGCCTAAATACGGTACTAAAATTTGCCATTATGCAAAACTCAATTTTTGCAAAATTTTTGGCTACACATATCTTCTATACGGCCCAAGCTAGGGTCTTAAAATTTTGCGAGTAGTTAGATCCTTAGAAATAAGGAGAAGTCGGTTAACAAATTTTTTTTGTCACGTCCCCTGTTTTGCAGCTATAAGGGCCCAAAAATTGAAATTTTACTATTTTTAAACACCTGTAACTTGAATACCTGTTCAAATTTTTTTTTTGTGATTTGCAAAATTGAAAGCTCTTTAAATATATTTCAACATGTGTCAAAGGGTAACGAAGCTACAGCCCCCGCAAATTTCAAAAAAGCCTTATATTTAAATTGATATAATAAGAGTTCTGTTAGCTATATTTTCAATCTAAAAACGGTAAAAGAGAGCTGCATTCTTATATCAAATATATCACTAAAATGTACAGAGCTGCCATACGGTACTAAAATTTACCATTATGCAAAACTCAATTTTTGCAAAATGTTTGGCTCCACATATCTCCTAAACGGTTCCAGCTGGGGTCTTGAAATTTTGGGAGAAGTTAGAACTTCAAAAATTAGTAGGAGTCGGTTAACAAAATTTTTTTGTCACGTACCCTGTTTAGCAGCTATAAGAGCTCGAAAATTGAAATTTTGCTATTTTTAAACACCTATAACTTTTTTGAATACCTGTTCAAATTTTTTTTTTGTTAATATACAAAATTTTAAGGTCCAACATTATACTTTAACATATGTTAAAAGATTTTCTTAAATTTAAAAGCGGTTCTTTAAATTAAAGAAAGTTTCTGTCAGTTTTAACCATTTTTGCTTATATAGTAAAATTCAAAATAAAATTCCAAATTTTGGTAGAATTCACAATTTAATTTCTTCAACCTAAAAAAGTTGGCGGAAGGGGAGTAGTGAGGATTAGATCCTTGAAAAATTGGGCAACCTTCCCCATAGAGGGGCTATTAGGGCTTAAAAATTAAAAAAATTACGGTTTTTATAAGTAAGTAGTAACTTAGTCACCAACGTATATATTTCCTAAATTAAACGTTAACATTGAAGCTTCAACATTATATTCCGATAAAATACTCAGTATGAAACACTATATTATTTTGAAAATGTGCTTTTTTAAAAACTCTTGGTTTTTTTCATCACTTGTTTTTAGGTAAAATCAAAATTTTCATCAATTTTTTTTTAGAGTTTTACCTATGAATTGTCCAAATATTATAATTTTTTTTTATATACTGGTCAAAATAATTTAGTTTTGTATATTTTAAATTAGAACGAAAACTTTGGTGTTTCTTTTAGATTTAGAAATGTAGTTAATAAAGATTTATTAGTTACCTGCTTTACGGTGGTTCTGAAACGAGAATTATTAAATATCTATAATATATATACATTAATTTTTTTTATTTTATTACTTATTTTTTATTTCCATTTATTTATTATTTATATTTTTTAATTTTTAAGTTTCTAATAAAATAATTAAACTCATTCAATTCAAAAATTCCCACTAAACACAACTTTTTTTTTGACCATTAATGTACGACATTAATAATCTTTTTGAAAGTTTCTAAGAAGCTTTTTCCTATTAAAATTTTTTTTGGAAGCAATTTTTTTGAAATCCATACTTATGAATGAAAAAATTAAAGTTAAAATTTTTTTTTGTTACTAAATGATGTAAAAAAGATGATATTTACTCTTTTAACATAATTAAAAAAAATCAGTAGTTTTTGAGTTATTTTAACATTTTTAGGAGGACTCCCGCGTTTTCCCATAAAACTACGTGTAAATTTCATTTGCAGGAATCCCATTTTGAGCTTTTTTTCTTTAGATGTCCAGGCCTTTTGAATTAGTGTAGGTTATGGTATACACCATATTTAAAGCTTTGAGAACGAATGTATAGAATTAGAATACAGTATTTGAATCCATTTGATAATTTTAATAAAGGAATATATTTGTGCAGATTTATATTAGCTATATCAAAGATAGACCAATTTTATAAAAATAGAATGTTTAAAAATAAAGAAACCATATACATAGAGTATTTAACTCGAACCAATTTTTTAAACCATTTCTGCAAAATTATAGTACCTCGAAATTCTGTTTTGTGGCAGATTAACATATACTGAACAGAAAATTTATTCAGAAATAATATTTATTTTCAGCTTATAAAAAATGAAATGTTCTTTCCTTATTTATAGTAGTGTTATTGTAGTGGTAATATTTTTTTTTATTCGTATTCATTCTAAAGTGAATGAAGTAAGAAATTGAAAAACTTTTTCTGCGTTGCTGCGTCAAAAATGGAAGAATAGTTAGTTTTTTAAAATAATTATTTTAGATTAACCAAAGCCGTAGCAATTGTATTTGTAATAAATACAAGGCTGACCTTACAAATTTAGTCCCAAATTTACCACAGTATTTGACCAAAAATGAAACAGTTAGAAAAAATCCCGAAGTTGCGAACAATTTATTACGCATATTGAAAATATATCGGAACAATTTTTTCAAAACGATATTTTAAAAAATTTTAGTGATTTAAAACCTAGTTTTAAAGAAAAATTAAATTTTGAAAACTATTTAATTTATGATAAGACTGATATGCTAGTATGTATTTATTTTGTTAGAGGGCAGTATTATTACCAGGCAGTATTATATATATTATTTGTTTAACTGTTAAACTGTTTTATTTAGCTAAAGCAAGAGATTGTGATGAAGATTTTGAACACTGTGTTAAATTGGATATTTTAATTGATCAACTTATGATATTTTTAGTTTTGCCATGCAGAAGTTATCTTCGAAAGATATCTTCCAAAATTCATTTATCACCCAATTATAAACAGTTAAGCAATGACGAAAATTATTTGCTTCATGTTTCCAAATCATTAAGTAACGAAGAAAAATTTGTGGCACTTTTGATAAACGAAATTTATATTGATAAAGGTTTATAATATAAAGGTAATAATGTTGTTGGAATGGCGCAGAATTATTCTTCGCAATGCGCCAGAACCGTTTCAGCATTTATGATGAATTCAATTTCAGGAAATTATAAAAAAATAGTATGGTTACTACCAGTGTTGCGTCCGTCTGATAAGCATAGCCATTCTGTAACTATTTCAGTAATTAAGTTCGTACAGTCATTAGGCTTTCAAATTGTAGTTATAATAACTGATAATAATATAGTAAATCAAAATATGTTTCAATTCTTTAGTTCGGAAAATAAATTTGCAAATCCTGATTATCCAAATAGTTCGATTTATTTACGGTTTGATACGGTCAATTTATTCAAAAATATTAGAAATAATTAGATAATTCTAATACTTTTGATAAAAAATTTATTAATCCAAATTTTTCAAATCATGAAATTCAATTTGCTTCTTTTCAAGATTTGCAAGATATGAATCAATCTGAGTATCGTTTACTGGTAAAAAAAATGTCCTAAATCGAATCACAAGACAATTTTTCCTAATAGTTTAGAACAACGAAGTCTGATTTTGATTGACAATATATTCTATCACAGCCTTATAGCCGGTTTAGACGATTTTAATAAGTTACAAACCGTCGAGTTTTGTGAAATTATACGGAAGTGGTGGGATATTGTTAACACAAAATCATGTCTTAAAGTTAATTTAGAAAGGAATCAATATTGTACACCCGTAAACTCATTCAGAATTAGATATAAAAATTAAATTTTTAAAAGATTTTATAACGTGGCTTGAAATATGGCATAGTGATAAAGGAAATAATGGAACTTTGACTAAGTAAACATACACTAATTTTAACTACAAAAACAATTTTAGATGTTATAAATTTTTGTTTAACGGAATTAAAAAAGAAATTTATTTTGCTTGGTAAGGTTCAAACTGATGATTTGGAAGGTAGATTTAAGATTATATCGGTCTATGGCAGGTTGTAATTATAAAATTCCTTCCCCGAAAGTAATTGAATGTGATAAAAAAAATTCGTTTACATAATGTTTTCGCACATAATTCAAAAAATTACGCCAAATTAATTCAAATTGATAATGATAACTTTTTGAGGGATGTTAACTCTTATGATATTACTAATTTTGACAGTATCTTAGATAACGATTTTGTTTTATTAATGCAAAAATTGACGAATCATCTCAACTTTATATCAACTGTATGCCACGCATAAAAGTGTCTAAGACATGAATTGTATTTCTTTAATTTACTTTCCAAAGAGAAAGGTGATTTGTCCAAATATGACTACTTCAATTAGTTACAGTGTGGTGGTCTTTCCGTCTGACGAAGTTGGATTTATTTCATTTCATATGTCTGTCATATTTCATTAAATTTTAAGACAAAAAGAGTTGAAAGAACAAGAGTTGTTTTACAAAGTAGAAATCAGAAAGCTGTATTGATTGATTTAACAATTAGCGTCTGGCGAAGTTGGATTTATTTCATTTCATATGTCTGCCATATTTCATTAAATTTTAAGACAAAAAGAGTTGAAAGAACAAGAGTTGTTTTACAAAGTAGAAATCAGAAAGCTATATTGATTGATTTAACAATTAACAGTTTAAATAAAGATTGTGAATATCCAACTGAAATAGATTTTGCTTATGAATGTGATTGTGGTGCATCTAGTTTTGATATTTATTTCAATATTTGAAAATGTTCCGCGAATATATTACTTAATAATTTTATTAAAAGCATTAATGATTTAGAACATAAAGAATCAATGGTTAAAAACCGGAAGATTTTAACTTTAAAATAATTTTTAGTATTTTTAATATTATTTCTAGTCATTAAGACTTATTTTGTTGCTTTATTTATATTTATAGTCGCTTTTGTTAAAGTTTTGTTATTTTTAAATTTTTTTTCTTGAATTTTAATGAAGTCTTATTTTTATTTTCATATTAAATAAGTATAAGTTTTATTTAGTTTTAATGAAATTTTTATTTTTATTTTCATATTGAATAATAATATTTTGAAACCACGTATACGATTTATCTAGTTTAATTTTTCTTTTCCTATCATGCGAGCAAATAAACATTTGGCAGAAATGAAAAGATAATACCAGTCTGCCTATGAGCTTACGAAAAAAATTTTAAATAAATGAATTTCAAGTTTTTATTTATTAATTATTATATTTATTAAAATATAAGTTAAGACACCTGTACATGCGTGAATAATAAAACGCAGACGCTTAGTCAGCAAATATATGTTTCTCATAATTTTAAGTTTAAGAATATCTAGAAATTTCAATTCATTTTCTAATTTTACTTTAAATATCAAATTACAATATTTTAATCATTTTTGTAACTTTAATTATTTCTCACGGGAAATAATTAATTTCGTAATAATGTAAAATTGTCATATCAGCATATTTTACAATACAAATTAGCTGTTAATTACTAGTTAAAATACAGTTTAAATTTGTCAATCTAAAAGTAATTAATAAAGTGGACATTAGTCCAAATAATTATTTTTTAAAAAGAATTTGTATTAAAATTCTTAACTGACGACCGTGACAGGGCCCTAAAGAAAAACTAGGAAAAATTAGATATTCTACAGGGATTGATCCAGAAATATTTGACGCAGCTATACCCGTGAGAACATAGTGAGCAACCAATATTTTTTGATCATAAAAAGACGCAGCTGTAACCGTGAGAACACAGTGGTCATTTTGCACGATTATGAAATAGTAAGAAATAAACACGGACAGATATTTACGGTCTTTGGAACACCAATTATCAAACCTTCACCAAAAAAATCAATCTACAGATGAATTCTTTGCGATTGTAAACAACCAGTTATCATTAATCATAAATAAAATAAAAACTGAAAATGGCAATACAGATGTTATACAGGTCAATATTACAACATATTCGACGGAGGGTACGAGGAAATGCAGACTCAGCCTTAATATCATATAACATTTTCGATGACAGCTGAACATATGACAGAACACATCATACCCGCAGCATCGGAATAATTATATTCAATTCAACGAACAGCCAATCCAAAGCAAAAATCCACCAACTCGAAATAATTTTTCTGAGACCAGCACAACCAAAAATATTACCAGTGGAAATTGATCCTTCAAAAAGTGAACTATCGAAAGCCTGAAATAATTGCAGACCAAGTATGCAATCAAATCAACAAGGAATTTTCAATCTCGAAACAACCGATTCGGAAAAATACGATGAGAGTTACGAAGATTGCATCCAAAATTATGACGAAGAAGACGATGAAAATGAGTATGATGAACAGCAGATAAATTTTACGAACCAAGCCTCAATAGTAGCATACCCTACTTAGAGTATATTACAAAAGACAACAAAATTCTCAAATTCTGGATAGATACAGGTGCAAACAAGAATTTTATGAAACAAGAATTAGCAGCAAAAGCAATACCAACAAATAGAACATTCAAAATTAAGTCAGCAGGAGGAGATATCGATATAACAATAAAAATAGTGGTAAAATTTTTTGAATGCACTGGGAACAGCCTGAAAACAGAATTTTTCATACTACCCGGTTTAAAAAGTTTTGATGTGATAATATGCGACGATACGCTCAAAGAACTCGAAGCAGTAATTGACCGCAAAAATCATATGCTTATAATAGCTCCCGGAATAAAAATACCGCTAAAAGAAAATCCATCTCTCCAAGTCAACAGCATCGAAGTTAGGGATAATCACTTGAATGAAAATACAAGAAATCAATTAAAATGGTTAATAAGCCATTTCAATGAACTTTCTGGTTCAATCAACAATCAAGGAATCATCGACACAACTGTAGAAGCTGAAATTAAAACTACAACTGATGAACCTATTTACAGTAAAGTTTATCCATATACAGTCCACATGAGAGCGGAGGTAGAAAAGCAAATACATCAAATGCTTCAAGATGGAATAATAAGACCTTCAAAAAGTTCATATAACTCACCCATATGGATTATAGAAAAGAAAATGGATGCTTCAGGTTTAAAAAAATATCGACTTGTAAATGATTTCAAAAGGTTAAATGCAGTTACAGTTTCGGATACCTACCCAATTCCGGATATAACATCAACAATAGCTAGTTTGGGAAACTCATAAGTTTTACACTACTATCGATCTAACTTCTGGGTTCCACCAGATAAAGATGAAACCAAGAGACATTCCGAAAACCGCATTTTCCACACTAAACGGAAAATATGAATTTTTAAGATTACCTTTCGGACTGAAAAATGCACCCGCGATCTTCCAGCGCATGATCGACGATGTACTCAAGGAATATATAAGAAAAATTAGCTACGTTTACATCGACGACGTAATCATTTTTGGGGGTAAAAACGAGGAAGAACATCTACAAAACATCGATAAGGTATTCAACAAATTACAAGCAGCAAATGTTAAAGTAAACCTCGATAAAACAGAATTTCTGAAAGAAGAAGTCGAGTTTCTCAGATATATAATAACAAGCCAAGGTATCAAAGCGGATCCGACAAATTCAAGCAATCCAAAAAATTCGTCCTCCCGAAAATCTCAAGGAACTGAAGTTCTATCCCAAGGCGAAATGGGCAAAGATAAACCAATAACGTATATATCAAGATCGCTAAATAAAACTGAGGAAAACTACGCCACCAACGAGCGAGAAATACTTGCAATTATATGGACACTGGACAAACTACGCAACTACCTATATGTGCGCAAAGATTAAAATATTTACCGACCATCAACCATTAACTTTCACTTTGAGTAACAGCAATAACAACGCTAAATTAAAACGATGGAAATCACGACTCGAAGAATATAACTATGAGCTTACATACAAGCCTAGATGCACAAACAAAGTAGCAGATGCACTATCCCGACTGAAACTCGAGCCAAACTTATTATCAAACTCAAGAAGAGAACATGAAGATTCTTCAACTGATACGGCATCCGAAGTAGATCAAAACAACCACAATACTTCATCAATGGTAACAGTTCACAGCGCCGAAGAAGACAACTCTAATCTCATACCACATCATGAAGGACCAATTAACGTTTTTCGAAATCAATTAATAATATCAGTAGGAAATGAAGTCACAGCACATGAAGAACCGCATGCAAATTTTAACAGACATTACATTAGTTTCACAGAAATTAATAGACCAGAACTTACAAGGGTTTTAAAGGAAAAACTGTCACCCTGGAATCAAAATCCCCGAAAATTACATCCAAATATTGAAGGATATTTGTAGAGAACACTTCTGTATATAAAATCATATAAAATCAAAAACACTCAACGAATCGTAACAGATATATGCAATGAAGAAAATATATTTAACATAATTAAGGCCGAGCATAAAAAAGCACACAGAAATTGGAAAGAAAATAAGCAACAAATTTTGGAAAACTTCTTCTTGCCACAAATGACAAGTCTAGTAAAAAAATATACTGCTAATTGTGACATCTGTAACGTAAACAAATATGATCGTCATGCGAACAAACCACATCTTATGGAAACACCAATACCGAAATACCCATCTGAAATTATCCACAAAATACCCATCTGAAATTATCTTATCAAGGAATTAATATTATGGAAATAAAAAAGCAAAAATTCATAACTTGCATAGACAAACTTACTAAATTCATCAAATTCTTCAAAATTAAAAGTACATCAGCATTACATATCAGGCAAAAATTAGTCAAAATTTTACACTATTTCACAATATCTTATCATATTGGATAATGCAGCGAGCTTCACAAGCCCAATTGTAACGGATTATTTAAGAACTATTGGCAAAGAAATTTATTTCACACCAACCCAAAGAAGTGAAGTGAATGGAGCAATTGAAAGAATCCATTCGACTATAGAAGAAATAGCAAGGTGCTTACAACAGGAATACAGTAATTTTTCAACAAAAGAAATTGTTTACATAGCAGTAGATAGATATAATCAGGCCCGTTCCTGGCGGGGGTGCAAAAGATGCCACCGCACGTGAGCGGCCAAGTCGAAGTGCGGCCGCCGACCAATTATTATTATATTCAAAAAAAAAATTAAGAAACAAATTATTTTAATTTGGAGTACTAAACTGTAAAAAAAAAATTAACTTAGTCGAATTAAGTAGAAGACAACTTTTTATAAAAACATCTCCTATTTTTTTTATGTACTTTCCAATTTACTTATTTTTTTTAACATTCTATGACAAAACTTTAAATTTAGCTATTAAAAATTTGTGGATCTTTAACACAGTTTTTGGAATCCTACAAAAATCACCTGTGGCATTTCTGGATGTGCTAGATTCGTCTCCAAGACCTACAAAAAGGCCAGAACAGCCACAAGATGACTTATCATCAACATCAGAGTCAGAAAATCCCGAAGAAGAATGTTCTAATAAAACAGAATCAGTAAGTTCGTCTTTAGTGCTGTAAGATCCTCATGGACTTAATATCTTCATTTTCTAATTTTTCTATAGCGTTTAGAATTTTTTTAACACTGTCTGTAACGGTAGCATCTGGAGAAAGAAGTTTTTCTAAATTAAAATTAATTAAAAATTACCTCAGGTCGTCGATGTCGCAAGAAAGGCAACCAATCTTGCTTTATTATCGATAGAAAAAGATATTTGTGAGGATTTAAACTTATCTCAAGTAATTGATGATTTTGCTTCTGCAACGGCAAAAAGAGTGAAATATTTTTTTGGTACTTAAACTTAATAATTTGTTTTAAATGAAACTAATAATTTCTTTTGTATTTATTGAAATAAAATAACAAACAATTTTTGTTGATTTACAAATTTTAGTTTCATTTTATAATAAAAAAAAAAAACTTTCCATTTTTAATATAGCATGTTGTCGTAAATAAATAAATACTTTTTCTTCACTCATTTTTATTTCGTTTTTATATTCTGCATTCAATAACATAAAGATTAATTTTTACAAGGTAATAATCCCCCATCGGTTGATCTGCAAATTCTAATTAAAAAAAAATAATATGGGCGGCAATATTGTTTTTGCACCTGAGCGGCCAGCAACACAGGAACAGCACTGGATATAATAACATGATTCATTCGGTTACTGGAAAAAACCAGCCGACATCTTTCTCGGAAGAATACAACGAATTAATTATCAAAATCTAACTAACTTTCAGTAGAAAATCAATGAAGATTTAATAGAAAAAATAAAAAAAAATCAAGGAAAGAAATTAGAAAGAGAAAAAATCAAAAGAAAAGAACCTAAAACTTACGAACCAGGGAAAACTGTGTTCGCCCAAATAAAACAAATAAAAGAGAAAAACAAACCACTCTCCAAAAAATAAGTTGTAGCAAGAAACAATAGAGTTACAATAACAACAGAATCTGGAAGAATTCACAAAGCTCACCTAAAAAATTCTGCTAACTAATATATGAAAAAAATTCAACTCTTCTTTACATCATTAGTTCATAAAAAACAAGTGGAATCGAGTACAACCACATAAAAATTAGAGCTACAATAATACACAACTAAACTTGGATTACCATGATTTACTAACTCATTTAAAAGAAATATATGGAATAGCTGAAAAATGCAAGCATTTCAACATAGTTATCACCAGCAAAATAAACCAAATCAGGAACATTGAAGAAGACATATCACAGCTCCTAAAAGGATCCAACTCAGAATGTGAACATCAGTTCACTAAAAATAAAGAAATTGAGTCTTTAAGTGACGACACAATCCTCCTTAACAATTTCAAAGGAACTTTAATGGTCAATAATACTGAAAAACAACTACTTGGTAATTTTTTGATACAATTCCAAGATGAAACTGTCAAAATTTAAAATCAGGTATTCACAAATAAAAAGATCAAATTATCACAAATCCTACCCCCTATTATGTAAAACGAATCAAATGAAGTTAAAATAAAACCAAACCTGGACTATTTACACGGTCTACATTTGGACAACGTTAAAAAATTAGGAAAACTTTTCATGGTCTCATTGGAACAACATTTCAATGAAAACAACAGCCACAGATACATCAATTGAAAATCTTCAACCAATCAGATTACACTTCTGATTCACGGGCCGTTGATTTTTTAGGAGGGAAGAATTAAGACACCTGTACATGCGTGAATTATAACATATAAAAACCAGACGATTAGTCAGCAAATATATGTTTCTCATAATTTTAAGTTTAAGAATATCTAGAAATTTCAATTCATTTTCTAATTTTACTTTAAATATCAAATTACAATATTTTAATTATTTTTTTTAACTTTAATTATTTCTCACGGGAAATAATTAATTTCGTAATAATGTAAAATTGTCATATCAGCATATTTTACAATACAAATTAGCTGTTAATTACTAGTTAAATTACAGTTTAAATTTGTCAATCTAAAAGTAATTAATAAAGTGGACATTAGTCTAAATAATTATTTTTTTAAAAGAATTTGTATTAAAATTCTTAACTGACGACCGTGACAGGACCGTAGAGAAAAACTAGGAAAAATTAGATATTCTACAGGGATTGATCCAGAAATATTTGACGCAGCTATACCCGTGAGAACATAGTGGGCAACCAATATTTTTTGATCATCAAAAAGAAGCAGCTTTAACCGTGAGAACACAGTGGTCAACATCTTGGGAAATAAGTTATCCCCGTGAGAACATAACTAAACTCCAAGAACAACTAGTATTCAGTTATTGTAACCGTGGCAACACAATTCAGAATACAAAGTAAATATAATCGTACCGCAGTAGGTCCTTTGTGAGAATAAAAGCTCAGGGCTAAAAAGGAATCTTACGTTGTATTTCAAAAAAGCATTTTGCACGATTATGAAATAGTAAGAAATAAACACGGACAGATATTTACGGTCTTTGGAACACCAATTATCAAACCTTCACCAAAAAAATCAATCTACAGATGAATTCTTCGCGATTGAAAACAACCAGTTATAATTAATCATAAATAAAATAAAAACTGAAAATGGCAATACAGATGTTATACAGGTCAATATTACAACATATTCGACGGAGGGTACGAGGAAATGCAGACTCAGCCTTAATATCATATAACATTTTCGATGACAGCTGAACATATGACAGAACACATCATACCCGCAGCATCAGAATAATTATATTCAATTCAACGTACAGCCAATCGAAAGCAAAAATCCACCAACTCGAAATAATTTTTCTGAGACCAGCACAACCAAAAATATTACCAATGGAAATTGATCCTTCAAAAAGTGAACTATCGAAAGCCCAAAATAATTACAGACCAAGTATGCAATCAAATCAACAAGGAATTTTCAATCTCGAAACAACCGATTCGGAAAAATACGATGACAGTTACGAAGATTGCATCCAAAATTATGACGAAGAAGACGATGAAAATGAGTATGATGAACAGCAGATAAATTTTACGAACCAAAGCTGAAATTAGTCCAAATAATTATTTTTTTAATAGAATTTGTGTTAAAATTCTTAACTTGTATATAATTTTTTTGTTTTAAATACTATTTTCTTAGGGATTTTTTTTTTTTTTTTTTTTTCTTCCTTTACATTTATTTCAAAACACGAATAATAATTAGAGAATTACAATTACAAGTAAAAATAAAATTACAGATACAACTATAAACTCTACAATACACGTATTTTCAATAAATGCCACTCCTGTCGGAGCATAGGGCGGAAACAAACTCCTTCCATCTATCTCGATCTTGCGCTATTCGCCTGACTTCTGCCCAACTCTGCTGCCGGGACTCTGCTAAGACCGTTCTGACCCAGGTGTTGCGTGGTCTTCCGCGTCTTCGTTTTCCCTGAGGATTCCATTGAAATGCCTGCTTGCCAATATCATCGTCCGGCTTCCGCAGGGTGTGGCCTATCCACCGCCATTTTCTACATAGGATTTCTGTTGCTATTGGTTTGCTGGCAGTAAGTGTTAGAAGATCCTGGTTTGAAATTGTATTAGGCCAAAATATCCTGCATATTCTCCTCAGACACCTATTAACAAAAGTCTGTAGTTTTCTGGATATGTTATCTGTGACTTTCCAGGTTTCGCAAGCGTATAGTAGAACTGGTTTAACGCTCGAGTTGAAAATTTTTAGTTTGGTTTTTCTACTAATGTTTCTACAGCGCCAAACGTTGCTGAGTTTATGATAAGCATGCCTGGCCTTATTTATCCGGGACGATATGTCCTCCTCCGCGCCACCGCTTTTTGTTATCATGCTTCCCAAGTAGCAAAATTCATCAACCTCGTCGATTACTATAGATTTGTTGTTAATATCAATTGTAAGTGGTGTCTGAATACTTGTTTCTAGTCGCATTAGCTTCGTTTTGCTAAAGTTTATTTTTAACCCAACATTTTTAGCATTAATAATAAGTTTTTCTAATTTTGAGCTAATAGATGGTAAACTGTGCGACATGAGGCAAATATCATCAGCGTAATCAAGTTCCCCTAGTTTTTCGAATGGGCGCCACTGTATTCCATCAGATGTTTCAGTGTCGGTTTTTCTGATTACACTGTCTAAAACTATTAGAAACAGTATGGGGGAGAGTACGCAACCTTGACGAACTCCGTTATTTATTGCAAATTCAGCGCTTGTTTTCCCTTTAAATCGTACTGTACAAGCGGTATCCCTATAAAGTTCTTTTATTAGTTCTGTTAACTTATCAGGGATTCCCAGAACTCTTAGCGCTTCCCAAATGGCATTTCTTGAAACGGTGTCGAATGCACGTTCAATATCGACGAAGAGAAGGAACAATGGAGATTGCCATTCAGCCGACTGTTCGATGATGATTCGTAGGGTATTTATGTGATCAACACAAGATCTCTTAGGTCTGAATCCCGCTTGCTCGCGACGCAGTAAGTTGTTGACGGTTGGAGAAATACGGTCTAAAATGATGAATGCCAGTAATTTCTCGACAGAATTTAAAAGTGTAATTCCTCGCCAGTTACTGCAGTTGCTAAGGTCGCCTTTTTTTGGAATTGGTACAATGATCCCTTCTTTCCAGCTTCTTGGGATTTTTCCAGTTGTCCATGTTTCCCGGATAATTGGAACCAGGGATGTGGTTAGTACCTCGGGACCACTTTTCAACAGCTCTGCTGGTAAATTATCAGGGCCCGGAGATTTGTTGATCTTTAATTTTGCAAGGCATTTGCTATTTCCTCTCTGCTGGGTGGTGCTGTAGAGATATTACGTCTGGGATTGCGTCGTCTTGTGATTTCAACTGGCAAACTGCTTTCCCCCCTCAGTTCAGTAGAGTCTTCGAAAAATTCCTTCCAACGGTTCAGTTGTTTTTCCTCTGTTGTGAGAATATTTCCGTTGCAATCTTTAAGTGGAGGTGCTTCGACTCTTGTTCTCGAAAGTTTGTTTATAGCAGAGTAGATGCCGCGTAGGTTGTTGCGGTATGCAACTCTTTCCGCTTCTGAGCCGATGGTATTCACAAAACGCTCCCGATCTTTTCTCGCTGAAGATTTTATTTGACGTTCGATATTATTATATTCCCCTTTTAGTCGTTGTTTCTCCGCTGGCAATCGAGCTTGACCAAGCTGTGGTTTAAGCTTGCGACGTTTTTCTATTAGCTTCCACGTATCCTCTTCTATCCAAGGCTTTTTCTGGTGTTGTTGAGTGCCAAGGGTTCTTTGGGCAGCTGTTTTACAAGCACTTTCAATATTGTTCCAGGTGATCGGTTCATCCATGTTGTGCAGTATATTGTTAACTGATTCTTTATATTCCTCCATCTTACCCGAATCTTGAAGTTTTGAAACATCATATTTTGTTCTACGATTATGACGTTGACGAATCGCAGCTGGGCGTAATCTAATTTCTCCAAGTAGTAGGTTATGGTCGCTGTAAATATCAGCGCCTCTACAAGCTCTGACATCTAGTAGGGAATTGTGATATGTTCTACTTATCAGGATATGATCAATTTGATTTCGCGTCGATCCATCTGGAGACTGCCATGTATATTTATGGATGTCGCGATGCGGAAATCTAGTGCCTCCAATGAAGAGATTATGTGCTGCGCACAGGTCGACCAATCTTTCTCCATTATTGTTCCGTGTAGGCCCGAGTCCATGACAACCCATGACTCTTTGGAGATTGGAATTGTTGTTACCTACCTTGGCATTAAAATCTTAGGGATAAAGGTACTTTTTCTATAGGTACTAAATGATGAAACACATTATGTTATCTTTTCAACGATAAAAACAAATAAATTACAGAACCTACCTAAATTCAAAAGTATTGAAAAAGTATTTTTATTCATTATAAAATAATATCAATTAAAATTATTTAAAAAATTTTAAGTAAAATTACATTTTCAAAATAAATATTATTTCTTCTATTGAATCCCTGAAAATTGCTTTTTAATTCTAAATCTAATATATAACGAGGAAGAATGTAGTAGAGTAGACTGTGTCAACTCTGGGATACCCGCATGACCGTAACATATACATTATATCATCCGGTTAATTACTTTTGGCAGAATTTCAAACATTCAGCTTTATTAGGTGTAGAGTAATGCTCATATAAAAGAAGGAGTTGTATAGCACCTACTCGAACCCTTTACATTAGACCAACCAAATTTTGCAGTAACTTTGGCCATTACACTAAACTATTTTTGACAAAATTTCAGACACCCACCTTCATTTGTTACAGTGTAATCCTCATATAAAAGAAGAAGTTGTATGGCAGCTACTCGAACCCTCTGCAGTAGACCAACCAAATTTTGCAGTAAGTTTGGCCATTATACTAAACTATTTTTGGCAAAATTTCAGACACGCAGCTTCCATAGGTATAGTGTACATGTACATGTTAATTTTAAAATGTAATAAAGCCAAAGCAAGGAAAAAAATTCACATCGAATTCTGAAGTTATAGTTAAAACAGAGGCCTATTTTGCAGACTTCGACAAATCGTACTACGCAGATGGCTTAAAGAAGTTTGAATATCGTTGGACAAAGTTTATCGAGCTAAAAGGAGACTTTGTTGAAAAATAAAATTTTTTCTGGTCATTAACTTAATCCTTTGTTTCATTTATCACTGACTTTTCAAAGAACCCTCGTACATACCCTAGTACATATAGAATTGAATTATTTTTAAAAGTTTTGGAAAAATTAATAAAATTTTATATATCAGTTTTCTTTTTAATATTAGTACTTAAATGTGGAATAGGAAGTAGACATCTGCACAAATATATTCAAAAGCTTTCAAACCAAATGCATTTATTACTAAACTAGCAGATTTACCCGGCGTTGCCCGGGAGCGTGCAAATTGCAAAAAAGCAAGTTTCAGCCATTTTTTCGAAGTACTGCTTTGGTTAAAACGAAAGCCTAAAAAAATATTTGTGGAATTCCGTTAACCCGTTGGCCCAACAAACTTAGAATTTGTTACCTCTTGCCGCCCGACAATTTTTTCAAAAAAAATTTGGGGAGGATATTACGTCCAATTTTGCGAAATATTGCTTGCTCAAAGTTTCAAAAACTGGTTTGTTGAGTTCCGTTAACCCATTGTGGCACAGCAGCTTTTTACAGATTTTTCCATTTCTTTACTCTTAAGCAGAAACGGTTTGACCACTTGAATGTAAATTTTGTATGCGAACATGTATATATACTTTTTATTCCTACGATTATTCAAAAAAAAATTTTTTGTAAGTAAATTAGGTGCAATTTTTGAAAGTAGGTAAAACTTCTTTGACAGCTACTACTACTACGCTCTTCCTCGTTTGTTTATGATTTTATGAGAAAAATGTAGGCTTCTTTCTTGGAAAAACTGTTTTAAAATACTATGTATTTAAGCATAATATATACGAAATTGAATTTTTTTTGATTTTTAGGTTTTATTTGAAGAAAATTGCAATTTTACACCGAAATCTTATTTTTAAAAAACAACAACTGCAAAGTAGATAAAAAACAAAGACTTACGAAAAAATGTAGAGAAGGAAAATATTACGTTATTTAAATTTAAAGATATTATTATTCGGATTCTTTATTAGCTTTATTTTTATTATTATTAATATTATCTCATTTAGCTTTTGCACTATTTGAGACTATTTGAGAGCAAAAAAATTAGTATTATTAATTAAGTGAGCTTTTGGAATAAAGGTTAACTTGCGTTAATACCAAAAATTAGAAAATTTCATTGAATCATTGAACAAAACGCGTAAATAGGTCAAAACCAAATTAACCCTGTGGGTTTTTATAATTAAAATGCTGGTACAAAATTTACTTTATACTTTTTCTATAGGTACTAAATGATGAACCACATTATGTTATCTTTACAACGATAAAAACAAATAAATTACAGAACCTACCTAAATTCAAAAGTATTGAAAAAGTATTTTTATTCATTATAAAATAATATCAATTAAAATTATTTAAAAAATTTTAAATAAAATTACATTTTCAAAATAAATATTATTTCTTCTATTGAATCCCTGAAAATTGCTTTTTAATTCTAAATCTAATATATAACGAGGAAGAGTATAGTAGAGTGTAGTTTTATATGGTGCATGACCGTAACATATACATTATATCATCCGGTTAATTACTTTTGGCAGAATTTCAAACATTCAGCTTTATTAGGTGTAGAGTAATGCTCATATAAAAGAAGGAGTTGTATGGCACCTACTCGAACCCTTTGCAATAGACCAACCAAATTTTGCAGGAACTTTGGCCATTACACTAAACTATTTTTGACAAAATTTCAGACACCCACCTTCATTTTTTGCAGTGTAATCCTCATATAAAAGAAGGAGTTGTATGGCAGTTATTCGAACCCTCAGCAATAGACCAAACAAATTTCGCAGTAACTTTGGCATTTACACTAAACTATCTTTTGCAAAATTTCAGACACCCAGCTTCATCAGTTGTAGTGTAAAGCTAAAATTTTTAGGAAGCCCGCCAGGCCGAAATGGGTTAATTTATTCCAACCAAATTTATACAACTAATTCCGTTAGCTAACAGTCACATTTGTACAAAATTTGAAGTCAATCGGTCAAACTATTTCGTGTCGACATAAAAAAAAGAAAACGCTTAAAACTGGCCTGGAGCCGCAACCTGTTGACTTATAAAAGTGTGGCATAGCCTATGCCCCCCCCCCGGGCTCTCAGAATTATTCTTTTAAAATTTTGTGACAATCGGACCAGTGGTTTTCACGTGAATCCTGGACAAACAAACAAACAATGGAACAAATTTTCTCTTTTATATATTAGATTATTATAGAATAGAACAGCGGTTCCCAAAGTGTGGGTCGCGACCCACTGGTCTATTTTCGGTGTGTCGCCAAAAATTTAATATTTAGTTGATCGTATTACTGAGCATATTAATTTGCTTTTAATAACCTTGTCACAATATTTATATATAGGTAGGTTTGCGACAAAAAATTATTGCATATTTTTAGGTGGTTTAAAAATTAAACTTCTTCTTAGCAAATTTTTGTATTTAGAATTTTTTTTTAATAATCGCATCATAGCAACCACTTTTCTACATTTTAACCAGGCAACCAAACACAAATAACGGTTAATTCGAAATTTAGGATTACAAACTTAAAATATTCAGACAACCAGTGCAAATTTTGTTTTGGACTAAGTACGGTGTTGTGTTGTTAATAAAAAAAGTTTATATATATTTTTAATAAAAGTGTTTCGTTAATAAAAAAACATAATTTGAAATCAAATGTAAGTATTTGTGCTATAGTATTTCATAATAAATAAAGTTCTTCATATTCTTATTTTTAAAGAACCATTGCTGCGATGGATAAGTAGTTGAAAAAGACTTTCCAATAACACAGTTGCAAGTAGAATTGATGAAATGTCCGAATGGGTAGAAAATAAGCTTATCCATAGAATTCAAGTTAGTGGACTTTTTGCGTTGCAACTGGATGAATCACCGATGTACAAGGTTTATCCCAGCTAATTCTTATTATTTTTCATTCGTTTTATATGGTGCAACGAGTTCTTTGAAGACATATTATTTTGTGAACCAATCATTCGAGGAACTGGTGAAATAGTTTTCGATACGCTCGACACTTATATAACATTGAAAAAACTGGATTGGAAAAACTGCGTCGGAATATGTAGCGACGGTGCACGAGCAATGTGTGGTAAAAATAGTGGTGCTGTGACACCTTGTCTTCAAAAATGTCCATATGCAACATGGACTCACTGCACTATTCATAGAGAAACGTTAGTATCCAAAAATATACCAAAAAGTCTAAATACTGTTTTAACCACTGCTAAAAAAATAGTAAATTTTATTAAGAGCAAACCATTACAATCACGATTATTTCAAAAACTCTGCGAAGAGATGGGAAGTTTACATAAATCTCTTCTGCTGCATACAGAAGTCCGCTGGCTATCGAAAGGCAAAGTCTTGACAAGACTTGTTGAACTTCGCGAAGAAGTGGCAATATATTTACATGAACATAAACAAGATGAGTACACATCAAATTTGCGCGATGTGAAATATGTAGTTTTACTGACTTATTTAGCAGATATATTTTAGAAATTAAACGATATAAATTTACAATTACAAGGAACAAATGGAATTGATATATTTTCGGTTCATGGTAAAATAAAAGCTTTTACAAAAAAACTTATTTTGTGGAAAAATAATGTTCAAGAAAATAAATATGACTGCTTTGATACATTCCAAACTTTTATCATTGAAAATGAAGCGACGCCCAATAACGATTTAATTTCTTTAATAATTGAGTATTTGGACAGACTTAAAGAAAATTTTGATTTTTATTTCTATGAAGAAATAAAAAATCTAGAAAAATATACATGGGTTAAAAATCCATTTCAAAGTGGTTTAGTTATCGGTATATCGACGATAGCGGATGAGGAATAAATTGAGTTATTCGAAGATAGTGTTGTTAAATTACATTTTGACGGTACGAAATTGTTACAGTTTTGGTTATCGGTGCAAAACACATAATATCCAACTTTACTCACCGCAGCGTTAAAAGTATTGCTTCCTTTCACAACTTCTAATCTATGCGAGGTTGCATTTTCGTCAATGTTTGCAATAAAAAATAAATATCGCAAAAAATTACAGCTATCAAACTCGATAGCTGTAATTTGTTGTAAACTCGATAAAAGTCGATGTCGAAGATGTTATTGCACAAAAATAGAAAGCTTAAATATGTGCGTTAAATAAATATGTAAATCAAAATTTTTAGCTTTTTTCTTGTTTTATTTACAGGTGGGTCGCGAAAACTTTGCGGTCTTAATAGAGGGTCTCGACTGGTAAAAGTTTGGGAATCCCTGGAATAGAGTATATGAAATACAAAATTATTGTAAATTATTATAGAATGAATATGTATTTGTTTGATTTTGTGTACACGAAATAAGAATATTTATAGTATTTGTATTTATATACCGAGTACACCAAATATAATAAAAAACATTGTAATATGTAGTAGGTATGTATTATATAAATATATAATATGTAGCTTTTCACTATTTTGTTTGTTTTTTGATCTTCTTTTTGTTATCCTTTTTTCTTTTTGTTTTTCATTATATTTAGAGAACTCAGTATACTTGGTGTATTTTAAAGAATTCAACTTTGTATTTTAAAGAATTCAAATTTGATTTTCAAAACACCAAAGTATTTATGAAAAAAAAGCTTTTTAATATTCTTATTTGAAATAAATCGAATAGAATAAATAGTTAAGTGGCAGTTTGAGTATACACCATATTTAAAGCTTTTAGAACGAATGTATAGAATTAGAATACATTCAATAATTTTAACAAAGGAATATATTTGTGCACACCTCTAATAGGAACATTAGTACCTAAATAAGGAATAACAAGAAAAAAACGAGGAAGATTATAGTTGCCCTTATCAACTTTTAGATACCCGTGCATACCCACTATTATGTATACCGTAAAATAAACCGTTATTTAGTTCCCTTAAACTATTATATATATTACAAAAAAAAAATTTAAAAAAGTAAAATAGTTAAAAAAAATTTAACTTATCAACCCATAATTTTTGCTTAAAAAAAAAAAACAAAACAAAAACAAAACATAAAAAAATAACACAAAAAAAAACAAAAAAGAAAAAAAAAATCATAAAAAAACAAAAAAAAATAAAAAAATTGAATTCATTATTCCGTAATTTTTGCTTAACAAAAAAAAAACAAAAAAAAATATTCGCCCACCCTAAAAGTTGGTCCGAGTGATGTCCAACTTTGCCAAGTACTTTACCTGCCCAATTTTAATTTTACCCTCGTAGGTTCATTAGATTCATAGTTTTTAAATTGAAAACTTTGTATGGCAGCTGCTCGAAAATGGGGTCGTAATATTTGAAACTTCATATAAGTGCTCGATTCATTATATAACTAACCGTGTGTAATTTTCATCCTCGTAGTATACATAATTAGTTTTGAAGTAATTCATATTGGTGCAAAGAAGTTGTATGGTAACCCCCCGAAAATGGGGCCGTAACATTTTGAAACTTCATATAAGTGCCCGACTCGATTAGATAATTAGTTTTGTTACTTTGACAAAAAATGGGGCCAGAACATTTTGAAACTTCATATAAGTGCTCGATTCATTATATAACTAACCGTGTGTAATTTTAATCGTCGTAGTATAATTAATTTTGAAGAAATTCATATTGGTGCAAAGAAGTTGTATGGCAGCTCCCCGAAGCTTTGGTCCGAGTTTA
This sequence comes from Dolichopus griseipennis, assembly GCA_963082915.1. Lineage (NCBI taxonomy): Eukaryota > Metazoa > Arthropoda > Insecta > Diptera > Dolichopodidae > Dolichopus > Dolichopus griseipennis. The sequence goes on along the minus strand of OY720441.1, from coordinate 196,659,569 downwards.
ACCAAGATAATAGGGAGCCTAGAAAATGTCTGAAAATTACTTTGTGTGGATTTCAAAACTCTAGCACTTTAAGTTTTTGAGTTATTGTGCTGAAACACGGACGGACGGACGGGCAGACACACATAGCTAGATCGATTTACTTTTCGATGCTGATCCGATACGTACTCTTCACGTCTAGATCGATGTCATACATGTATGCACGGGTATAACAAGAGCTAATATAATGAATTAAAAAAAAATGTTTTTCAAACGATTATTTTTGTTAACGAGGTGTAGATTTAAGTTTGTATAGAAGAACATTTTATATAAGTTTCTATATATTATAAGTTGATGAGGAATAAAACCAGCATTTATATCAAGGTAAGAAAATTTAAACTTTTTAGTATAGTATTTAAAATAAGAAATAATATTAATAATTATAAAAAAATGTTTATAATATTAGAAGTTATTAGTTAGAAAATTAGTTTTTGTAAAACTTAATAGTTAGAAAATTAGTTTTTGTAATATGTGTGCTTATTAGATATCTCAAATTATGTTGATAAAAAATAATGCAAAGAATTATATCCGGGTTAGTAGTAGGGTTATGTTTTTATACCCGTGCATACATATATTTATTTATTTATTTCAGATCTCAAAAGAGCTAATATAGCTCGTACAGAGTTTTATAATTCATAAAGAAAATAAATTTGTAAATCAAATCCTATTATAATTATATACATAAATTATATACATAAATTCCTTTTTTTTTTTTTTTTTTAATTCAAAATACAGTGATAATTCAATAATAAAATGCAATAAAAAACTAATCCTACTAACTACATTAATTCAATAACAATATTATTGTCGCTAATCATATCTAAGAGCCAACATTATATTAAAAATTCATATTCATTCATGACATCGAGTATATTAAAACTGCTCCTCCGTTTGTAACGCATCGATCTAGACGAGCTAGATATAGTGTCAAGGGCACGTATCGGATCAGCATCGAAAAGTAAATCGATCTATCTATATGTATCTGTCCGTCCGTCCGTGTGTCAGCGCGATAACTCAAAAACTAAAAGGACTAGAGTTTTGAAATTCACACAAAGGCATTTTTAGACAATTTCTAGGTTCCCTATTGTTTTTGGTTAAAATCGGACAAAGGCTTCGGAGAGCTGCTATACAACTTTTTTGCACCAATATGAATTTCTTCAAAACTAACTATACGAGGTTGAAAATTACACACGGTTAGTTTTATAATGAATCCGGCACTTATATTAAGTTTCAAAATGTTACGGCCCCATTTTCGGGCAGCTGCCATACAAAATTTTCAATTCAATAACTATGAATCTAATGAAGCTACGAGGTTAAAATTAAAATTGGGCAAGTTATAGGACAAGTTACTTGGCAAAGTTGGACATTACTCGATTTTTAGATTTCATTTGAAGAAAACTGCAATTTCACACTGAAATCTATTTTTGAAAACCAACAACTGCAAAGTAGATAAAAGACAAAGACTTACGAAAAAATGTGGAGAAGGAAAATGTTATGTTATTTAATTTTAAAGATATTTTTATTCGGCTTCTTTATTAGCTATATTTTTATTATTATTAATATTATCTCATTTAGCTTTTAACTATTTGAGACTATTTAAGGAAAAAAATTAGTCTTAAAATGCTGGTACAAAATTTGCAATAAAATTCTTTTAATCGTTTAAGCAAATAAAATTTATAGAAAACTTCATGGCGTCGTCGTGGAAAACGAACTTAACTAAAACTTAGACTACAAAATCAACCTGTAAAATTGGACACAAATCGGAAACACAAAATTTCCACGTAGTATTTGAAAGCCCGCCAGGCCGAAATGGGTTAATTCATTCCATCCAAATTTTTACAACTAATTCCGGTTGCTAAGAGGGGCATTTCTGCAAAATTTCAAGTCAATTAGTCAAACAATCGGTTTACGGCTGGGTGGCACAGTGCCGACCGTTCATGCGAGAGGCCCCGGGTTCGAATCCCAGTGAAAGTGAAAAAACTTTTATCTGGTTTTCAACTCGACTCACCTTCCATTCGCCTTTGGGTTCAAATTAATGGCTTAATTAATAATTATATATCTTTAATAAAAAATAATAAATTTTCAATAAAAACGAGTTTCAAATCTGTTAATAGTGTCAACTCAATTCTCAAGGAGAATCACGTATAAAAAAGTTGAATTCACTCGGTCAATTCGTTTTCATTTTACAACAAAAAAGTTTAAATATTCAAACATTTAACTTTATAACAAAGAAGTTTGAAAACTGCTTCAACTTTTAGCCCAGAACACTCCCCGTACCCAAAAAACTTTATGAACAAATTTTCATCAAATGACTGAGCATTTGTTATATATACGCTATACGCTACAAAAAAACAAACAAACGTTCGCTTTTATTTATATATAGATTAAAATATAAATTTAAATTTTGAAAATTTGTACGCTCCCTAGTAAATCTAGTAGTAAATAAATATTTTTAAATAATACAGTATTTTTCCCAGTGTTGGATTATATTTATCTAAAAAAAAAGCAACTAAGTATGCTTCCCAAACGGTTTTTAACAAATATTGATATAAATAATTTTGGAAGGAAATATTTAAAGCTAGTTTGGATGTTTTAGATCTACTTCGAATATATATTTAATAGGATTGGTATCCGAAATATCCAATATAAATTCTCCATTATATTTATTAATATCTATTACCCATTCAAAATTTTTTAAAGGTAAATATTGACTCATAGCCAAACGGTATTGGTTATTAATATCAAACTAACTTATATAAGATAGTGATTTGCTTGAATAATAATTTGGCATGTATAAATGATTGGCTTGAGAATAGCGTTTGCAAACCTGTGTTAGACCTCTGATACCATTTTCAATAAATAGTAATATAATAACGTCCGTTAATAATGCAAAATTTACTTCAGTATATTTTAACATAGATCTAAGTCATAGGTCTTCCTCCAATTTTTTCTGTACAAAAATATCAACCAATAGTATAATATCTGTTTTTAAATATAAATCTGAATATTTTCCTAAATTTTTAATGCGACATTCATTCCATATCTTTTGAGCTTGAAAGTATTCACTATTAATTATATTATATTTGTTTAATTCATTATAAAAGAATTCCTTTTCGGGTAATACTGATAATAAAAATTTTCAAGACTATCAATGTAATCATAAAGAAATATTCCTTTTTGTGTTAACAGAGTATAAAAACTCAAAGGTATGGATCGGATCAGAATCGAAAAGTAAATCAATCAAAAAATAAAGGAGCTATTTTGAATTTTTCACAAATTAGTTTTTATGCAATAGCCGTCATTGCTACTTAAATCCAGCTAGTTTGCTCCACGGGTTCGGGTACCTACCACACAACTTTTTTTATATGAGCATTACTCTATAGCTATTAAAGCTTGGTGTCTGAAATTTTGCCAAAAATAGTTTAGTTTAATGGCCAAAGTTTGTGCAAAAAGTTGGTTGCTCTACTGTAGTGGGTTCAAGTACTTGCCATTATTATTATTTTTATTAAAGATCTTAAAAAAGAAATACATTTAATTTTTATAGCGCTAGTTGTCTGGGTATTAGTGCTTAATTCTATTTTAAATGAAATGTGAAAGCGCTTGAGAACTTTGTATTTGATTTTCCCTTTCAGAAAAAATTTAGTATAAAACGGATTGAAGTATGAATAAAATATGACTGGAAAAATTAAAAAATGAAATAAATATAAGCAGGAAGGAAAAATACCGCTTTTTGAAACTCCAACATTATTCTTACTCCATATTGTATATTTTTCCTACATATTCTTATTATATGGTATTATTTATCAACTTTTACATCGGCTGCTGATCAACATTTTTAACAATGACTTTGTTTTTCAGCTTTTTCGTTGAATTTTTCTAATAAACTACTGACGCCTATATCAGCTCTCTTTTATAGCTTACTTTCTATAGAGTACTGAAACTGATTCCTGGCTGATTAAAGCTGGTTCTCGATTGCGGGTATTGTAGTGATTGACTGTTTAAAGGTGGTACAATTTGTATATCATCTATAATTTGTATATTTGAATCTATTTTATTTTGATAAGAGTAGAACTTAATAGAAATGTTTATTTTTAAATAAGAAATTTATTGCAAATTACCCTCCTTTTATATAAAATTTTTTGTTTGCGTAGGTTGTTCTACATTTTTCTTTGTATATTAATAATAAAATTTAAAAAAATTGTACAGTTAAAACTATAAAAAACCCAAAACAAAAAAATAGTTCTTATCAACAAAAACATAATATTCAAAGTGGAAAAAAAAAAAAATTAAAATCTTTAATGAACTCTTAAATTAATTTATTGTATAGAAGAGATTCCATGGCTTCAGACTTGTTAAAAAATTTTCAAAAGAAAATATTTCATATCTAGGCACAAAAAAAAAAAAATCTTATCATCAAAAACATAATATTCAAAGTGGAAAACAAATTATATAAAATATTTATTTGTGTATTTCATCCTAAAAACTTTTTTATTAGATATTATATATAATCAAATTTAAAACAATTGTACAAATAAAACCATAAAACCCCAAAAAAAAAAAAATATATATATTATCACCAAAAATATAATATTGAAAGTGGAGTAAAAAAAAAAAATAAACTTTAAATTAATTTATTGTATAGGAGATTCCCTGACGTTAGATTTGTTAAAAAATTTCAAAAGAAAATATTTCATATCTGTGCGCCTGGTATTTTAAATTCCAAAATAACTAACTGTGGCTAAAAATTTACTCGATGAGTCATTCTTCTTATCCCATCTCTTATCTAAACCGAAAAGTGAACTTGGGACATTGCGTTACCAACGCAAAAAACTATACAAAAAAATTCAAAATTCAAATAAGAGCCTAATAATGACTTATTTAACAAGTATAAGGATCTTGCTTTTGAATTTAAAGTATCTCACTAAGATAAGGAACAAATTAATTACAGATTTGCACATCACAGACACAGAAAACACAAAACGTAGAACTTACGGCTATCCAAGCTCAAGGTCAAACGACGATAAGTTTTCTAATTTTCCTAAAATTATCTACAATTTTTTTGCTAATTCTTTTCAAAAAGTTTATCGTCCCCACAAGTATTTGAAGCAATCACTAAACTTGATAATCAAAAATGTATAGGACTGGATCTAATTCCAACGACTTTTTTATACAACTGTGTCAGTTATCTCACTTATCCGCTTCATTGTATTTTTAATAAATCTCTTTCCTTCGGTATTTTTCCTCTTTTTTGGAAATTTTCTTATCTAACCTTTATCCACAAAAAAAGTTTGTAGCTATTCCAGCTACAAGAATTTCGAAAAATTATTGTAGACAAAAATTACGCCCACCACAAATACAAAACTAAACGAACAACATGCACTTTAGCAAAGCATTCGATAGTGTTGATCACAAAATTCTAACTAAACGAACTTGCAGTTTTAGGTATTTCGAGCTCTTTTCTTTACTGGATATTCTCCTATATTACAAATAGATCGTGAAATATAAAATTTCAAGGATTTTAGTCGGACTCAATTAATGTTACATCTAAAGTACTGCAAGCTAGCCATTTAGGTCCACTCTTGTTTAAAATATTCATTTCCGATCTTTCTAGTAAACTTTTCGGTGTATCATATGTTGAATTTGCTGATGATCTCAAGATTTATCATGTTATTAAAAACAGTTCTAATGTTGCACTACTTCAGACAAATCTAAATCGTCTACAAGAATGGTGCTTCTCTAATAAGTTAGAACTAAACATTGGCAAATGTATAGGATACGAGAAGCATTATATTTTTATGTGAAAATACTCATAGAACTGAATATGGAAAAAAATTAACCAATAAACAGATGTTGCATTACATTCAAACAACACAGTCATCTTTTTTCAACACAAATTTCTAGATAGTGCACATTATTTTATAATTTAGATACTTTTTTAACTTTATAAATTGCATTTTAACCGTGTTTTTGCTATGTATGCATTTTCTACAATCTACAAACAAAAAAATAAACTTTTGATTTTAATATATTTAAAATGTTTGCTTTGTAATTAAATTTAATTTTAATTCCAAGTTTTAGCTATAAGAATTTTTTTGTAAAAACCTTGTTTTGGTTTAAAATAAAATAAAATAAACCGGAAATGGCGTCATATCCTAGTCTAGAACTAGCTTAAATGTAATACTTACAACTTCTGAAAGTGAGAACATTAATATAATAAATTGGCTGGAAGGACAGGTTGCTTGGCTGGAAGAACAGGTTGTTAAAGATGTTGTGGAGGTAAAATTACACTTAGACTTAATTCCATCAATTACTTTTTTATATTTTTAATTTAATTTAAATAAAAATATATAAATTATATATCAAAATAAACTTTGAAGTTTTCTCTTTATGCTCATAATAAAATTAAATTTCAAATCGTATTTTTCAGCATAAAGAATTCAAAATTTTATACCGTTCTTAGCATCATTCAACCATATTTCTGGGTAGGCAATATTTATTTGTTTGTATACAGTTTTAAACAGTAGAAAAAAAAAGTGCGTGCAAAAAATGGCCGTACTTTAATAGATAGTTTTTTAAAGTTAATTGTATTACTTAATAAGTCCTTTAGCAAGATCTGATTGGCAAGTCTTGCTGGTTAATAAATAAGAATGGCTGGTTAATAAATAAGAATGCAAATAATGTCATTTTATATTTTTTGAAAAATGAAAACTATTTCGGATGTGAAATTAAGTATAGAATTATAATTGATAATAGTTTGCAAGTTACATGCTTCTCAGCCCTTGCAAAAAAACCAGCCAAAACTTTTAAAAATATTTTATCGGAATATATGAAACTAGTCTTTTGGTCTCAGCTAAAAACTTAAATATCGTATTTTATATTATTTACAGATAAAAATATTTTTTATATACAATTTATTTCACAATATTAGTTTTACATCAACTCTTTTTTGGTTTTTTAAATTTAATTTCCTGTGTTATTTTCCAATTCAATATTTTTATTTAAACTAGTCTTGTCGATTTATTTATTGCCAACACTGTAGCATATTAATAAAATTATCATTCTCATTGAAAGCTTAGTAGGAAGCTTTTTAAAAAAGTAAAATATATGGAGGTTATTTTTTCAAAAAAGAATTTCTGAATTAAAATATTAAAATTTTTTATATTTGAATATGTTATTAAAAATTTTAAAAGACGGAATTTTACGGTCATCTTTAAACGAAATTAAAAAAGTTACAAGTTTGTGAGTTATAATTTTAAAAGCAGCCGTCGAGATAAGCTCCTTATTCCCATAAGACTACATGTTAAATCAGCCTTCGATAAAGCTTATTTTCTCTGTCATGGCCTGAAGATATTGTACGTCGTGTGTAGACTGTTATAGACTGTTACCGGAATAGAATGTATAGTTACTCTAAATGTAAATATGTATTTGCATTTACAATTATATATTAAAGAGAAAATTAATATTTAAAATGCAAAAGCCACGACCACGACCTTTCATTATAAAGCTTTTGAAGTTAGGTTAGGTTTTCTAAAATTATTTAAAATGTTTACTCTTGTGTACTCTCATTATTTTTTGACAGTATCAAAATGGCTACGTTATGAAATGCACGGAAAAAACTGAAAAATATTTTTTTAGGAAAACATATTAAAAATTTTGAGTTCATAGCTGAATTTTTGATATGTTTTAAAAAAAACTCCAAATTTTATTTTTATGTAAAATTCAGAGTGTTTTGGGAAATATTTAATAAAGAAAAGTCTAGAAAATATGGATAAAATCATATAATACTAAGTTTAATTTTTATAATTATTATGTACATACATATGTAGTTTCATATTATATTTTGAAATGTGTGTAATATAAAATTAATAATATAATACGGAAAAAATAACCTAATAGAACAAAATGTTCTAATATCGAAAGCAAAATGTGACATTTAATCACCATATCCGATTCATCAATAAATGTATTAAAATTTTAAGTCATTTTGCTGGGGGAATTCAATGCAGTTAGACTGCACTGGATCCCGGCCCACTCAGGTTTCTCCGGCAATGAAAGAGCAGATGAAATAGCGAAGAGTGCTATAAGAGAAAATAGGACGCATGCAGAACCGATAGGGCCCTCACACTTAGAGGTGAAACGGTTTACAAGAACCTGGGCTAAAATCCAGGCAAATGAACAATGGCTAAACTCCACCGGAGCAACTAATACCAAGAGTTTCTTGGGAGGAACAAATAGCAAGAAAACGAAAAAGACCCTAAAATTAAAAAGGGAGGATCTTAGACTAATGACAGGGATAAGCACGGCCCACCTAATGCTCAGAGCCCATGCAGCAAAAATAGGTAGGGCAACTACGGGTATATGCAGAGGCTGTGGCAGAGAGGACGAGATGGTTCTCCACGACCTATGCCAATGTGTAACCCTAGAAAACCTAAGACTAAGAACCTTAGGAGGAACGTACTGGGATGACTTCAGCACGGTAAGGGAGTTAGACCAGGGAAAATTGATAAGCTTCATAAAGTGTATAGAATGGAATAAATATAAAATAATAAAAATATTGTTTTTTTTAAATACACGTGTCTTACACAGTTTAACTTAAATAGTTTAGTTCCTCAATCTCATTCAACTTGTAAAATTAAGAGTATTTTTATAACTGAAGACATTTGAATGCCTCAACTCTTGGCTCTAAAAGATGACTTATCATACAGCCCCGACGGGATTACACCAACAATATTAAAAAAAATGCGCCCAACAGTTGGTTGAACCTTTTTGTAAGCTATTTAATTTGTCCATTCAATGTGGCTACTCCCCGAGTCTTGGAAACTTTCTTTTATCAACCCAATACATAAGAAAGCGGCTCGTGCTGATTTTAGTAATTACACACCAATGGATAAATTATCATCTATTCCCAAATTATTGAAAAAGTAATTTGATACCACTTCGTTGACTATAGTTAACAATTTATATCACCAAAATAGCATGGCTTTTAAAACGGTAGGTCTACGGTTATCAATCTAACGGAATTTGTTTCTGATTCATTAAAAACCATGGAAACCAAAAAACAGATGGACGTGGTAATTACTGATATCAGCAAGGCCTTCCACCTAATCCCCTATTAAATTATCTTTGAAAATCGTAAAGTAATAGAATTTTCAAATCTTAGCCTAAAATGACTATCATCATATCTGTCATGTAAGTCTTACCAAGTCCTTTTTAGATCTGCAACTTCAGTGACTTACGTCACTAACTCAGGAGTCCCGCAAGGAAGCTGAATAGGTCCCTTAACTTTCGCAGTTTCGACCTATGAAAGGCTCCAAAGTTTATCTCATTCCTATCTTCTTAGTTTTGCTGATGATACCAAAATCTGCCACCTCACCTCGTGATTGTGAATTGTTGCAATATGATCTGAATCAACTTGGCTCATGATGCAGGAACAACAATGTCGTATTAAACGTTGGCAAATGCAAAACTATGAGCTTTTCAAGGTTAAGAGAGGACTCAACTATCAAAAACGATTACAATATAAACGATCAACCCATAAAAAGAACATATAGTGCTTCTGATTTGGGACTCCTCCTTAATAGGAGGTTGGATTTCGAGAATCACAACAACTTTATAATTTATAAAGCTAACTCAACTCTTGGATTTGTTATGCGTTGGTCAAAAGAGTTTTCTTATCCGTATATCACAAAACAACTCTTCGTTACTTTTATACGACCTATACTTGAATCTGGTGGCGGACATAATATTTGTTCAGCAAATTATTTCAATTGCTATTCGTGTACAAATGAGGTTTAGTGAAAATTTTAATAATTTAAGATCGGTCGAGCTCTTTTACATCTCACATTATAGTACAGACTACGATAAATTCGAGCCAATTTCGTTTTTATCAAGAGAGACTAACTTAAGGTCTGAGCTTATTGATACTAACGTTAACAAATTAACATACTTCAGCATGAGTAGTGTAGTACACGAGCATGAGTAGATCACGTAGATTGTATGTATGACTGATAGCATTCGTAAATTAATTTTCATGTTTTTTAGACTCAGCCAACAAGGTTTTTTAACGTTTATTTTCTTTTAGTTTAATAATTTAATTTAATTGATTTTATTTTGTAAATTTTAATAGTAGAGTAGAATCATTTACTAACACACTAACCTTTGTAAATGATGACTTTTCACTTTATTATGATGGTTCAATAAGTGAGCAACATTTACTGATGCTTGATTTAAAGAATTGTCTGATACGGAATAGACTGACTGAGATCAAACATTTTGAAAAAATGGCTACAAATCAAGGAAAAATTATCATCACAAAAAAAATTAAAATTTGTAAATGAATTGATTATATGGATTTACTAATGCATCTGAAAAAGCCCATAGCGCCGTTGTATATCTTAGAAGATGAAGCGGAGTTAATATTGTTGCAATAGTCAAGAACGTATTAGACACACAAGGAAGCGATTTTTCTTTTTTTTTCTCAGACATTTAGCTGTGTGTTCATTTTGAGAACCATCACTAACTGATTAATTAATTTTAAGGTTGTTATTTTGAAGGGGGGGAGATACGGGTCTACCTGAGCTTGCGGCCGGTTGAGCATCCCTACTCTCAGAGTCGCTCGTATTTACTACATCGTCATCCCAGTGTCTTCCACCTAAGATTTTATGTCTTCCAGAGTTTCGCATTGGCATAGGACCGTTTCGTCCTCCCTTCCAAAGCCTATGCACGTTCCCGTAGTTGCCCCACCTATTTTTGCTGCGTAGGCTCTGAACATTGGATTTTAGACCAGACTTTTGTGAACCGTTTCACCTCTGAGTGTGAGAGTTCAATCGACTCTGTTTCCACACTCCGATCTGTTATGGCATTCTTTGCTGTTTCGTCTGTTCATTTCCGGGGAATCCTGAATGAGCAGGATCCAGTGCAGTTTTACTGCCTTGGTTTCTCCCAGTTTATACAGAGCTTTTCAGCAATTCAGTGTTAACTTTGATTTATGCAGACTACTCTCCATTATATTTATTACGAATTTGCAGTCCGTAAAAATATTTATCATTCTGCCTCGAATCTCTCTTTGTTGCAATTCTTGCCCTGCTTTCTCTATAGCAGTTGCTTTCGGTAGACGTACTGTTGCATGGCTTGCTATTGATCTAGCAACCCTAACAACTGGTTCGTCACATACTATCCCTATACCGCAGCGGTTATCTTTCTTATCCGCGTCGGTATATATGTCTATCGTGATCGGTGGTGTTCTGGCATTGATAAGGGATATTTCCGTATCCGTTTCGAATTTACTGTCTAATCTGAGTTCCCCTACCATTTCCTTACTGGTTGCTAGGGGACTAGTTGCCAAGTTCATTATTCCGACAAAATTTTTAGCGTGGGTTATGATTTCTTTGTGTTCGTACTGACTTCTCTGTTTAGAAAGTTGCCTGTCATATAAATTCGAAGATCGATGTCTTCTCTTTACCTCTATTTCAATTGGTTCTATATCCAATATTGTTTCCATGGCCGTAGTTGATGTGGTTCTGATGGTTATCCCCAAGCAGCCGTGGCGTTGGATTTGTGTTAATGTTTTAATGTATCTCTTATTTTTGATAGCCATCCGCACAACCTAGCGCTCCGTATGTTATCATAGGTCTTATAACACTCGTGTATATCCAAATCATTAATTTTGGCGATACACCCCAGGTTTAGCCAACTGCAGTTTTGCAGCTCCATAGGGCTCTTAAAGCTTTTTTTTTCTTTTGGTGCTTGCAGGTAGACCACATCTCTTTAGATTTATGGCCAAAGTTTCTGCAAAATTTGGTTGGTCTACAGCAAAGGGTTCGAGTAGCTACCATACAATTCCTTCTTTTATATGAGCAATACTATACACCTAATAAAGCTTAATGTTTGAAATTTTGACAAAAGTAATTAACCGGATGATATAATGTTTATATTACGGTCATACGGGTACCCCAGAGTTGACACAGTCTACTCGACTACACTCTTCCTCGATTTATTTAATTTTATATTTAACTGTGGTTTTCATGCAATATTTTAATTTATACATAAGTTTAGTAGCTGTGTAAATTCACGACCTGTAAAAAATTAAGCAATAATACACCAACATCTGTTATTGACTAGTTGTTAACACAACATCACATCTCATACATTGTCAAATCTGATTCTGCCATTACAAGTGCTACCATCCTGCATATTGGTTTTAAACAAAATTAGAGTAAACGCTTTGCTAAATCTACTCTTTAATAAGATAATTAAAAATCTACTACTAGAAAACTAAAAATGGTAAAACCAAAGCACTTATGTAAAATATGTGACTTAGTGGTAAGTAATGTTGATTATGGTTTACTATGTGACGGAATTTGTTATTCATTATTAAACTACTGATGACTTGAAAGTGGAACTAGGAAAAATCATTGGTGACGAGTACAAAATCAACGGTACGAAAATGAGGAAACCAAGAATAAAATAATCACACGTCGAAGAAGAATTCGAATCAGATAACCGGCTGATGAAATCTCTTCTCGCACAAAATGCTAATATCGATGACACTGACGAATGCAAAATTATCCACAAGTATGACTAGCAATACAGGTACATTTTTGAATGTAAACAGTCAAACATTAACTTTGGGTGGCGAAGCCATTATGTTAGTGAACATCTTCATGCACCTAGATGTAGCAAATGTATTGACTACGGTCATAGCTAGACCCAAGTGTTCATAGTTTGATTTTGACACCGGGACATGACCGGTGTTTTTGAAACAAATAGAAATTGCCAGATCAATAGGCATTTATTATTGAAAAAAGGAATTAGCTGAAACCATACCATCAATATGTTCGTCTCATCAAATTCTCTAAATATAACCTATTTCAATTTAAGAAGTATTAGGAACAATATGAATGAATTGGCGATTTCATAATTTCAAACCCTGATGTGTCAATTATCGTTGACAATGAAACTTGGATGTATGATATCGAAGAGCAACATTACAACTTAGATAACTTTTATTCGGTATATAACAGTCGTAACGAAAACATATAGAGCTCCGTCGTATAACGTCAATAACTTCATACAATTTATGGAAAACGTACTAGATGAACATAACATCTACCAATTACACGGACATGCTAAAGAGTACTACATCCTGTATTGTAAACGTTGTCGATAAAGTGAATGGTACAAGAACAGCAAGTACCTCAGGCACATTAATTGACCACGTAATCACCAATCATTTACGAAGAAACATAACATTAATGTCGATACAAGTGATACGGCGATGTTTGACCATAAAATTATAAAGATAAGAATAGAAAAGCTACCAATCAAACTCAAGCCAATGGTGCTAACTACTTACAATGTGATTGACTATCAGAGAATGAACGATATCGTCGCAAATCAGCTTAGTACATATATAGCAAGTTCATATTTGTCTTTCGTTTACATCCGAATACAGAACCTTGTGATATTTATCACCACCTATCTAACATGCCCAATATTGATTGTATTCCAGATGTTGATTCGCTTTTCAAAATAGCAACTAAACGGTACTCATCTTTTAAAATTAGTATTTTTGATAATTTATTTCAATTCATAATAAATCACAATAGTTGGCCTTCCGGAATACTCATTAAGAAGTTCGAATTGCGTAAGAAAATTTTACACTATTGAGCAGCTTAGTTGATTTGCAATCTTCGAACCTATTTGAAGTGATTTGTGTCCAAATCTATTTTAGACGCGCAAAAGCTAATTTATTAATTTTATTAGCCTATATATCTCCCAGTAATCTAAATAAAGTTGAGTGTCATAGTGAATTCATTATTGCCATTAACAACATTCATTGCAAACTCATAACATTTGATAGTCTTTTAATTCTAGACGATTTTAATCTTCCAAATTTGAAATGATTATGGTTCGATACAAATAATTTTTTAATTGCAGATAATGTCTCATTCAACTTTAAATCAATTTTTATTGATGGCCTTAATAGTCTAGATCTACTGAGTTAGGCAGACAACTGGACCTTGTTTTTTCTTCAGACCATGAAAATTGTTGGGCATCCCATAGCGAATTAACATTCACAAATATAAATGACTATCATCCTCTAATAGATATAATTCTCTATATAAATCAATCTAATGAACCATGTCCTTCTGTGAATTAATCAAAGTTTGATTTTGTTATAACAAATTTCACATAATTAAACTCTCTCTTAGCATTTCTTGATGTGGAATCAATGTTCTCTTCATCAAACATAAACACCTGCCTAAAACGAACTTGGTTGAACCTCTTTATAAACTATTTAATCTGTTCATTCAATGTGAATACTTCCCCGAGTCCTGGAAACTTTCTTTTATGAACCCAGTAGTACATACGAACGAAGACTCGTGACGATGTTAATAATTTTAGACCAGCTGCTAAATTATCATCTATTCCAAAGTTGTTTGAAAAAATAATTTGCTATCACTTCGTTGACTATTCAACAATTTATACTACCAGAACAGCATGGTTTTCTAAAGGGTAGGTCTACGGTTACGAATCTAACCGAATTGGTTTCTGATACGTCAAAAATCAAGGAAACTAAAAAACAGGTGGACATGGTATTCACTGATATCAGTAAGGCCTTCGAACTGATCCCCTATAAAATTATCCTTAAAAAGCACAAAGTATTAGGATTTTCAAATCGTAACTGTGAATTGCAGTGTGAAGTATGTTGCTGATCGTTCTTCTGATTTGGGACTCATCCTTGATAGTAGGTTGGATTTCAAGATAATCATAATCACATAATCATGCTTGGGCAGATCCAATACGTTTTCTTACCTATAATGCTTGACTTCTTATTAATATAAACTATCTTCAATGACGCCGCCTAATGGCGGATATAATATTTGTTCAGCAAATAATTCGAGGTGAAATTACCACTCTACATTCTACACTCTACAGACTACATTAAATTCGAGCCAATTTCGCGTAGTGTTAAGAGAGACTAACTTAAGGTCTGAGCTCTTTGATACTAACGTTAATAAATTAACTTTGAGAGTCACACGTAACGCAAGCATGAGTAGATCTCTTAGTTATTCTAGCATTCGTAAATTAACATGCATTTGTAATGCTAGGCAAAGTATTGTTGGCATGAGTTTTAACTTTATTTTCTTTTGTTTTAATAATTTAATTTGATTAACTTTATTTTATAGTTTTAATAGTAGAGTAGCATCATTTTACTAATACACTAATCCTTTTAAATGATGACTTTCAGGAGCAACATTTACTGATGCTTAATCTAAGCAATAGTCTGATACAAAAAAAACAATAAAAATATATGTAACAATTGAAATTATGAAGCCAAGTCTAAAAGTGAAAATAAGCTCGACGTACCTTATTATCGTCCGATTTCCATCCTACCTACATTTACTAAAGTGTTTGAAAAAGTCATAAATAATCGTATAGTTCATTTTATATCGATAACTTGTGGATTCAACAGATATAAATTTGGGTTCCAGAACGAGTCAAACACGTAGGCAGCCCTGTCGGAAATGACAAATTTCATAAGCGATAACTTAGATAACCTCCCCTATTCTAAATTCCCTCGTACGGCTAAATCGGAGATAATCTACGAAAAAGTGATTCTTAATTCAGAGTTAACGTTACGAAAACTGCAAAAGTCTACGAAAGAAATATTCATTCGTACCCTATTCGTATTTCATATTACTTCATTATCAGTTCACTTTTGTACATATAAATAAAAAGTTTTAAATGAATTTACATTTTTATTTAATTGGTTAGTTAACTATGTTTTATAAAAATATTTAAATTTAACTCTTTTCAAAATATTTTTCAAAAATTATTACTACAAAATTGAAAACAATCATCATTTTTATTTAAAAAACTGAATTCAAATGTCAAAGTTGCCATTGCAAATTTAATTTTCTACGAGGGAATTTAGAATAAGGGTTAACGGTTCGTACTTTGGAGCAATATTCGTCGACATTAAAAAAGCTTTCGACACGGTGGTGTATACTTCATCATTGTTAAACATGATGGTATAATTGGGAATAAGACATGTGCCACTAAGCCTTATTAAAAGCTACCTAGAAAAAAGACCCATTAAAAGTAGGATCAACAACGTCTACAGCAATGCCAAAATACTGCAATACGGAGTCCCTCAAAGGTCGAAGCAGGATCCAACACTATATTTGTTATATGGATGATTATTTTTTTTCTTGCACATTTCAAAATTTTTAAATTTTAAATTATTTTTCTTTTTTTATGAGCCATGGTATTTTATTAAGCAAGTTTCTAGTTTTCACTACAATATTCTGAAATGTACACTGTACACTTGAGCTGTACACTTTTGTCAAAATTACACATTTTAGAACAAAATTAGTAAACTGAGCTCCGCAGATTTGTCCATTGCGTTACTAAAATGTAAAATGTTATATAAATGTAAAAAAAACAAATAAGAAAAGCAGTAATCAGCTTTTCGTATTTTATTTATTATAAATAGAAAATTGCTATTTAAAAATTAATAAAAACGAGGAAGATTATAGTTGCCCTTGTCAACTTTTAGATACCCGTGCATACCCACTATGGTGTATAAAATAAACCGTAATTTACTTCCCTTATACATTTAACTCATTACCCCATAATTTTGACGTAAAAAAAAAAAAAAAAAATTAACAAAAAAAAAAAAAAAAATCACAAAACAAAAAACAAAATTTTCATTCATTGTCCCATAACTTTAGCTTAAAAAAAAAAAAAAATTAACAAAAAAATAATCACAAAAAAAATAAACAAAATTTTCATTCATTGTCCCATAACTTCAGCTTAAAAAAAAAAAAAAAAAAAATAAAAAAAAAAAAAAACAAAAAAAAAAAAAATTGGCCCACCCTAAAAGTCCGAAGGTCCGAGTGATGTTAAACTTTGCCAAGTAACTTGCCCCAATTTTAATTTTAACCTTGTAGCTTCATTAGATTCAAAGTTATTGAATCGAAAACTTTGTATGGCAGCCCCCCGAAAATGGGGCCCTAAAATTTTGAAACTTCATATAAGTGCTCGATTCATTATATAACTAACCGTGTGTAATTTTCAGCCTCGTAGTATAATTAGTTTTGAAGAAATTCATATGGGTGCAAAGAAGTTGTATGGCAGCCCCCCGAAAATGGGGCCCTAACATTTTGAAACTTCATATAAGTGCTCGATTCATTATATAACTAACCGTGTGTAATTTTCATCCGCGTAGTATAAATAGTTTTGAAGAAATTCATATTGGTGCAAGGAAGTTGTATGGCAGTCCCCCGAAAATGGGGCCCTAACATTTTGAAACTTCATATAAGTGCCGGAGTCATTATATAACTAACCGTGTGTAATTTTCATCCCCGTAGTATAAATAGTTTTGAAGAAATTCATATTGGTGCAAAAAAGTTGTATGGCAGCTCCCCGAAAATGGGGCCCTAACATTTTGAAACTTCATATAAGTGCTCGATTCATTATATAACTAACCGTGTGTAATTTTCAGCCTCGTAGTATAATTAGTTTTGAAGAAATTCATATTGGTGCAAAGAAGTTGTATGGCAGCCCCCCGCAAATGGGGCCCTAACATTTTGAAACTTCATATAAGTGCCGGAGTCATTATAAAACTAACCGTGTGTAATTTTCATTCTCGTAGTATAATTACTTTTGAAGAAATTCATATTGGTGCAAAAAAGTTGTATGGCAGCTCCCCGAAGACTTGGTCCGATTTTAACCAAAAACAATAGGGAACCTACAAATTGTCTAAAAATTACTTTGTAAAAGTTTCAGAACTCTAGCTCTTATAGTTTTTGAGTTATCGTGCTGACGGACGGACGGACGGACGGACGGACACACATAGCTAGATCGATTCACTTTTCGATGCTGATTCGATACGTACCCTTGACACTATATCTAGCTCTTATATTTCGATGCGTTACAAACGGAGGAGTAATTTTAATATACCCGATGTTCATATATGTATGCACGGGTATAAAAAGTATATAAGTTAAAAAAATTTGAAAATTTATGTCCGTCGTGTTACTTTTTATCAAAAAAATTTCAAAAAATATTGAATTTCGCTGTTACAGCAAGCACGTATAGAATATTTCATATCACATTAAAATACAAATAATATTTATATATCATTTTAATTAAACAAAACTTAAATAAAGTATCTTAAAATTAAATGAAAATAAAAATAAAGTCTTTGTAAGCAGGGACAAAAAGTAACACAGTGGACAAAAAAGTAACATAGGGGACACTAGTCAAAAAAAAAAATTAATTAAATACATTAGCATTGAAAATTATAAAGAAAATGTTAAGAAATTGGCGAGGAGTTTGCTTTTCAATCAGATTTTTATTTTTGTGATAATATTTCACTTTTTATAGCCTTTTTTTTTATAGCCGTCTTTAAATCAAGTTTTCGTCTTTCCCTCTACCTCCTCTGCTTTTTAGCAGGTGGGAAAGATTTTTTTTATTGGGTTTGGGCATATTCTATTAACAATTAATAATATTATAGCATTTTTTTTTTAGAACTATACCAATTTCTTACCAATAAGTCCACTGCGTTACCAATTTGTCCATTGCGTTACCGCGCTAATAGTAACACAAAGGACAGGTAACGCAATGGACAATTTTACTGAATTATTTAAAAATATCATAATTTATTGAACACATAATATAAAAATTAGTTTTTTCTAAAAGTGCTCTTTTTATTACTTTATATTTTATATAATAAAATATTTTAATTTGTATTTAAGTCGAGATAAACTTGGTAACATAGTGGACAATTAATAAAAATACATACTTATACGTTTTGGAAAATTTAATTTTTTTTTAATTATAGCTATTTTTTTGAAAACTTTTCAACAACAGAATAAAAATAATAAATAGTTTTTGACAAATAACAAGAGCCGCGCAACTTATTTAAGAAACAAACCGTTTTAATTTAAAAAGTAATGCTTCGGTAACACAATGGACAAAACCTAGGGACATCATTTATTTTGCTAAAAAAAAGGTTAAACAAAATTTTTACCGCTTCTAAAATAAAAAAATTAAACTTATAATAACTATAATTTAGAGTCTTGATTACCCAATTTATACCAAAGGCAGTATTAACAGAAAAAATTAATCCAAAAGTCAAAAAATGAAGCTCGGGGACATAGCATTTTGCTATAGGTACCGTATGCTTTTTTAATTTTTAAGAAAAACTGTTCATAGAATTTTCAAATGAAATGGGGGCAATGGGGAATCGTTTGTAAAATTAATATTAATTATTAATTTTTCTGTATTTTACTTATTTAAAAAATTATAAAAAAATTGATTCCAGGACATGAAATGTGCAATAAAAAAAAAATCACCCATATATCAATGAGTGCGCTAATATAAATCCACTTACATCTTTGCAGACGACACTTGCTTACTGTACATGGCTTCCAGTGAATATGATTTATCTATAATCTGACTATCGTATTATTCGTATTATTCGTAAAGCAGACTTTAAAATATCACCTGAAACGTCTAGATTAATTTTGAATCCACACGTAATCTCTCAGCTACAATATAACATCGTCATTTGGTTGTCGTGTGCCGATTACCTTATTCAAAAATATCATCTGGCCCTCACAAAAATGATTAAAACTATGTTTAGGTATGAAAGAGATTACAGCGATGCCAGTGTCTAAGCTGAAACAAAAATAAACAACATTAAAAAAATGATAATTCAGGAAGGACAACCAGAAATTCAAACAAGATTGAAATACCCGCGAGAAGAACGAGCAAACACTTTAAAAGCTTATTACCATCTGCAACTCGATTCTTTAATCTACTACCCTATAATATTAACGACTCAGCAAGTTTCACGGTTTTAAAAAAACAGGCAATTGAATTGATCAAAGACAACATCAGTACTTTTCTATGTACATACGACAACACTTCATTTTTTTTTTTAATTATAATTTGTTTAAAATTAATTTAACTAAATTTGTAATTATTAACATATTTTTCTTCTAGTCATTTTGTTTACACAATTTATTAATTAATATGCTAGAAAATTATTCTTTTTAATATTTAATTTTTTAATATTAATCTCATCTCAACACCTGTTAAAAACTGAAAAGAGATGATTGGTTTTTTTTTATCGAAATTTTCAACATATAATTATTCTTGTATTATATTCTTTTATTGAAAATAAATAAAATAAAATAAATGAATAAAATAAATAAACCACTACATAAGACAAGCAGATTATTAAGTCTAAATCCGTTTTTAGATTCTTCTCAGTTTTTCGCTTAGGTAGAAGATTGTCTGAATCTGAACTGTCATATAAATAAAAATATCCTCTTATACTTTCCTACATCAGTTAATTGGCAAATCATAAATCATTCACATTTGCATTCATTAAATAATGGAAACAATCAAACTCGGGAATATATTAGACAAAGATTTTGGATAATAAATGCATTAAAGGGAGTCAAAGGAAGTATTCACACATAAACAGTTCGTCATTGATTTAAAGCATTTTTAGCTTCTCAACGAATGGGTAATCCACTAATATATTAACTCTGTATCCTGCAGCGGAATTGTCATTAGGCATTTGTGTATAAGATTTTCTTCTTAAATCTGGAGGTTTCGAATGATTATTACTTTGATAAAAAGTTGTTTCTAAAGTAAACATTGCGTTATTTGATACATCGTTTCTCCAAGAACCAGAAATTAAAGTTCCATAATGTAACCGGTTTATTACGAGTGTCAAACATCCTTCTATATTAAGCAATTGTCTGATAAAAATATTTAAATTTATCGTATATCGTTTTTTAGGAATTACAAAACGATAATTGTTATATTTAACCAAAAAGCTTTTTTAAGTATTTAATGTTTTTGTTGTTCTCTCTTTTAATTTTTGAGTCATAATTTTAAAATTTTTAATTTTTAATCAAAAAGGAATATATAGTGTTGAATTAAAAAACTTAAAAAAAATTAAAAAGTTTAAAAAAAAAAGCTAAGTTTTTTTTTGATATTGTATGAGACATTTTAGCTTAATACAAGCTTCAGTTGTGTTGTGTGTTCATTTAGAGAACTATTACTAACTAATTAAATCATCATTTACGATTTTTTTTAGATTTTAGACTACGGTAGTTAATTTATTAATTAGTGCCCAAACCACTGTTAACGTTCATGCTCGCGTACAGTCTGGCTTTTAGTGTTAGTTTGTTAACATTAGTATCGAAAAGCTAGACAGTGAGTTGGTCTCTCTTAGCATTCGAAGTTCAAACTTTCGTAATCTGTCGAATGGTATTCTATATAAAAAAGTTCGGGAGTTCTTAAATTGCTCGGATAATCCCTAAATCTTATTTGTTCACGAATACAGGGTGAGATAATTTCGCCGCGCATAATTTGCTGAACGAACAAAACCGCCACTAAATTGCGTGACTGTAAAGTGAGATTAATCAGAGAGAGTCTAGCTTCATAAAATGGAAGACGGATTGGATCAGTCCATGGTAGATTGCGCAAAGCAAATCTTAAAAATCTCTTTTGTACTGATTCAGTACGAGAAATATCAATATCACGATACGGAGACCAAACTTGACTTGAATAATCAAGGATTGGTCTAACGTAAAGAATAATAAAGCCTAAAGTTGAATTAGCCCTGTTAACAATGTGATTGTAGTAAATTTTCAAGTCCATCCTGTTATCAACAACCAAACCCAGTTTCCCGGTTGAGTTTCAACGCTGCCTTGAAAAATTCATGATTTGGCATTTTTTTAACTTAAGTTCCAGCATGAAGAATATGAGGTATGTCAGCCAAATTTAATAAATTTACGAAAGAGAATAAGAGATTCTTCAAATCCTGTTGAACTGGAAAATTCAGTGTAGGTATTATTTTATTCTATATCTATTATTGAAAATATCGTTATTTTTTTTCGGTTTTGAGCAAAATTTTAGATTGTCGAAAGTGGCTTTCTACTAGAGCGAATAAGGACAAATTAACAAGGTAGTTATCAATTAAGCGTAGGAAATGATTTTAATTTAAGATTAGCTCAACCAAGAGTATCCGTCATATTACAAAAACAGTACGGAGATTTTTGAAAAAACTATTGCAAATATTCAAAAAATTTTGAACTATGGTAACTAATTTTATAACCGATAACAAGAGATTAAAAAAACCATAAATTTTGACATTCGTGATAAAAAAAATTTTTCTTCCTTATTAAAAAAAACATTGAAACTTAAAAGCTTTTTTGATAATTTTTAATAGAAACAAAAACGATATACGATAAATATTGACACTCGAATTAAAATAATCGTTTCCTCAACCAACTAATAACTTCAATTCAAAATAAAAATATTCATCTGCTTTCTGCTGACTAAAATGCCGAAAGCATTTTCTGCAACTCTTCTTGCACGTAAAAGTTTATAATTAAAAATCAAGTCAATCTGTTTTAGGCGCTGCCGAGTATATATAGTTTCAAGTAAGTTGAAAGTGGGAATGTGCCATCTTCAACAAAAATACCCAAATCTGGAAAATTATGGGATCCATTTTCTATACTTTCTTTCACTTTAAATTCTCGAAAAATAGTCTTTTACTTTTCCTTTCCATCCTAAGTATATATACTTGAATTTATATTAACTATCTATGAAAACCACTTTATATTTGTAAAAATCACTTCCACTGTAAGTTGGATATTTCATTTGAATGCTTCCCGTCAATAGCACCACAGCAGTTAGGAAAATTCCACCTTGTTGTAAACCTATTGCAATTTGTTTCAATTCACCTCAATTTAGCATGCATACACTGCTTTATACACTGCGGAACTAAAAAACAGAGATTCTATATGAGTGTTCTAAGGTGTTAAAAAATCACCTTTTTCTAAAAACCGTAGTTCAAATAATTATTTATATTACAATTAAAAGATTAGCTGATAATATATCCATCTCTCCGATCAGTTCAAAAATCATTCATATTCAATAACCAATAATGTATTAGGTACATTGGAAAAGTTAATTAAAAATTATTTCTTCACGTGATCTTAAAATATGTCATGTGATTTAAAAAGATATATCCACATTTTCACAAACAAAAATCCGCAATATGTTACGAGATTTTTAAATATGTATAATGTATTATATTTTTGACTGTAATTTTTTTTAAATCTTTTAAAATATTAAAAATTTAATTGTATTTTATTCGATTTCAAAAAGCATAATATTACAGGTATCAACAGAAAGTTTGAAAAATGATTTTCAAATGGCATTGGCAACTAAGAATTGAAATAGTCTTATAAGTTAAACATTAAAATATTAATAATTATCTTATGTAAAATTATTTTTAAGACAAATTTTAAGCCAATAAACAAAAAATATAACATTCAAGACGTTTATTTTTTAATAAAAATTTTCCAGTTATTGGTCCGTTCATAATATACTACAGAAATTTATGAACATTACTAATTACGTATTAACTTGGTAATCTTCACTTTTAGACTAAGATAACATTTCATTTTATACTTACATAATCTTTAATATTGTTTCTGTTCAGTTTATATTTCAAATTTTTTCTTAAGATGCCTTACGATGCAACAAATTTTAAATGGTAAAAACACGTAGAGTAAAAAACAAAAATATATGTATACAAAACTACGCCACCAGACCACAGAGTTATCGTTGAACTTCAAAAATCTCAATAAAACTGAATCCAAATAAAAACAACCATTACACGTTAAACTCAACTGATGTGTTGTCCACTACAATTTTATCTAACTCAACAATTCTTGAGGATTTAGTTAGTTAGGATTTTTAATAAAAAACACCTTACTACCTTTACAAAAAATGATAACAAATCTTACTAGTTTTCACAGACTAGTTTTTTTATTAACTCTGTTTTTTTCAATAATTAATAAAACAAAAACCTACTGCATTTACGCATGAAATTATTATCCGAACACAACAAACAGATGCTAAAAAGTCAAAAGTCATTACATGTGTATCCTAATGTTTTTGTGTTATACACAACCTAGCCTCCAACAATAAAAAAAAATTTTGATATTTCACAAACATTTTATATTCGGCTGAACATGCTCAAACAACAAATGAATTTTTAATATAAAATTTAAAACATAAATTCAATTTTAACGGGAAGATGTTCCCCCGAAAAAAATTATAATAATTAAATTATTATATACAAATTTATCAGAATTGATTTTTATAATTTTTTTTAACTTATGGAATGAACAAAACAACGAGAACAAGTTTTAAAACAATTTTGTGAAACTTTGGAAGGAACTGGAAGTACTATGGAATTAAAAGCGATAAACAAAAAATATAAAATAACGTTAGAAAAACTCCTGATTAAATTAAGCTATTTAACTTGCTACGAAATTATATCTATTAAGTGAAATCTAATCGTTTATATGAAAAGTAACCGTATTTCATCGGACAAACTGATAAAACAATTTGTATTTTTTTAAATACCTACTTTAAATAATACATGTAATATAATATATAAATTAATGTAATTTTTTTTTATTTATATAAAAATAATCAATAAAATAATTGCAACGGACGTATTTCTATCCATAACTGAAGTTCAGCCGATCATTTTTACTTGTGTGGTAAAAATTAAATGATTGCGTAAAATATTACGCAGTGTATTTTCCCTTAGGAAAACCATAACACTATAGAAAATTATACGACGTTCATTCGAAATTCTGAGCGTCATGAAAGTCGTGAACTAAAATTCGTAAAAATCAAAATTATTGCTTTTGTCTATCAAATTTTGATTTCTTTTTACTAATTTCTGAATAGTACTAAACACTTTTTATACCCTACACATATGAAAGAGGAAAATGGTATATTAATTTTTGGTATTAGGTTCGGATCCTAGAAGTTTTTAATAAAATTTAGGCCAAACACGCATAACTCCTAAAACAATGAAGATAGGACCTTCAAATTTGGTATCAATGTGCCTCTTCCTATGTCCTTAGAGTCCTTGAAATTTAGGACCAATTGGTGTAGTGGGTCGGAGACCATCCATACAGTTCTGAAGACGTTAAAGCATATCATCAAAATTAATAAAGAAAAGTAGCTCAAAATTAAGATAGGACGTTACAATAGTGTACAAATGTTAGCTGGTAAAGTATGAAAGGGACTGCATATGAGCGAAATCATTCAGATAAAATAATTAGAAAATGTTATTATGGTTAATATCATGTTAATTTCGTTAGCTATGCTAACTATGCTTTTATGGTTTTAAAGTAACTTATGGACTTCCCATTAAATTTGAACCAAATAGGTGTAGGATATTTCTAAGTCGGTTGCAAAGACTGAGTGTTTCTTTACTTGTTTTTTTAATATTTTTATTTTTACAATGTATGATCATAAAGAAATCATATACATAAAGTATTTAACTCGAACAAGTTTTTTAACCATTTCTGCAAAATTATAGTACCCCAAAATCTATTTTGTTGCAGATTAACATATACTGCTAAACAGAAAATTTATTTAGAAATAATATTTATTTGCAGCTTATAAAAAAATTAAATGTTCTTTTCTTATTAATAGTAGTGGTATTGTAGTGGTAATAATTTTTTTTTATTCTTTCTAAAGTAAGCGTATGTTTTTGTTTTAGTAAAATTAAAAATAATTTTATTAAGCATGTATAAGAACATAACGTATTGAAGTAGATAAATAAATAATAAATAAGAAAAGCCATAAGTTTGACTATTTTAATATTTTGTTTTAATAAATAAACTTAAGGCAATGAGGGAATAAATCAAGACCATATATTTATTATAGATTCACTGAAATAAAAGTTTCTTTTCCTACTTAGCGTAAATATATAGACATCATATACATGCCCTAGTACTATTAAAATTGAATTATTTTTAAAACTTTTGGAAAAGTTAATAAAATTTTATTTAACAATTTTCTTTTTAATATTAGTATTTAAATGGGGAAAAAGAACATTAGTACCTAAATAGAGAATCAGAAAAAAACAAAAGCTAATATAATTAATTAAAAAAAATGTTTTATTTTTTAAAATTAAGGAATAGGGTGGAATCGCCATTGGTCGGACGAACTGTTAGCGGTTTTCTTTCAAATTATTATAAAACAGTCACTAATAATCGTAGGGTTAAAGGTCTTTACTGTAAGTTACAATCTGCAGTAAGGACTCTTATGTGTCCAAAACCATGCTGTCACCTCCACGTGGTGGACCCCGGTAACCTTGGATGATGCAAAGGTCAATATGGGCTCTGTTATGGTCAGCTTCGCATCTGTATCATGTGTCACGGCAAATTTGTGCATACCAAAACCCTAGCCAAGCACTATCCAAGGGCTAACGACAGACGTGCCAAGTCAAGGTGGAATAGCATACACCGAGGGCTGCATGGCTAAAGGATTGCTTAGTCTTAAGTATGCGGACTCTGGTTAAGTGGCGACAACCAGTTTTGTTAGCTTTCTCTTGGTACGGCGAAGCAATGCCAAGAGCGACATATCTCTCCAGCCGACCAGTGATCTCCATGAGCAACGTCAATGGAGTAGATAGGTTCAATAATACTGATAAGGTCTTCGGGGAAGGAAGGAAAGGCACAAAGGAGCCCTAAACCCCTTCATGATGGAAAGCAAAGAAAAAATTGAGCGGCGTAGGATACTGCGCCAAACGTCAGTGGAATCTGCGGCTACCGGCGGGCCTGGCCTGCTAACAGGGGAGAAGTCGCCAGCAGAAAATATAATGGTAACAACAACGTCTAAGGGCACAGGTAATTCTATTGATTTAACAAATAGGAACATCGAAACTTCTTTCCAAGTCGTTAGGCTTAGCGTCAGGGAGAAGAAGTTACTCAGGCAATGGAGTCAGGAGGGAAAGTCTGAGGAAACGATCGACGCGATCGACTTTTCAAACAGAGAAGAGCGTTGCTCTAACCTCAGCTAACCCTCCCTAAGACCAGAGCCGTAAAGAAAGATAACACCAATATGCTGGTATCAAAGAAAATCCAAAGCGAGACCAACCCGGAGGAGTTATCAAAAGCAGTTAAACGCCTAAGATAGTACCAACGGTTGCTCCAAAGCCGAGGAATAAGAGTAAAGTGTCTGTTGTGCAAGGCACGAACGCACTGAAGAGCGGTGGGAACAACCCGGAGGTACTCTCCGATGGCGATAAAACGCCTAAGTTAATGCCAAAGGTTTCCCAATCGCGTCTGGAAGTGCGAGTAGTACCAAGCACGTCAGGAGAGAAAGGTGTAGGCAGAAAGAGGCCTAGATTGTAAGAGGTGAACGGGCAGATCAACTACCTATGTAGGAGACTGCGCGTCATCACCATCAACAGGAAAGGAGGTGATACACCTCCGGAAGCTAAGCCGGTGTCTAATGACACCAAAGAGAAAATCCCAGCCGTACAGGCCGAGAAGAAGATTCCGACCTAGTGGAAACCCGATCGAAGAACTCCTTCACGGAAACATCGGAACCGGGTTCCTTCTTAGCGGAGCTGGACGTCATGTCTGCGGACCAAGGAGAAAAGGAAAAGGAGATCACATCTCCGGATCCCAACTCCTCCAACGCAGGCAGAATAAGCGGGAGAAGGGAGGAAATAACAGCCCCCTCTCAATAGCACCTCCTGGAGAAATGGCAGGGAAGGCTGTTAAGATCATACAAGCCAACCTGCACGGAAGCATCTCTGCTATAGAGATAGTAGCAGAAAGGATGCTAAGGGAAAACCTAGCCGTGGCTCTTATTCAAGAACCGAGCACGGCTAATGATCATCCTACAGGATGGAGAAGAAAACACTTCGAGTGTTTTTATAATTCAAATAACGGTAGGCCAAGAGCGTGTATTGTTAAAGCTATATCTATCCCACAGCTAAATAGTAACGATCTGGTAACCATCCAGATGGAAGAGGCTACCGAGCAAGGGAGAAAGGCAGTCATCCTGGCATCTGGATATCTGCCATATGATAAGTAGTATCCACCAACACAGGAACTCTGGAATCTGGTAAATTACTCAGAAATTAATGGTTTACATCTTATTGTTGGTTGTGTTGCTAACGCCCACAATACGGTGTGGGGAAGCACCAACGTCAACAATAGAAGTAAACATCTTTTAGACTATTTAAGTACAACCAACCTGACGATTCTCAATAGAGGTAATACACCCACCTTTATTAACAAAAAGCGCAGGGAGGTTATAGATATAAGCTTAGCTGACAATGGACTAAACAAATCCATTAAAAATTGGCATGTCTCGCATGTGATATCCTTCTCGGATCATCGCCATATAAGAATGGACCTTGAAATAAAGGTAACAAAAGAACAACGTTTTAGAAATCCAAGAAAAACAAATTGGAATGAAAATAGATCAGCCCAAGAACAGATTCCCCACTCATGCGGGGACATAGAGAAAGAAGTCGAGAATATTACCTCGGCCATGCGAGTTGCATTTGAAAAGGCATGCCCTGAAGCAAGCCTGTCAAACAAATTCAAACAAAGATGGATGAATAGCAACCTGATGAAAATCAGGAGCTATACGCGAAAACTATTTAATAAAGCCATGAGCACCAATAGAGAAGTTAACTGGGTAGAATACAAAACTGAATAAGTACAAATCAGAATGCAGAGCAAATAGAAAAGACTAGTGAAGCCTCAAGACTTAGGAAAATACTATCTAAAGGCCACTCACAAGCAGAACTGATTGAAAGGGAAAACGGAACCATGTCTTTGGCAATGGAAGCATCCCTAGATATCCTTATAACAAAGAACTTGCCTGAGGATGAACTAGATAGTGAGGCCTCACATGAAGAAATGACAAACGCGAACTTAAATAACAGATCAGTAGTTGATCTCTTACAAAAGATTGATCTACTGATAACAAATTAAAAAGTCACCTGGGCACTGAATTCAATTGACTCGCTCAAATAACCAGGGCCAGACAACTTTTACTTAAAACAGATTCAGGAAGGTATGGGACTCCTGAAGAGAAAAATCAGAGCAATCTATAAAGGCTGCTTAAGATTAAGTTATACACCGCGGATGTGGAAAGAATCGAGAGTAGTTTTCCTACCTAAACCAAATAAGCTGAACTATAATAAAGGTAACGCATATAGGCCAATAAACCTGACATCATTCCTCCTAAAGGGATTACAAAAGATAATATAACTGAAAATAAGAAACCAGCTAAATCCAAGATTTTCGATAAACCAACATGCGTATATTATAGGCAAATCGGTAGATACGGTTGTTTTATCGACATAGAGGGGGCCTTCAATAATGTAAAATCCAAAATCATAATCGATAACATAAAAAGAAGAGGTATTGAAGAAATGCTCATTGAGTGGACTTACGAAATGCTAAGAAACAGGATGATAACATCAACCTATGGGTCAGCCACCAAAAGCAAAGTGGTAACAAGGGGCACACCTCAAGGAGGAATACTATCACCATTACTGTGGTTAATAGTTATTGACTATCTACTACAGAAACTGGTAGTGGACGAACACAAAGTAGTATGTTATGCATACGATGTTGTAATAATAGTCACCGAAAAGGAGACTAACAGAACAACACCCAAATTAAAGGCTGCAATCGACAAAACAATGATATGGGTGGTCGAGAACGGTTTGAAACTTAACTCAAGTAAGACAGAAATATGCATATTTAATAGGAAAAGAGAAGTGGTCTATCCACAAGCACCCAGAATAGATGAGTTGGAATTTTCTAAAAACATCAAATACCTTGGTATACAACTAGATGGGGCAAACATTTGAGCGGAAAGAAAAAAAAAGCCATAAGAGCCCTATGGGACTGCAGAAATGCAGTCAGCAAAACCTGGGCCTATCGCTCAAAATTAATGATGTGGATATACACGTGTGTTATAAAACTTATGATAACATACGGAGCGCTAGTTTGGTGGCCGGCTATCAAAAAGAAGAGATATATTAAAATATTAACACAAGTCCAGCGCCACGGCTACTTGGGGATAACTGGTTCAACTAGAACCACATCAACCAAGGCAATGAAAGCAATCTTGAACGTAGAACCGATTGAAATAGAGGTAAATAGATAGATACCGCTCTTCGATTTTACATGACAGGTAACTAGCTAAACAATGATAGTCAGTACGGGCACAAATAAATCATGACCCAAGTTAATAACTTAGGCTGTTTAATAAACTTAGCAACGAGCCCCCTATCAATCAGTGACGACATGGCAGGGGAACTCAGGCTAGATAGTAAATTCGATACTGAAACGGAAACAGCCCGTATCAACACTAGAACGTCACCAAATACGTTAGACATTTATACCGACGCGGCTAAAAAAGATAACCGCTGCGGTATAGGAATAGTATGTGACGAACCAGTTATAAGGTAATGATAAATGATAAAATGATAAATATCTATACGGACTGTAAATTCATAATAAATATAATGGAGGTTAGTTTGCATATGCCAAAGTAGACACTGAATTGCTGAAAGGCCCTGAATGGGTTGGGAGAAACTAATGCAGTTAGACTGCACTGGATCCCGGCACACTCAGGTTTCCTGGCAATGAGAATATAGTGTGGAAACAGAACCGATTGGGCTCTCGCACTCAGAGGTGAACGGTTTAAAAAAGTCTAGGCTAAAACCCAGGCTAATGAACAATGGCTAAACTCTACCGGATCAACTCATACAAAGAGTTTCTGGGGAGGAATTAAGTAGCAAGAAAACGAAAAAGATCCTAAAACTAAAAAGGTGTAACAAAAAGAAACAAAAACATATTTTTGGTTAATTATGATTGAATGTATGAAGTCTGAGTTCGATATTTTAAGAACACAACCTATTCAGTCCAGTGTATTACGATCTGAAGAAGTTTCCTACAACAATATTGCTTTTTTTGATAATTCATCCGTCATAGAATTTGTTTCATTAGGTTATGGGGATACATATAGGGATCTTTCTTCTGCATATTTAAAAATTAAAGTACAAGTTTTAAAAAAGGATGGAACTCAATGGAATGACAAAAACACTGAAGGAAAATTATTTCACCAACAAATGTAGTCAATAATCTTTTAGATTCATTAATAAAACAATATAACGTTCAAAATATATTTCCATGGATGGAAATTATCATTTATCATTATAGAGCTTATATTGAGTCATTATTGAATTATGGTACAGATGCTGCTGCAACACATTTAGAATGTGCTGGATATATGTTAGTCAAGCCAAATATAGCCAAATTTGGTAATAATGTTTTAAAAAAACGTCAAAAATTATTCCAAAATAGCGGTGTGGAGGGACTTATGGGTAAACTACATTTAGACATGTTTAATCAACCAACACTCCTCATAAACAATGTTAAGTTCTCTTAATTTTTTTTGCAGAAGATTCTGACGAATCCCAACTAAAAATTTTAGGAACGACTTTATTTAAGAGACATGACACTATTAACCTAGTGTACTATTAGCACATAATGCTGTACTGGAAAAAACTAATGCCAAAGACAATTTTAAAAGTGTAGAGGTAAAAACTTACTATTCCACAGAATAGTTTACTAGTACAACTTGATAATGTTTTCATTGGTCAGCTACCAAACAGAATAATATTTTGTATGACAGAAAATGCAGGTTACTCTGAAAAAAGTTTTAATGTATAATGTAATAATTCAAGACTATTTTGTGAAATCCCTTTAATGTGAAAAGAGAAATTTTATCATCTTTAATCTGACTTTGTGTATTTACTCGATCAGTTTCTTTAAACGGAAATGTTGTTGAATCGATAAGCATTTCAGGATGTTGTTGAATAAATGTCAGAATGGAAATGAATTAAAAATGAAAATAAAGCTTGAGTTTTTTATATACTTTTATTTTATACTAATGTAGAAAAGTATCCTAGTTGATATTTAGGAATACCCAATTGAATCCAAAATTTCGGAAAAAAATATAAAGGTCATTTCGAAAAAGATTATCAACTTGGTTAAATGAGATATTTTTTTTTTACAAATTACTTTTTCTGAGTTATCATTGCTGCTATAAACTGTATATGGGTAGTTTTAAGGTCCACCACTAACAAATTAATTAATTTATTTATTTTTAATCTAATATTACTACAATAGATAGTAATAAAATCAGTAAGACCGTCGACTAAAAAAGCCATTTGGGGCTGGCTATTAAATTTTTAATTAACATTGTTATTTTAATTATCTATATGGTTTAAACATTATTTACATAATTATATTTACAGTTCTTATTATCTACTTTTATTTACATCTTTATATTAACTTTTATCCTACATTTAAATTATATTAACATCTTGTTAAATTTATTAACATTTTTATATTCATTTTTCTTATATTTTAATTCTTATTTTTATTTAACATTTAATGCTAACTAGCAAATTTACCCGGTGTTGCCCGGAATTTTTAAAAATTTAAATTTATAATCTAAAGCTTTATACATACAAAACTGGTTTTTTGTTTTTATAGCGTATAGGCTGCAAACTTGCTCAGTCAATTATCATGAAAATTTCTATATAAAGATTTTAGGGTACGCGGAGTGTTCTACACTCAAAGTTGGAACAGTTTTCAAACTTCTTTGTAAAAGAAAATAGATGTCCATTTTCTCCAGTAGGTTCGAGTAGTTACCATACAACTTCTTTATTTATAAGAGAATTACTTTATACCTAATTAAGCAGGGTATCTGAAATTTTAGTTTTATTGCCAAAGTTTTTGCAAAAATTAATTGGGGTAGTGCTGTGCGTTCGGCTTGCTGCCATGCACCTTCTTGTTTTATATGAGCATTACTTTATGTCAATAGCAGTTAACTTGAATGGCCAACGGCCGAAAAAAAATATAGTCGATGTACTAGAAGAGGCTTAAAGAGCTGCTTTTCAACTTATAATTTTTTTTGTACTTAACTGAAAGTTCTACTACACTTTTCCTCATTTGTTATGATATTTTGAAGGAAATGTAGGCTTTTTTTGGAAAAATGTTTTAAAATACTATGTATTTAAGGTTTATATATACGAAATCGAATTTTTTGATTTGTAGATTTTATTAGAAAAAAAAAAACTGCATTTTGACTATGAATTCTATTTTTAAAGAAAAAAAATGTAAAATCTAATATATAAAGAAGAAAATTTGTTTGTTTGTTTGTTTGTTTGTTTGTTTGTCCAGGATTCACGTGAAAACCACTGGTCCGATTGACATCAAATTTTAGAGGAATAATTTTGGGAGTCCGGGGGGTGACATAGGCTATGTCGCATTTTTATAAGTCAGCAGGTTGCGGCTCCAAAGCCGTTTTAAGCTTTTTCGTTTTTTTGATGTCGAGTCGAAACGGTTTGACCGATTCACTTGAAATTTTGCACGAATGTTCTTCTTATTACACGGAATTAATGGTATAAAACTGGTTGGAATAAATTAACCCCTTTCGGCCCGGCGGGATTCCAAAAAATTTTGTGTTTCCGATTTGTGTCCAATTTTACAGGGTGGTTTTGCAGTCAAAAAGAGAGGCTGGCACAAATTTTTGTTGGGTTCGGTTAACCCGTTTGGGCACGAGGGCGCAATGAAGCTTTTTCAATGTTTTTGATGTCGAACCGAAACAGTTTGTCCGATTGACTTGAAATTTTGCACAAATGTTTCTCTTAGCAACCGCAATTAGTTGCATAAATTTGGTTGGAATAATTTAACCCATTTCGGCCTGGCGGGCTTCCAAAAAATTTTGTGTTTCCGATTTGTGTCCAATTTTACAAGGTGGTTTCGCAGTCGAAAATAAAGTCTGGGACAAATTTTTGTTGAGTTCGGTTAACCCGTTTGGGCACGAGAGTGCAAAGAAGCTTTTTCAATGTTTTTGATGTCGAGTCAAAACTGTTTGACCGATTGACTTGAAATTTTGCACAAATGTTCCTCTTAGCAACCGCATTTAGTTGTATAAATTTGGTTGGAATAAATTAACCCATTTCGGCCTGGCGGACTTTCGAAAAATTTTGTGTTTTCGATTTGTGTCCAATTTTACAGGTTGATTTTGTAGTCTAAAGAAAGGCTGCAAAAAGTTTTAGTTAAGTTCGATTAACCCATTTTCCACGACGATGATATGAAGTTTTCTATATATTTTATTTTCTTATACGATTAAAAGTATTTTATTGAAAATTTTGTACCAGCATTTTAATTAAAACCCACAGGGTTAATTTGGTTTTGACCTGTTTGTGCGTTTTGAACAAAGATTCAATGAAATTTTCAGTTTTCTTCAAATGAAATTTAAAAATCAAAAAATTCAATTTGTTATGTATAATGCTTAAATACATAGTATTTTAAAACAGTTTTTCCAAAAAATAAGCCTACATTTCTCTAATAAAATCATAAAAAAACGAGGAAGAGCGTATTACAACTTTCAGGTGAGTACTAAACAAAATATAAGTTGAAAAGCGAATTTTTAAACCTTTTCTAAACCATCGACTATATTTTATTCAAGCGTTGGAAATTCAAGAAAATCCCCTTTTGACCTATAGTCATTTTAATTCAGTTAACATTGTTCACCGGAAACCTACCATCCTCAACTATATCGTCAAGGAGCACCAAATTGTCAAGAAGCAGCATGTATAGAAAATTTACAGATAATCGTTCAAATTGTTTTGCAAACTGTTTTTTAAAGTTTTTGTTTCGCAATCGATTAAAAGAACTCGACAAACCTTTTTTTTAAGTATTCCCCTAATTCAAAGAAGTTGTACCTACTTTTAAAAATTGGACGTAATTTACTTACAAATTTTTTTTTGAACAATCGTCGGCAGGGGTTAACAACTTTCAAGTCTGTTAGTAAATTGAACTTCATTTTCAAAGAAGAACACATATACGAAATTTGAAGTTAATCTGTTAAATCATTTCTAATATATAGCAAAGCAACGAAAAAACCTATAAAAAGCTGTTGGGCCACGATGGGTTAACGGAACTTCACAAATATTTTTTTGTGGCATTTATAGGCAAAGTAGTATCTCAAAAAATTGGCTGAAACTTGCTTTTTTACAATTTTCAAGCTTCCGGGCAACGCCGGGTAAATCTGCTAGTAGATAATAAATAAAGAATTACGAAAAAATCTAAGAGATGAAAAATGTTATGTTGCTTAAATTTAAGTGTATTTTTATTAGGGTCTTTATTAGCTTTATTTTTATTATTATTAATATTAGAAATGTGCATTTAAATTTTTTAGAATTTTAAGATATTGTTATAAAACATTAGAAAAAGTTATTAGATATCATGCCCAAACGGGTTACTATGTCGCAACCAAAGTATCTCATTTAGTTTTGAACTATTTGAGAACAGCAAAAAAATTTGTTTTATTAAGTAAGTGAGCTTTTGTAATAAAGGTTAACTTGTGCCAATACAAAAAATTTGAAAATTGTATTGAATTTTTGTGCAAACGCGTAAACAGGCCAAAACTAATGGGCTTCAATAATTAAAATCTATTTTGCTGGTGTAAAATTTTCAATAAAATTCATTTAACCGTTTAAGCAAACAAAATTTATAGAAAACTTCATGGCGTCGTCTTCGCAATCGCTTTAAACGAACTTAACTAAAATTTTTTCCAGTTTCTCTTTTGGACTGAAAAATCAACCCGTACAATTGGGCCCAAATCGGAAATACAAAATTTTTTGGAAGCTAGCCGGTAATTCCGGTTGCTAAGTGGATTATTTGTGCAAAATTTCAAGTCAAACCGTTTCGACTCGACATCTAAAAAACGAAAAAGCTTAAAACGGCTCTGGAGCCGCAACCTGTTGGCTTATAAAAATGTGACATAGCCTATGTCTGCCTCCGGGCTCCCAGAATTATTCCTCTAAAATTTTATGACAATCGGACCGGTGGTTTTCACTTGCAAATTGTAAAAATCAAGTTTCGGCCAATTTTTTGAAGTACTGCTTTGGTTACAAAGAAAGCCTCAAAAAATTTTTTGTGGAATTCCGCTAACCCAGCACGATAACTCAAAAACTAAAAGGGCTATAGTTTTGAAATTCACACAAAGCCATTTTTAGACAATTTCTAGGTTCTCTTTTGTTTTTGGTTAAAATCGGACCAAGGCTTGTTTGCACCGATATGAATTTCTTTAAAACTAATTATACTACGAGGATGAAATTACACACGGTTAGTTATACAATGAATTGAGCACTTGTATGAAGTTTCAAATGTTAGGGCCCCATTTTCGGGGGGCTGCCATACAACTTCTTTTCACCAATATGAATTTCTTTAAAACTAATTATACTACGAGGATGAAAATTAAACACTGTTAGTTAGAGTGGGCCTTTTTTGTTTTTTTTTTGGTATTTTGTTTTGTTTTTTCTTTGTGGTTGTTTTTTTTAAGCAAAAATTATGGGATAATAAGTTAAATTTTTTTTAACTATTTTACTTTTTTATATTTTTTTTTTGTGTATATATAATAGCATAAGGGAAATAAATAACGGTTTATTTTAAACATCATAGTGGGTATGCACGGGTATCTAAAAGTTGACAAGGGCAACTATAATCTTCCTCTTTTTTATTGATTTTGGATGTAACGGAATTTGATGAAATGAACTTGTCATATGCAGTGTTGAAAAATATTTCGATTTTCCTACTTTGTCTAGTACATCATTTAATCTAGTTAACTTAAACTTGCCATCCATGATTTTTTTGTTGAAGGATCTAAAATCAACAACAAACCTCCACTTCTGTTCTCCTTTTTTACTTTTCTTGGGAACAATTAGTAATGGTGAGTTGAATGGACTAGTTGAATTCTCAATTATGTCTTCCTCCATTAATTTCGAGACGTGTTTTTCAATCTCTTGTAATTGGACATTTGGTGTTCTATAATTTTTTATATATATTGGTGACTTGTCTGTTATGGAAATCCGTGGCTCATAGAAATTATTTATAGTCAGCATCTCATTTTCTAAATGAAAAATGTTTTGAAATCTTTGACAAATGTCTAATATTGTTGCTTTTGTTTTTGTATCTAAGTTATCTATTTGTAGTTTCTTTTTTAGTTTTTCAAAACTTTCTCGCGACATGTTATTATTTTTGAAAAATTATATTTGATAATTTTTTAAAGCTTGGACTTAAACTTCAGTTGTATTTATAGTTATTGGTGTTTTACTTGTGTTCAAAATTTTCACATCTTTTAATCTTTTAGCTGGAATAATTGTATTAGCTATAAGTACTCCTTTACAGTTCTTTCTGAACTTTGATAGAGAACGGTCGATGTTAATAACTTTCACTTTTGAACAATTAATTAAAAATAAAAAAAATTTTATTTTTTTAAATTTACTGACGAATTTATTCGCAGTATATAATATTATAAAATATTTAACAAAAATTAAACCACAATTAAAAAAAAAATTTAATTAAAAAAAAGGAAAAAAAATACCGCTTTTGTATAGTGTGATTCATATAACTGGATTGCAAAGATGCAATCCGACAATGCTGAGGTAGAGAACGAGGACAGCTTAAGGTCCACAATAAACATGAAGCTGTGTGAAATCCTCAAAACTAAAAATACCAACAAATCCTTGAATGTTGCAGCAAAAACCAGGAATAGGCATCTTCGTGAAATTGAGGAGCTAAAAGATTATAAATAAACAAGAAGAAGATATGATGATATATAAAGCATTTTACGATAAACACCACGTGATGAATAGAGCCGCTCAAACTTCGGATAATTTTTTTAACCCATTGATGGAGTTGGAAGAACAGGAGAATATTACAGTTAAAGAAAATGACAGAAGTACTCCCACAATTGAGGTTGGCACCGCTGCGGGTTGCACCTCCGAGCCTAGTATAGAAGAATTGGCCAGAATAACTGAAATAAAAAAGAATAAAAATAAAACAGAAAAAAAATTAATGATAAAGCCGACAAAAATAACAAAAAAAATAAAATGCTACCCAATTAACTTTGGCAATACAGATGTTGCTTATCTAAAAAAGTTAATGAAAAATAATTTAAAGATTGACGATTACCTGATCAAAGAAAGAGGCAACGAACAAAATATAATTTACACGAATAAACTGGAAGACCATACAAAAACATGTGAGCTCCTAGAAAAATCCAAAATAAATTTTTTCACATATACTCCAAAGGAAGAAAAACGAGTCACGGTAGTTTTGAAGGGGTTAAGCAGCTCCCACACATGTGATGAAGTCATGGAAAGCCTAAAAATTCATGAAAGTAAATCTATAAAATTCGAAAAAGTTACCAGATTAACCACCAGACATTCTATTAAAAATAAAGCACAGCTACCATATTTTATTGTACAGGCTTCACCCAACAGCACATTCAATGAAATAATTAAAATAAAAACTTTAGACCATCAAATTATTCGATGGGAAAAATTACACAAACCAGACATATTGCAGTGTACACGTTGTCAACGTTTTGGACATTCCGCTGCTAATTGTAAAATGGAGCAAAGATGCGTGAAATGTGGAGGTAACCACCCACCAGCAGAATGCTCAATAAAACCTGAGGATCCAAGAGAAAGATTATTTTGTATCCTTTGCAAACAGAATGGTCATCCATCATCTATCAAAATGTGTCCTGAGTACCAACTAAAAATACAAAAACGTGATGAAGCAAAAGAACTTACCAAAAGAAAGATAGCAAATAAACACATGTTGCAGAATACAGTTCAGCCAAACCTATCTTTCTCTAGTGTGGTAAGATCAAATAATACTAATAAAAATTTTTCTAACACTAATAATATAAGTAATAGTAGTAGTAGTAATAGCAGTAATAGTAGTAATTCTAACAATGATATAATTTTAGAAATTAAAAAATGTTTTGTTGATATGCAAAAAGAAATGCGTAAAGATTTTAAGAGTGTTAGAGACGATATAAAAACTAATAGTAATAGAATCGATATTTTATTCAAACACTTACGCATCTCCAATCAACAATGAATAACAATTACTCATTAATATCAATAAATGTCAATTCTCTAATCTCATACAATAAAAAATTCTCACTCATACACTTTCTCGAAAATTATAAACCAGATATAATTTGTATGTGTGAAACGAAATTAAAAACATCTGATCACATGTCAATCAATAATTATAATCTGATTAGAAGAGATCGTACAAATGAAATTGAAGGAGGTGGTGTTGCCATAGGCATAAAAAATAAAATTGTTTATAAAATTATAAATTACGATAGTTTTGATGATTTTATTTGCATTGAGCCATGTATTATCCAACTTCAATTAAATCAAAGAAAAAAGTTATTTATAATTTCTATTTACGCTTCAAATAGAAATTCATACAACTTTTTAACAGAATTAGAAAAAATTTTTGATTTATTAAATTTATCAAATCCAAATAATTTCTATATATTAACTGGCGATTTTAACGCCAAACATACTTCATGGTTAAACACTGTAAATAATGCTCGAGGTGTACGACTACATAATTGGATACAAAACAAGAGTATTTGTTTTAAGCTTCAAATACATATGACAGATGCACCCACACTACCACGTGCAAACTCATATTTAGATTTAGTTATAACAGATGTCAGAATTAAAGTTAATTATTCGCACGCACATAAAAAACTCACCACACTCCCATACAATAGTGATCATAACGCCATACATCTCTCTTTCTCAATAGATAATGAACAGCTTTCTTTAACAGAATTGCCAACTATAGAAAATAATTTTAATTTTAAATATACCGATTGGGAAATATTTCAAACTAAATTGGATCAAAATTTTTATAAAGAATATACTACAAATAATAACAATTACAACAATAATAATAATAATAATAATAATAATAATAATAATATTAATAATAATAATAGTAATAATAATAATAATAATAATAATAATAATAATAATGATAATAATAATAGTAATAATAACAATAATAATAATAATTACATTCCAGATGATTGTAATATATCAATTCAAAACATTGATTATCATCTGGAAAAACTTAATAATATAATAACAAAAACAATGAAAGAAACTATTCCAAAATTTAATAACAAAAACAACATAATGAAATTCTACTCTTCAAACTTAAAAAGATTATTAAAAAAAAAAAACAGAATTAATGAGAGATATACACAAAATACACAAACAAAGATTAAATTTTTCTTCTTCCAACATGCAACTTCTAAAAAGTCTACTTAACAATATTAATTCATTAATAAAACAACAAATTAAAATCGAAAAGGTTTTCGAAACACTGATTAATGACAAATTAACAGCGTTTTCGATTACCAAGGAAGTTATACCAGATAACCAATTCGGATTTAGACATAAACATGGCACAGTACATGCCATCACAAAATTAACCTCAGATATTTGTTGGTTTATAAACAAAAATTTTGGGGTAGGTGCATGCTTAATAGACATGGAAAAAGCCTGTAACACGGTTTGGTTAGATGGTATTATTTTCAAACTCTTAAAACTAAAAGTACCTAATAACTTAATAGCCTTAATAATGAATATGATATATAATAATAAGTTTTATATTCAAAATAAGAATTCAACCAATGATAAAACTTTTAATATTGACAATGGTTTATTACAAGGTACAGTAAATGCACCTATACTTTTTTCAATTTATATAGCAGATTTATTACATTTGTTAGATCGAGTAAAAGGTAATAATTATGCATTAGCTTTTGCTGATGATATTATCATATATTATGCCGATAACAAAGTAAACCCTATTAAGCATTCAGTGCAAAAACTTTTTAACATAGTTAGAGATTATTGTCAAGTATGGCTTATGAAAATAAATTATAATAAGTGTGAGACTATTTTATTTCGCAATACAGTCAATAAAACAGGTTTCGACATAAAAAAAAACTGGAAAGATTTTGTAATAAAATCACCAGATAATATCGCTTTATCCAATAAAAAAGTAGTTAAATACCTGGGTGTTCAATTACATAGAAACCTAAATTATATCGATCAAGTGAAATACAGTATATCAAAAGGTAATAAAGCATTTATGGCAGCTAAAAAACTATTTTACAATAAAAACATTAGTAAAAGAGTTAAAATAATTTGTTACCAAACATTAATTAGGCCAACACTTGTATATGGTGTACCAATATGGTACAACATTAGTACAAGCTTAATGGAAACATTACGGAAATTCGAAAGAAAGTGTATAAGAGTTTGTACCAATATAAACAGAAAGCCCGAATCCGACTACAAGCATTTTTACTCCAATAAATACTTCTACAAGGAAGCCAAAATCATTAGAATAGACAATTTTATAATAAAATTAGTCAGAAACCACTATGAAAGAGCACAAAACACTCCAGAAAATGGTTTAATATCACATATATTCTACCACAATATGGAGTACATTAGAAAGACCTTGCTCACAGGCTTTATAGCCCCTGAGCATTTTATCTTTCTGGACAAATATGGCTATATTCAAGACGATAATCATGTCCCCCTATTATACCATTATAATAGACGGGCTACATACAAAGTCATAGAATATAACCCGGGCGATATAAACGGAGAACATCTGAAATACGATATGTCAATACCAGACATAGACAAATTGCTAAAAAGAAATTATTGGTGGTTGGAAAACACGTAAAATTAGTCAAAATAAAAAAAAATTTATTAGCATTAAGTATTTGATACAATTTGTTTTTAATTAGGTTAGGTTATTTAAGTAGGTTAAGTTTTATAAAAAAAATGTTTAGTTATTGGTTTTTATATTCCCAAGTTTTTCCAATATTTATAAGAATAATATTAAGTTTATAATTTAAATTAAGTATAAAAATAAATAAAATATCGATTCAAATTAACATAAAAGTTAAACTAATAATTTAAATGTTAAGTATATAAGAAAGAAAACCGTTTTTGTAAATTTTTCTAGGTTAAGATAATTGTAAGATATATAAAGGGATAAATAAAATTTAAAGTTAAAAAAAAAAAAAAAAATAAGTACTCCTTTAGCCATTTCTTTGCCTATTTTTATACTATCCTCTTTTACATCTATGTTTATATTTATAATTGCTTCTGTTCGAGGTTGTACCGTGATATTAGATAAAGTTGTAGTATTTATGTGTAATGTAATAAATGGAAATCCACTCTTATGCACTTCGAAATTAATCTATTACAAAATATAATATGTTCTACTACTAATACTACTAAAACGAAATATAAAATTAAGATTATTTCCGGATTCTTTCTCTTCTTGAAAAACCGTGGACGTGGATACAAGTAATTAAGGATTCAACAGAAGTAAAATTATTAAATCTTTCTATATTCAAGTTGTATTATATTTATTAATTAATATTGTATAATTGACACGTATAATTGAATATTTAATAACTAATTTGGTATAATTCACACTTATAACTTATTAATTGAATAATAATATTAAATAAACATATATATTTCATATATATTTCATTAAATATTTTGCTTTTAATTTTAATAAAACCATATGGGGGCTCAACCGGGATGTGCACGCAGACTCAAGAGCAAAAAGTAAAAAGAAGTAAAAAACAGCAAACTTATTAAATTTCTTAAAAAAAAAATTTATGTTGGTGAACAGATGTTTTTATATTTAATAATATATTTAAAATATATAAAAATGATAAAAGAGTACATATATTTTAATGCTAAGTTACAATTTACGTAGGCCGAGTCAAAGATTTCAGTGTGGTTAAAATTAAAGTTAGTAATAAATTTTGCATAACGAAAAATAAATTTTGTTAAAAGAAGTAAGAAATATAAGCAATTGAAATGAATTAATATTTAAATCACTTTAGGATGTTACTTAGAATTACCGAATTAACAATTTAAAAAAATATATATATATCAAGAATTACTCAATCAAAAATTAAAACTTTTATAAATTCTATTACTAAAAATTAAATAGTTAAATATTGCTTATTAAAAATTACAGAATTTCTATTAAAAAAAAATATATATGGACTTATTATTGAAAATAAATTTTAGCAAAAATACCGAGAGCTACAATATACAAAAATTTAAAAATTCTAAAAAAAAAAATTATTTTGAAAATTAAATATTGTTATCAACCGATGAGATCTTGTGTATAAAAATTATCTGATATTAAAAATAAACTTTAAAGCAAATATATATCAAGAACTACCTAATCAAAAATTAAAAATCAAAAATTCATAAATTTTATTACAAAAAATAAAATAGTTAAATACTGTTTATTAGGAATTACAGAATTTCTATTAAAAAAAAAAGTATATATGGACTTGTTATTGAAAATAAATTTAAGCAAAAATACTGAGAATTACAGTATCAAAAATTTAAAAAAATTCTAATAAAAATTAATTTTAAAATTAAATATTGTTATCAACATAAATATTGTTATATATAAAAATTATAATAAAAAATTATTTTGAAAATTAAATATTGTTATCAACCGATGAAATCTTCTGTATGAAACTTATAAACTTATATTAAAAATAAATTCAACAAAATATTAAGAACAAACTTTAATAAATTTCATTACGAAAAATTAAATATTTTACCAACGGATGATTCTAAACTGTATTAAAACAAATTTTATGCTTAACTAATTTACATTGTTACATTTATTACACATACATTTATAAAAAATAAAATAAAAAAAAA
The DNA here is from genome assembly GCA_963082915.1 of Dolichopus griseipennis. Classification (NCBI taxonomy): domain Eukaryota; kingdom Metazoa; phylum Arthropoda; class Insecta; order Diptera; family Dolichopodidae; genus Dolichopus; species Dolichopus griseipennis. The sequence goes on along the minus strand of OY720441.1, from coordinate 196,615,942 downwards.
GGGGAAAAATAAATAAATAAAAACTAATTTTTAAATTTAATTATTATTTAAACAGAGGTTATTAATTTATTCAGAATGAGCGGGAGAAGGCGTCGCACAATACAGCGCAGCGACTCGATTGTTGATTTCGAGCCAACACCCCCTAATTTTTCTTCCCAAAACAAACAGGCAACAAAAATTAATTTTAGTGAAGCTGAAAGTGTGATTAGAAAGTTTAATGGTGATGAAACCATTAGTGTTAGGAAATGGATAGACGAGTTCGATCAGTATGCGAGCGTATTTCAATGGAATGAATTACAGAAATTCGTCTTTTGTAAAAGGTCATTAACAGGGGCTGCTAAATTATTCGTGGAATATGAAGCAAAACCTTTCTGCTACCGTGTTCTGAAGAATGAACTACTTAAAGAATTTGAAGCAAGGGTCACCAGTGCCGATGTTCACGCTAAGTTACGGCAAAGAAAGAAAAAGTATGAGGAATCTCTTCGTGAATATTTGTACTGCATGCTCGATATCGCCTCTCAAATTGAAATAGATGAAGCTTCATTAATAAATTACATTATAGACGGAATAAAGGACATACCTAGTAATAAAATGATTCTTTTTGGTGCCAAGACCATCTCTGAATTAAAGGAAAAATTACTGATATACGAAAAAATGACGAAAAGTGAAAACCAACGTTGGATAAGAGAAATATAACTATAAGTAAAATAGAAGGAAGGGGAAAAATTCGTCAACGTTATTGTTTTAATTGCGGCTCAGTTGAACATGAGGCTCATAACTGTCCACGAAAAGGTAACGGCCCGAAATTTTTTAGGTGCAACAAATATGGACACAAAAGGCCAGAATGTAAGGAAGAGCCGGCGAACGACTATAATAGACATAGTGGTGTAAATAAAAATGCATCAACGCATTTTATAGAAAATCCGAAAAATAATATGCGTATTAGGGCTAAAATCAATAACATTGGTTTCGAATGTCTCATGGATACTGGAAGCGACATATGCGTGTTAAAAGAATGTTATTTCAATTTAATTAATCCAAATTATAATTTTAGGAATTCACCAATAGTAATTAATGGCTTAGGTTCTAACATCAAAACTAAGGTATCATGTAAAGCAGCCATAGAGATCAATGGTGAAACTTATGAAAATATAGAAGTTCATTCTGTGGAAGAATCATGTTTGAAACCCGATATGATAATCGGAATGAATTTACTGAGTCAAGCCGTCAATATAAGCAATGGCAAAATTGTTATCCAAAAGAATATGCCCGAAGGAAGGAGTATAAGCGGAGGTAATGAAGACAAAGACCGTTCGTGCTATTTAACTAAAATTAGTTTGGACCAAAACTTGGAGGAACCTAAAAAAATTTTCGGACTAACACACCTCGAAAAGAACGAGCAAAATAAGGTAATTGCTTTAATAAAAGACTACTCCCCAAAATTTCCAAAAGAATCAGCAGTTCGAATGAAGATTATTACGGTAGACGACAATCCAGTTTATAGACCTCCCAGGAGATTTCCACCATACGAACTCAAAGTTATCGAGCAACAAATCAACCAGTGGCTAAACGAAGGAATTATAAGGGAATTATAAGGAATTATAAGGACTACGCAAGCCAAATAGTTCTCGTTAAAAAGAAGGACAATTCTTATCGTTTATGTATTGACTATCGCGGAATAAATAAAAAGATGATCAAAGATAGGTATCTTTTGCCAAACATCGAGGAGCAAATAGACAAATTGCAATCGGCCAAATATTTCACCACACTACACCTTGAAAATGGGTTTCATCACGTAACGATAGAAGAGGAAAGCCGGAAGTTCACTTCATTTGTCGCACACTGCGGACAATTTGAGTTCAATAAGGTCCCATTCGGACTCTGCAACTCGCCCAGTGTTTTCCAAAAATATATCAATTTTATTCTTAGGGTTCTCATTATACAAAGCCTAGTCATAGTTTGTATCGACGATATCATCATACCGTCGCAGACGTTAGAAGAGGGCATCAAGCGATTGGAGATAGTATTGGATGTAGTTGCTGGGAACGGTTTGCGAATAAAGTGGCAGAAGTGCCAGTTTTTACAAAAGGATATTGAGTATCTCGGATATAGGATTTGTAATGGCAGTATTTCACCATCCAGCTTGAAGACAAAAGCCGTATTGAACTTTCCAATACCTTCCACAGTCAAAAATCTTCAAAGCTTCTTAGGATTAGCTAATTATTTTAGAAAGTTTATACCAAACTTTGCTACAAAGGTACGCACATTACATGAACTTTTAAAGAAAAATATTTATTTCAGAATTGGACCGGTAGAAATGGCAGCCATCAACGAGATAAAACAAGCTTTATCAAGTAAACCCATTTTGAACATTTTTAGATATGGAGCACGTACAGAGCTGCACACTGATGCATCTCAAGACGGATACGGCGCAATTTTGCTGCAAAAGGATGGCACAGATGATTCACTTCACCCTATTTATTATTATAGTAGAAAAACCAACGAAGCCGAGAGAAACTACACGTCATACGAGTTGGAAGTGCTTGCTATTGTTGAAGCTTTAAAAAAATTCCGGGTTTATCTACTTGGCCAGAAATTTAAGCTAGTTACGGATTGTAAAGCGTTTGAAGGTACCATGAAGAAGAAAGATCTCACAACTAGGGTTGCTAGATGGGCTCTGTTACTGGAGGAATTTGATTATCAGCTGGAACACCGAGCTGGTAGTAAAATGCGACACGAAGATGCTCTGAGCAGAAATCCGATCGTTATGTGCATGTTCCAAAACACTTGGCAGCGAGGAAGCTATACAAAAACTCGAGATAATTGCAGAAACTTTTGGTTATCCAGAAAGGATAATAGCAGATAAAGGAGGAGCCTTTACATCAAACCTATTTCAAAATTATTGTAAAGAACGAAACATCCAACTGCATTTCATCACTGTCGGAGTACCACGAGGAAACGGTCAGATCGAAAGGGCTCATTCTGTAGTGATAAAGACTTTAACGAAACTTTCTTTAGAAGAAAACGAAAAATGGCACAATTATGTCAAGCCGGTACAACAAATAATTAATGCGACTTATCAACGCGCAATAAAAACCAGCCCATTTCAGCTGCTTACGGGTTGTGCGATGAAAACTCAAAAAGATTTAAGAATTATTGACACTATAAATGGAGAATATATAAAGGAATTTGAAGATGAACGTCAAGAACAACGTGAAAAGGCAATAAAAGATATTGCCGCTATCCAGGACGAAAACAGAAAAACATTCAATAAGAAAAGAAAGGACGCCACAAAATACCAACTTGGAGATTTGGTAGCTATTGAAAAGGCACAATTCGAAACTAGTTTAAAAATTCGTCCAAAATACCTAGGACCATACCGGATAGTTACTATCAAAGAGTTTGATAGGTATCAAGTCCAGAAAGAAGGAGAACATGAAGGACCGAATATGACCGACACGAGCGCAGATAGAATGAAACCGTGGATAAATTTCGAAGACGCGTAATAACTATTACTAAATTAACATTCTCTTTTAGACATCTTCAGGGGCCGAAGATCATCAGGAAAGGCCGTGTGGAATGTAATAAATGGAAATCCACTCTTATGCACTTCGAAATTAATCTATTACAAAATATAATATGTTCTACTACTAATACTACTAAAACGAAATATAAAATGAAGATTATTTCCGGATTCTTTCTCTTCTTGAAAAACCGTGGACGTGGATACAAGTAATTAAGGATTCAACAGAAGTAAAATTATTAAATCTTTCTATATTCAAGTTGTATTATATTTATTAATTAATATTGTATAATTGACACGTATAATTGAATATTTAATAACTAATTTGGTATAATTCACACTTATAACTTATTAATTGAATAATAATATTAAATAAACATATATATTTCATATATATTTCATTAAATATTTTGCTTTTAATTTTAATAAAACCATATTTATACACATTGGTAATATATTTTTATTTTATTTTATTTTATTTATTAAACCAAAACAAGGTTTTTACAAAAAATATCTTACAGCTATTGAAAAAAACAAAAAAAAATTAAAGCTAACAAAATGCACAAACAAAAAAAAAAAAATACAAATTTGATTACTAAGTTAAAAACTTACAATGAAAAATTAAAAAGTTGTACTATATACTAAATTTTAAAACAAAAAAACAAAAATGCTTACAGGACAAAAACACAGTATGAGATATAAATAATTGGAATGTATGTGATATTTATATGAAATTGAACTTGAAATAATTTTAAATGTTTACAAAGTAATTAGGTAATTTAAGTATTTAGGTCATTTAGGAATTTCTGTTTTAATTTATGTTTAAAAGAGTTTCTTGATATGTCTGATGAAAAGAGATGACTGTGTTTGTTGAATATAGTGCAACATCTGTTTATTGACTCATTTCTTCCGTATTCTGTTCTGTGTGTATTTTCTAATAAAATTTAGTGTTTCTTGTATTTCTGACTACATTGTTTAGTCTAATCTTATTTACTAAGAATTGAACGTCAATACTTTTTTTTATGACGTCAAAGGTAAAGCAAGATGAAAGCATTTGCCTACGTGAAGATAAGGTTAACATATTCATATTTGATAGCTGGGTGGCACAGTGGTTGAGTGCCGACCTTTCATGCGAAAGGGCCCGGGTTCGAATTCTAGTGAAAGTGAAAAAACTTTTCTGGTTTTCGACTCGACTCAGCTACCATTCGCCATTGGGTTCAAATTAATGGCATAATCAATAATTAATAATTATAAATCTTTAATAAAAAATACTTTAATATACAAATATAAACAAATGCAAAATATAAACAAATAATTTAATTAAATCATATAAATCGCAGATATAGAATACCATATTAGTAAAATATAAAATATTACAATATAAACAAAAAATAGAATTGTAAATATTGAAAATCTAAGACGTTTCTACATGTTATAAGGCCTAGTACTATCTCATGTTTAAATTGTATGTGGAATTCAATAAGACCAATTCTAATAACACGAATATAATATGACCCCCTCTTCCAACATGTACCTATGGTATAGACAGGCTTATTAGCCTAACAGTTGAACAGTTAGCGCTTAAAAAAAAAAAAAAAAAAAAAAAAAAAAAAAATATTCAATGAATTAAGTCTTACAGCATAGCTTTGAAGATGGAAGTTAAGCTTATAGTCCAGAAGAATGCCAAGATCGGTTATACTGGACACCCTTTCAAGAACTATGTTATCTATTGCATAGTCGAAAAACATTGTAGATCTTTTACGTGTGAAGCTTATGACCTTGCATTTCGCTATGTTAAGTTCTAATTTATTGTAGAAACACCATTCTTGTAAAGAATGTAAATTTGATTGAAGTAATGCCAAATCAGAACTGTTTTTGATAACGTGGTAAATTTTAAGATCGTCAGCAAATGCAATACGTGATACACCCTCTAATATTCTAGAAAGGTCTGAAATAAAAATATTAAATAGAAGTGGGCCTAAATGGCTACCTTGCGGCACTCCTGAGGTGACATTAATTGTGTTTGATAAATAACCTTGAAATTTAATATTTTGAGTTCTTTCAGTAAGATAAGAACAAAGCCAAGCGAGGAAAGAACCTGAAATGCCTAAAGTTTCAAGCTTTTTAAGCAAAATATTGTGATCCACACGATCGAAAGCTTTGCTAAAATCCGTGTAGATAGCATCAACTTGATAACCATTTTCCATTTCATTTAGTATTTCCGATGTGTAAACCGTAAGATTAGTTGTAGTAGAACGACCTTTTCTAAATCCATGTTGTTGTTCGTTTAATTTTGTATTTATGACGGGTGTAATTTTACTAACTACAATTTTTTCGAACAATTTTGGAATAGTGGATAAGATAGCTACACCACGGTAGTTTTCGACGGAAGCTTTGTCACCCTTTTTATAAATGGGAGTCAAAAAAGAAGATTTCCACGCATACGGAAAAATGCCTTTCGAAAGCGATAGATTAAAAATAAAATGAAGCGGTTGCGTCAAATAATTGGCACAATTATATAAAAAAGAAGGTGGGATCAAGTCGGGTCCTACACCTTTTTTTGTATCAAGGTTGGTAAATGCTTCAAATATTTCGTTTTCAGAAAGAAATAGATCTGTAATAATTGAATTAGATCTATTAAGTGAGATAGGAAAAGCGAAATTGATACGCGAATCTAATGGCCTATAAACTTTTTGAAAACAATCTGCAAAGAAATTACAGATTACATTAGGGCAAGAAGAAAAAACATTATCTTTAGACATAGAACTTGGATATCCATTTGTTTTTCGCTTTGTATTAATGAAGTTAAAAAACTTTTTTGCATCTGTAATTAATTTATTACCAATTTCATTGACATAATTATCGTATGCTAGATTTGATTTCTGTTTAAATTCTAAAACAAGATCGTTGTACCTGTTCAGTAAAATAACATCAGGGTCCTTCGTAACTTTAATTTTTTTGTAAAGTTTGTTGCGTTGATTACGCAATGTCCTAATATCTCTATTAAGCCAAGGTTCTGTTTTTACTGATATACGAAAAAATGACGAAAAGTGAAAACCAACGTTGGATAAGAGAAATATAACTATAAGTAAAATAGAAGGAAGGGGAAAAATTCGTCAACGTTATTGTTTTAATTGCGGCTCAGTTGAACATGAGGCTCATAACTGTCCACGAAAAGGTAACGGCCCGAAATTTTTTAGGTGCAACAAATATGGACACAAAAGGCCAGAATGTAAGGAAGAGCCGGCGAACGACTATAATAGACATAGTGGTGTAAATAAAAATGCATCAACGCATTTTATAGAAAATCCGAAAAATAATATGCGTATTAGGGCTAAAATCAATAACATTGGTTTCGAATGTCTCATGGATACTGGAAGCGACATATGCGTGTTAAAAGAATGTTATTTCAATTTAATTAATCCAAATTATAATTTTAGGAATTCACCAATAGTAATTAATGGCTTAGGTTCTAACATCAAAACTAAGGTATCATGTAAAGCAGCCATAGAGATCAATGGTGAAACTTATGAAAATATAGAAGTTCATTCTGTGGAAGAATCATGTTTGAAACCCGATATGATAATCGGAATGAATTTACTGAGTCAAGCCGTCAATATAAGCAATGGCAAAATTGTTATCCAAAAGAATATGCCCGAAGGAAGGAGTATAAGCGGAGGTAATGAAGACAAAGACCGTTCGTGCTATTTAACTAAAATTAGTTTGGACCAAAACTTGGAGGAACCTAAAAAAATTTTCGGACTAACACACCTCGAAAAGAACGAGCAAAATAAGGTAATTGCTTTAATAAAAGACTACTCCCCAAAATTTCCAAAAGAATCAGCAGTTCGAATGAAGATTATTACGGTAGACGACAATCCAGTTTATAGACCTCCCAGGAGATTTCCACCATACGAACTCAAAGTTATCGAGCAACAAATCAACCAGTGGCTAAACGAAGGAATTATAAGGGAATTATAAGGAATTATAAGGACTACGCAAGCCAAATAGTTCTCGTTAAAAAGAAGGACAATTCTTATCGTTTATGTATTGACTATCGCGGAATAAATAAAAAGATGATCAAAGATAGGTATCCTTTGCCAAACATCGAGGAGCAAATAGACAAATTGCAATCGGCCAAATATTTCACCACACTACACCTTGAAAATGGGTTTCATCACGTAACGATAGAAGAGGAAAGCCGGAAGTTCACTTCATTTGTCGCACACTGCGGACAATTTGAGTTCAATAAGGTCCCATTCGGACTCTGCAACTCGCCCAGTGTTTTCCAAAAATATATCAATTTTATTCTTAGGGTTCTCATTATACAAAGCCTAGTCATAGTTTGTATCGACGATATCATCATACCGTCGCAGACGTTAGAAGAGGGCATCAAGCGATTGGAGATAGTATTGGATGTAGTTGCTGGGAACGGTTTGCGAATAAAGTGGCAGAAGTGCCAGTTTTTACAAAAGGATATTGAGTATCTCGGATATAGGATTTGTAATGGCAGTATTTCACCATCCAGCTTGAAGACAAAAGCCGTATTGAACTTTCCAATACCTTCCACAGTCAAAAATCTTCAAAGCTTCTTAGGATTAGCTAATTATTTTAGAAAGTTTATACCAAACTTTGCTACAAAGGTACGCACATTACATGAACTTTTAAAGAAAAATATTTATTTCAGAATTGGACCGGTAGAAATGGCAGCCATCAACGAGATAAAACAAGCTTTATCAAGTAAACCCATTTTGAACATTTTTAGATATGGAGCACGTACAGAGCTGCACACTGATGCATCTCAAGACGGATACGGCGCAATTTTGCTGCAAAAGGATGGCACAGATGATTCACTTCACCCTATTTATTATTATAGTAGAAAAACCAACGAAGCCGAGAGAAACTACACGTCATACGAGTTGGAAGTGCTTGCTATTGTTGAAGCTTTAAAAAAATTCCGGGTTTATCTACTTGGCCAGAAATTTAAGCTAGTTACGGATTGTAAAGCGTTTGAAGGTACCATGAAGAAGAAAGATCTCACAACTAGGGTTGCTAGATGGGCTCTGTTACTGGAGGAATTTGATTATCAGCTGGAACACCGAGCTGGTAGTAAAATGCGACACGAAGATGCTCTGAGCAGAAATCCGATCGTTATGTGCATGTTCCAAAACACTTGGCAGCGAGGAAGCTATACAAAAACTCGAGATAATTGCAGAAACTTTTGGTTATCCAGAAAGGATAATAGCAGATAAAGGAGGAGCCTTTACATCAAACCTATTTCAAAATTATTGTAAAGAACGAAACATCCAACTGCATTTCATCACTGTCGGAGTACCACGAGGAAACGGTCAGATCGAAAGGGCTCATTCTGTAGTGATAAAGACTTTAACGAAACTTTCTTTAGAAGAAAACGAAAAATGGCACAATTATGTCAAGCCGGTACAACAAATAATTAATGCGACTTATCAACGCGCAATAAAAACCAGCCCATTTCAGCTGCTTACGGGTTGTGCGATGAAAACTCAAAAAGATTTAAGAATTATTGACACTATAAATGGAGAATATATAAAGGAATTTGAAGATGAACGTCAAGAACAACGTGAAAAGGCAATAAAAGATATTGCCGCTATCCAGGACGAAAACAGAAAAACATTCAATAAGAAAAGAAAGGACGCCACAAAATACCAACTTGGAGATTTGGTAGCTATTGAAAAGGCACAATTCGAAACTAGTTTAAAAATTCGTCCAAAATACCTAGGACCATACCGGATAGTTACTATCAAAGAGTTTGATAGGTATCAAGTCCAGAAAGAAGGAGAACATGAAGGACCGAATATGACCGACACGAGCGCAGATAGAATGAAACCGTGGATAAATTTCGAAGACGCGTAATAACTATTACTAAATTAACATTCTCTTTTAGACATCTTCAGGGGCCGAAGATCATCAGGAAAGGCCGTGTGGAATGTAATAAATGGAAATCCACTCTTATGCACTTCGAAATTAATCTATTACAAAATATAATATGTTCTACTACTAATACTACTAAAACGAAATATAAAATGAAGATTATTTCCGGATTCTTTCTCTTCTTGAAAAACCGTGGACGTGGATACAAGTAATTAAGGATTCAACAGAAGTAAAATTATTAAATCTTTCTATATTCAAGTTGTATTATATTTATTAATTAATATTGTATAATTGACACGTATAATTGAATATTTAATAACTAATTTGGTATAATTCACACTTATAACTTATTAATTGAATAATAATATTAAATAAACATATATATTTCATATATATTTCATTAAATATTTTGCTTTTAATTTTAATAAAACCATATTTATACACATTGGTAATATATTTTTATTTTATTTTATTTTATTTATTAAACCAAAACAAGGTTTTTACAAAAAATATCTTACAGCTATTGAAAAAAACAAAAAAAAATTAAAGCTAACAAAATGCACAAACAAAAAAAAAAAAATACAAATTTGATTACTAAGTTAAAAACTTACAATGAAAAATTAAAAAGTTGTACTATATACTAAATTTTAAAACAAAAAAACAAAAATGCTTACAGGACAAAAACACAGTATGAGATATAAATAATTGGAATGTATGTGATATTTATATGAAATTGAACTTGAAATAATTTTAAATGTTTACAAAGTAATTAGGTAATTTAAGTATTTAGGTCATTTAGGAATTTCTGTTTTAATTTATGTTTAAAAGAGTTTCTTGATATGTCTGATGAAAAGAGATGACTGTGTTTGTTGAATATAGTGCAACATCTGTTTATTGACTCATTTCTTCCGTATTCTGTTCTGTGTGTATTTTCTAATAAAATTTAGTGTTTCTTGTATTTCTGACTACATTGTTTAGTCTAATCTTATTTACTAAGAATTGAACGTCAATACTTTTTTTTATGACGTCAAAGGTAAAGCAAGATGAAAGCATTTGCCTACGTGAAGATAAGGTTAACATATTCATATTTGATAGCTGGGTGGCACAGTGGTTGAGTGCCGACCTTTCATGCGAAAGGGCCCGGGTTCGAATTCTAGTGAAAGTGAAAAAACTTTTCTGGTTTTCGACTCGACTCAGCTACCATTCGCCATTGGGTTCAAATTAATGGCATAATCAATAATTAATAATTATAAATCTTTAATAAAAAATACTTTAATATACAAATATAAACAAATGCAAAATATAAACAAATAATTTAATTAAATCATATAAATCGCAGATATAGAATACCATATTAGTAAAATATAAAATATTACAATATAAACAAAAAATAGAATTGTAAATATTGAAAATCTAAGACGTTTCTACATGTTATAAGGCCTAGTACTATCTCATGTTTAAATTGTATGTGGAATTCAATAAGACCAATTCTAATAACACGAATATAATATGACCCCCTCTTCCAACATGTACCTATGGTATAGACAGGCTTATTAGCCTAACAGTTGAACAGTTAGCGCTTAAAAAAAAAAAAAAAAAAAAAAAAAAAAAAAATATTCAATGAATTAAGTCTTACAGCATAGCTTTGAAGATGGAAGTTAAGCTTATAGTCCAGAAGAATGCCAAGATCGGTTATACTGGACACCCTTTCAAGAACTATGTTATCTATTGCATAGTCGAAAAACATTGTAGATCTTTTACGTGTGAAGCTTATGACCTTGCATTTCGCTATGTTAAGTTCTAATTTATTGTAGAAACACCATTCTTGTAAAGAATGTAAATTTGATTGAAGTAATGCCAAATCAGAACTGTTTTTGATAACGTGGTAAATTTTAAGATCGTCAGCAAATGCAATACGTGATACACCCTCTAATATTCTAGAAAGGTCTGAAATAAAAATATTAAATAGAAGTGGGCCTAAATGGCTACCTTGCGGCACTCCTGAGGTGACATTAATTGTGTTTGATAAATAACCTTGAAATTTAATATTTTGAGTTCTTTCAGTAAGATAAGAACAAAGCCAAGCGAGGAAAGAACCTGAAATGCCTAAAGTTTCAAGCTTTTTAAGCAAAATATTGTGATCCACACGATCGAAAGCTTTGCTAAAATCCGTGTAGATAGCATCAACTTGATAACCATTTTCCATTTCATTTAGTATTTCCGATGTGTAAACCGTAAGATTAGTTGTAGTAGAACGACCTTTTCTAAATCCATGTTGTTGTTCGTTTAATTTTGTATTTATGACGGGTGTAATTTTACTAACTACAATTTTTTCGAACAATTTTGGAATAGTGGATAAGATAGCTACACCACGGTAGTTTTCGACGGAAGCTTTGTCACCCTTTTTATAAATGGGAGTCAAAAAAGAAGATTTCCACGCATACGGAAAAATGCCTTTCGAAAGCGATAGATTAAAAATAAAATGAAGCGGTTGCGTCAAATAATTGGCACAATTATATAAAAAAGAAGGTGGGATCAAGTCGGGTCCTACACCTTTTTTTGTATCAAGGTTGGTAAATGCTTCAAATATTTCGTTTTCAGAAAGAAATAGATCTGTAATAATTGAATTAGATCTATTAAGTGAGATAGGAAAAGCGAAATTGATACGCGAATCTAATGGCCTATAAACTTTTTGAAAACAATCTGCAAAGAAATTACAGATTACATTAGGGCAAGAAGAAAAAACATTATCTTTAGACATAGAACTTGGATATCCATTTGTTTTTCGCTTTGTATTAATGAAGTTAAAAAACTTTTTTGCATCTGTAATTAATTTATTACCAATTTCATTGACATAATTATCGTATGCTAGATTTGATTTCTGTTTAAATTCTAAAACAAGATCGTTGTACCTGTTCAGTAAAATAACATCAGGGTCCTTCGTAACTTTAATTTTTTTGTAAAGTTTGTTGCGTTGATTACGCAATGTCCTAATATCTCTATTAAGCCAAGGTTCTGTTGTTTTATCTTTTTTACGAATTTTTGGCACAAAGCAGTTAATTATGTCAAATATTTTTAAGTAAAAGATAGAGATTGAAGAGTTAATATCCTGTTGTATTAACAGGTCGTCCCAAATTAAACTTGATAAAGCATTATTAATGCTTTGATAATCAGCGTTAAAAAAGTCATATACAATATTATTATTGTAAGATTTCGCGAATTGAGGCATAGAAGTGGAAATTTCGAAGATGACTGCGTTATGATGAGGAGTGTTAGTGAACAGGTTGACTGCATCATCAGCGAGTTTTACCACCTCTGTCATATGCATTTGAAAATGCAAGATCTAGCCACTTATTGTTTTTATTTGGAAAATTTATAATTTGTTGTAAATCATTACCATAGAACTCCGAAATAATGTCAAAATCAATTTCATCATGAAAGTTAATTGGTAATAACAAATTATCTGAATCATCTTCTATAAAAGATAATGATGGACGATTGAAATCGCCAAAAATAAAAATTGAATCATCCTCATTCATTTTAGATATAATATCGTGATAAATATAAAAGATAATAAACAAAAAAGTGATGTAACAAAAAATGAAATAAAATCAAAAATTATTCCCTCAACATTGCAAGTAGAAATCGAAAAATTAAAAGAATTAAAAAATGATGGTGCAATTGCTATTACTTGTAAAAATAAAGAATCTGTTAAAATAGTAGAAGATGCAATAAAAGAAAAATTAGGTAAAAATTATGATATTCAGGTAACTAAAGAAATAAATCCCAAGATATTAATTGTGGGAATGAGTGAAGAAATATCTAAAGAACTAATTGTGGATGCAATAAAGAAGCAAAATAGTATAGAATTTAGTGAGGTGAAATGTTTAAAGGTATATAAGGCTCAAAAAAATAAAAAATATTATTTTAATGCAATAGTTGAAATGGATGGAAATGCATTTAAAAAAGTTATGGAAATTGGAAAAATTAATATAGAATGGGATCGTTGTAAGGTATATGAACATTTACAAATTTTAAGGTGCTTTAATTGTTATGGTTTTAATCATAAGGCTACAGATTGTAAAAATGGAATTTGTTGTTTTAAATGTGGTGAAACTGATCATAAATCAAATGAATGTCAGGAAGCTGTTCAAAAATGTGTAAATTGTATAAGAGCTAAGATTAAATTAGGTCTTACAGACTTGAATGTGGAACACGACTCCAGAAGTGTATCATGTCCTAGTTATGTAAAAAAAATAAATGTTGCAAGAAGTAAAACAGCATATTAACAATTAAAGAATGTTGAAGGTGTTTGTCTTAATATACAAGGTACGATAAATAATTTTGCACAAATAGAATCGGTACTTATTCCTAAAAAATACGATTTTATTTCATTAACTGAAACTCATTTAACGAAGGATGATGATGATAGTTTAATTTATATAGAGAATTATAATATTATAAGAGTAGATTCAACTTCAAAACATACGGGTGGTATACTAATTTATTTAAAAAAATGTTGGAATTATGAGATAATTAGCTACTTTAGCTCAGCATTGAATTGGTGGGGGATAAATGTAAAAATATATAAACAAAATCGATATATTAATATAGTGGTGGTATACAGATCTCCAAAATATATAAATATCAATTCAGATTTTTATCTGAATTTTTCAAAATGGATTGAAGATATTGGAGAAAATACAGAAAAAACTATTATTATGGGAGACTTTAACATAAATTGGCTAATGAACAGTAATACAAAAATTTTTTTAGAAGGTATAATTCATGATAATGGGTTTAAACAGGTAGTGAGACAACCAACACGTATCACCATGCGTTCTAAAACACTAATTGACTTGGTAATGGTAAATGACAAATATAATGTTAAGGTAATGGTGGACAACCAGTTAAAAATAAGTGATCATGAAACAATAGTAATAAGTATACAAAATGAAAATACTATGGATGTTAAAAAAAACATTAAATATTTTAAATACAATAAGAATATATTTAGGGCAAAAGTATGCCAAAGTGAATTGCTAACAGTATATTATACAAATTGTAATTTGAAAGCTGATATTTTTAGTAAATCTCTAACTACAATTTTAAAAGAATTTGTAAAAAAGCAAACCATAAGGGAAAGTTGTCAATGGTATACAGAAGAACTAAGAATTATGAATATAGAAAAAGTTAAACAATACCAGAGAGCAATTTTGATAGATAATATAAATGAGTGGCATAGGTATAAACATATTAGAAATATTTATTCCAACAAACTTTTTGAAACAAAAAATAGTTTTATTAATAATCAAATTGAAAATGCAAGAGACCAAAAATCTATGTGGCTTAAAATAAAAAGTTATATATTAAGAAAACCAAGGAATGAAATCAAAGAAGTTTGTTTCGGGAGTAAAATATATTCAAAAGAGGCTGAGATTGCTACAAAATTTAATCAATATTTTGTAGATAGTATAAGTGAAATAAATAGTAGTATAGCATTTAAGCAATATAGTAATATCATTGACAACTATTCTTATCAATTTAAATTACAGTTAATTAGTATTGACGAATTAAAAAAAGTTATAAAATCATTAAATAACAAAAGAGATCTTAATATGATGAATAAGAATATTTTTATTGAATGTTTTGATTTAATTGGAGAGAATTTTTTAACTATTGTTAATGAATCGTTGAAATCAGGTACTTTCCCTGATACTTGGAAAGAAACTGTTGTAATTCCCATTCCGAAAGTAGCTGGAACAAAAAATTGTAAAGAATTTCGTCCTGTGAATATGAACTGCATTGAATCAAAAATATTAGAAAAAATTGTTTTTGAACAATTAACAAACTATTTTGAAAAAAATAATTTAATCGCTAAATTGCAATCAGGCTTTAGAAGAGGACACAGTTGTGAATCTCTACTTAATCTGGTTATAACTAATTGGAAGGATGCAGTAGACGATAAAAGGACAATTGTTGCAGTATTTCTCGACCTACGCAGAGCCTTTGAAACAATAGATAGATTAATTTTATTAAAAAAACTTCAAAGGTATGGTGTTACTGGTACTGAAATAAAATGGTTTGAATCGTATTTACAAAATAGAAAGCAACGTACAAAAGTAAAAGAATGCATTTCAGAAGTAATAGACACAAAGCTTGGAGTACCTCAAGGATCAGTTCTTGGAGTATTTTTGTTCTTAATATACATCAACGATATTCAGAAATGCATTAAATTTAATGAAATTGCACTTTTCGCGGATGATGCTCTTTTATATATAATAGGTGATAATGTAGATGATTGCGTTAATAAAATAAACTTAGATTTACAAACTTTAAATGAATGGTTCCAAATGAACAAACTAAAAATAAATATTGATAAAACTAAATGTTTGATAATTAATAGTAAATTAAATAATAACTTTGTTGTTTTTAATAATGAAAATATAGAAATAGTTAATGAAATAAAATATTTAGGTGTGATTGTTGATAATAATTTAAATTTCAAATCGCATATTGATTACATTTGTAAAAAAATTGCTAAAAAAATTTACTTTTTTTCAAAAATTAAAAAGAATATCACATTAGCTTGTGCAATTAATTTATATAATGTTATTATAAAACCCCACTTTGAGTATTGCTCTTCAATAATTTTTATGTCAAACCAAAGTATGATGAGTAGGTTACAAAAACTGCAAAATAAATCAATGAGGATTATATTAAAAGTTAATAGATATACAGCTAGATTATATATGTTAAATACATTAAAGTGGTTAAGCGTAAGGCAAAAAGTAATAATGAATGTTTTAATTCAAGTATTTAAAATTAAATATGGTTTATTACCTAATTATCTATCGGAAAAATTATTGTATGTAAATGAAGTTCATAATTATTATTTAAGAAATAGATTAAATTTTAGATTAGATGTAGTAAGAAATGAAAGAAATAAAAAAATATTGTTTTACAATGGATTAAAAATGTATAATGCCTTACCAAATGAAATAAAAATAGAATCAAAATTAGAAGTTTATAAAAAATTAATTATTAAGTATATTAAAGAAAATATTTCTTATATTTAAAAAAGATTATAAAACAAAATGTGATAATTGTTAAACTAGTTTTAAACTAAATAAATGAATAAATAAATAAAAATAAATAAATAAAAATAAATAAAATATCGAAAAATTCAGAATACGAGGAATTGTCAGAATTTGGTAGAAAGTAAACAATTCCTAGGTAAAGAAAATTATTACCTAAGTTTACTCTAATAAATTGGTGATCGAAAGTGTGGGAGGTCCTAGTGATTAGTGGAATACTAGAAAGGTTATTATTTACTGCAAGTAAAACCCCGCCTCCACGGGTGGAGTTTGTAGAGAAAAAATCCCTATGCTTTCTATAAATCGACCAATTATTGTCCAGTATTTCTTCATTTATGAAGGAATCGTTTAGCCATGTTTCGGTAATAGCAAGCACAACGAAGTCACAAGACTTAGCATCAACATATAATTTTTTTAGTTTACCTCTCATACCACTACAGTTGTGGTAGAAGATTTTGAGATTGTCACTAAGATTACATTTATTATCTGTTGGTTTTAACTTCTTAAAGCTAGATCTTGTATTTACTAAAATAAGATTAGTGTTAATGTTATTTTCTTCCGCTAAGGGGACGAAAAAAATCATTACTACTTTTCCTAATTTTTTGCAAATAATCGATTCTCTTACTTTTAAGGTGACTACAATAAGCATGTAAATCTTTTTCAACCGATTTGGACGAAGCACCGAAACCTTCATGATATTTTAAGTATAATTTCATTAATTCCTTAGGGTTAGAAGGCAAACCTTCTTGATCAATAAAAATTTTAATATTGAGTTTGGTTTTACCATCTACACAAAGGTCGTCATCCTCCTTATGTAAGTAAGCTAAATATAGCCTTACATTTTCGTATATTTTTTGATCTCTACAACGTGATAAAACATACGTATGATCGTCATTAGCTACAGCATTTTTCGTTAATCTGACTATAGGAGGTAACATAGGATTAACAAAACTTGCAATAGATTGGGATAAAACCGATGCAATTGGCTTATCGTTAATTGAAGCCGTGTATATCCTATATATAGGATAGGATATATCATATCCTATATCCTCTTCTTGATTAGTTATGATTTTTTTCATTACAGATATTAGTGACTTTTTAAAAAGTTATTTAAATAAATTAAAATTTTAAATTAATGATTAAAATTAAAATTTTTTAAAATTATTTAGTATTATTTTTAATTCATATTATTAAGCTAAAAAAATGGTTTTTTTTTTTTTGCATTATTTATATTTTGGAAAAAAAATTTTTTATTTTGTTATAATTTCATTTGTTGATTAAAAAACCCATTTTCTATTTTCCATTATTTTTTTTATCCTTTTTAAAGTTTGTTGTTTATTTTCTTGCGATTTGATGAATTGTAAGCTGCTGTACAATTTCTTTTAAATTTTTGACACCTCTTCTTTGATGTTTCACCCTATTTTTGTATTCTTCTATGGTTATTGTTTTTTTATCGGCTTCAAGTTTTTCCTGTTTTGTTTTGATTTCCTCGTTTATTTTTTGAATTTGTTCAGCTAGTTACGCAAATCTGCGGTGAAATTTTTCTTTTGTTGTTATTTCCATAGATTCGATATGATTTTATACTGGTTTTTTGATGTTTCTAGTGAACTGTTGTTGTTGTTCACTGCACTATAATCCAAGTAAGTGCTGGGTCGCCATGTTATACAATTGGCGTTATTTCAATTAAAGTAATAAGTCCAGCATGGGTCAGTCCCTATAATTTTCTGATCATATGAATATGAGCATACTTAGATGCTCACCAAATATATAATGCAGAGAGTTCCTTCAAACGTTCAACTGCGAGAATGATATCGCACAACAACTGGCAATTATGCCTAATTTTCCGTTTAGTGGTACGGCATACCAAGATACAATATTACTATAACAAATATTATGTTTTAGCAATTTGCTCGCAATTATGCAACTCCAAAAACTAAAATATAATATTAAATCTGAAATTGAAAATTATTTTAGATTGTAATTCTCTGCATTAAATATGCTGGTATATACAATAGGAAACAAATGCAAGTTCAGAGTTATGATTATATCTATTTTTATTTTATAAAACTCAAGCCTTATATACTATTTGGATTTTATCAAATCCAATACAAATTATACCAAAGACAATAAAGTACAATAATTTATTGCTTTATTACAAAGAATTTTATTTGGGTTAAAAGAAAGCAATATCTTGACCTAGAATCTACTTACAATATAATTACCATATGTATTAATCATCAACCAAAATAATGCCAACAAAAATGCATTAACTTTCATTCAACCAAATTAGTTTACTTTAAATATGTTACAAAAAATTGTAAACTGATCATCTTTATTTATTTTCATTTATTCTCATTCAATATTTTTACAAACAGATGTTAGCAATTAAAATTATGACCACACAAAATTTTAGGTCAGCATTATAGTTATTAGATAGTAATTTTATTTTTAAAGTTATTTTGTTGATTGCAATTTTGGTAATTACAGTACAGTCAAGATATACTACAATATACTTATCATTCCTATAATTATTAAAAAAAAAAAATTTTGTAAGTAAATTACGTCCAATTTTTGTAAGTAGGTAAAACTTTTTGGAATTAGGGGAATGTTTAAAAAAATGTTTTGCGAGTTCTTTTAACCGATTGCGATACAACCACTTTAAAAAACAGTTTGCAAAACAGTTTTAACGATTATCTCTTATCTTTCTATACGTGGTGCTTCTTGACAATTTGGTGCTTCTTGACGATAGAATTGAGGATGGTGGGTTTCCGGCGATTAATGCTAACTGAATTAAAATTTTTTTTTTTTATTAATATTTAATAATTATGAAAAGTTTCAAGTGAAATTTGATAAATTTGTTGAAAATTTGCTAGATTAATCCTAAAAAAAATTGTATTAAATAAATTGCTTTATTACATTTTAAAATTATGTACACCATATGCAATTTTTGTGTTAACTTTTTTCAATAACATCAACTTAAATTAAAACTCCATTCAGAGGCGGACCAACGTGCACTGGGTAATAGCTAGTTTACATATAAGTATTATTATTCCCGTTTGACTATAGATCAAAAGGGTATACTACATTTGCCATTTTGTCATTACACTATGTCAATAGTAGTTTTCTTTAATTTTCAACGTTTAAAAATAAGAAAAGGTTTAAAAATCTGCTTTTCAACTTATATTTTGTTTTGAACTTAAAGTTCTATTACGCTCTTCCTCGTTTTTTTAAGATTTTATGAGAGAAACTTAGCCTTCTTTTTTGGAAAAAATGTTTTAAAATACTATGTATTTAAGCATAATATATACGAAATAGATTTTTTTTATTTTTAAATTTTATTAGAAAAAAAACTGCAATTTTACACTGAAATTTATTTTTAAAGAACAACACCTGTAAAGTAGATAAAAACAAAGACTAACGAAAAAATGTAGAGAAGGAAAATGTTATGTTATTTAAATTTAAGGATATTATTATTCGGATTCTTTATTAGCTTTATTTTTATGATTATTAATATTATCTCATTTAGTTTTTGCATTATTTGAGGAGAGCAAAAAAAATAGTCTTATAAATTAAGTAAGCTTTGGGAAGGTTAACTTGCGTTAATACCAAAAATTTTAAAATTTCATTGAATCTTTGTGAAAAACGTAAACAGGTCAAAACGAAATTAAGCCGGTGGGCTTTTATAATTAAAATGGTGGTACAAAATTTTCAATAAAAATCATTTAATCGAATGATCAGCAACTTAATTACAGCGTCGTGGAAAATGGGTTAATTGAACCCAACTAAAATTTTTTTAATCGACTACGGCTATACCAACACCTTCGTCGCTTTTTGATGCATCAGTAAACATGTTATGTGCATGGTTGAAACTCTGAGCTATGCTTTCGAAAGTTTTCTTTTAAATAATGTTATTTGTTTCTGATTCTTTAAGTGTGGACATGTAGATATCAATTTTACTTTTATAACTATAGAGCTTATATAAGGAGGACATTCTTTTGTTTTACTCAACGGAATACCGAATTGAATATTGTTTTCAGTAGAAAAATTTATAGTCTTAACTAAGCTTGATCTTTTGGTGTTCATTATATCATTATTAACCAATGTTGTGACCAATGTATTAAGAGGCATGGTCTGTGAATTGTTTTCATATAAATTTAGTTGATATAAAATCCTTTCTTTGTTCGAAGGTGGGAAAACCGGATTCCACCATCAGGCTGTCAACATTAGTTGTTTTTAAGGTACCTAGCACTATTTTAGCTGTTTTGTTTATTTGTTTGTAATTAAATCTTAAAATAGCTATTTCTTCATAGCCCATTTAAGAAAAGCGGAAAAATTAACAGATCACCACCAATTAGAAAACTCCAAAATGAACATGCACTGTATAACAAATGGCAGAAGGCTGTCGATAAAACAACACAACTAAAGCAGTTGTTAAGTAATATGGAAAAACAAATACAGGATCTTAAAAATGAAATTATTAATATGTATAAAGATACAGAATCCATAAGCTCTACAAGTTTCACAAGGTCAACATGTATCAAAGTCAGAAAACAGTAAAAAAATAGTATACTCTACAGATGAGGAAGAATTAGCGAAATAGACTGAGTGGATAAGGGTAAAACAGAAACAAAAGGAAGTTAAATGACTCACTTACCCCTCCAAACGGAAAAAAGATGGACTATAAAACCACTCCAAGTAAAGAAACTTCTCCAAAAAAGCTTATTTCGCCAAAAAAAATAACCAATCCGGAAAAAGTTAAGAAAAAACAATCTCCACCGCCAATAATTGTGGATGAATTTAATAACTATAATGAATTCTGCGAGAGAGTAAAAAAAGTAATACAGAAAAACAGTTTGAGATGAAACTCCTTGGAAAGAATTGTATAAAAATCAATTTGTTAGATGCAGATGCTTACAGAACTTAAACAAAAGCGCTATCAGAGTATAAATATAGTTGGCACTCATACGAAAGCAAACAGCAAAGGCCTATACAAGTTATGGTGAAGAACCTGCCTCACTCGTGTAAAACAGAAGAAATAATTAAAGATCTTGAAAATAGAGAATATAAAATAATAGGAATATAAAATAATCAACATCCAGCTAATTATAGAGGCTGCATAATCGCAAAAGAAATGCAAAAAATCAAATTTAAGAATATGAGCCCAAATTTACAACAACGGAATATTCCAGAATACACTAAAAAGCAAATCAGAAACCATCTGCAAACGTCGCAAGTGAAGCAAGATTTCCAGACAAATAGAAGCAGTAAAATTTATACCCAAGTTGTTGCGGGTAAAAAACCTAATAATAATAGCGAACAAGAAAATGATTTAAAACAATTCATTCTGCTTATATTAAAAAAATTAACTAAAATAGAAAGTTCTATGGTCGATACGAATTGTAGAATAGGAGCACTAGAGGGCAGTACCAAAAACCTGCCTCGAAATCGAAAAGATGAATAAACTAAAAATTCTTTCATGGAATGCCAATGGACTGCTACAACACCAATAAGAGCTACAAGCAGTCCTTGACATAAATAATATAAATGTTTGTCTTAAAGCAGAAACACACTTTAACAAACAAACGCATATTAATTTTCATGGTTATAAAGTTTATCATAGCATACATCCAGGTAACTCTGCTAGAGGAGGAAGTGCAGTGATTATAAAACAAAGTATACAACATTTTGAAGAAGCCAAATTTGAAACAGAAGAAATACAAGCTATGGCCGTAAACGTAAAATGTAAAAACTCCTTTATTGTAGTAGCAAGTATATATTGTCCACATAAGTACTCTCTGAAGAAACATCATTATTTAGATCTTTTTAAGAAACTAGGAAAAAAGTTTGTTATAGGAGGTGATTTTAATGCCAAAAATACACACTGGGGATCACGGCTAACAACAACCAAAGGCAGGGAGTTATTCCAAGCAACAATCGAATTTGGGTGTGAAGTCATATCAACAGGAAAACCTACATATTGGCCTACAGATCCAAATAAAATACCTAATTTAATAGATTTTTTCATAATTAAAAACATTTCGAATAATTTCATACAGATAGAAGATAGGCAGGAAATGGACTCTGACCACTCACCAATTCTGCTAACTGTAAGTGAAAACGCTATTGAAAAGCAGAGCATTCCGATTCTCGCCAATAAATACACTGACTGGGAAAGCTTTAAAGTATGTTTGGAAGAAAAAATACAACTAGCTGTACCGTTGCAATACAAAGAGCAATTGGATGCGGAGGTGGAAAACTACATTAAAGATATACAACTTACAGTGTGGGAAAATACTCCAGTAAATAAACAAAGAGTAAAAGAAAATAAATATCCAGCCGAAATCTTAGAACTAATTGCAATAAAACGCAGAGCAAGGAAAAAATTGCACCAAACTAGAGCTCCACAAGATAAAACTAGGCTGAATAATCTCACCCAATAACTAAGAAGAAGAATTAAGGAAGTGAAAAACAAATTGATAAATTTATATTTGGAAAAGCTAACAAATGATAAAAGTACTGATTACTCTCTTTGGAAGGCAGCTAAAAATCTGAAAAAACCTATTGCAGCAATTCCTCCAATTAGAAAATTGGACGGAAAGTGGGCGAGAGATAATAAAGAAAAAGCCAAATTATTTGCGGAACACCTAGAAAAGATATTTCAAGTAAATACTGGAGAAGAAGATGAAGATCTAGATGTAGAACAAATTCAGGAGCAAGAGGAAATCGCATTAACAAATCCAGCTGAAGTGAAAAAAGAAATTAAAAACAACATTAAATCTAAACAAGCTCCGGGATATGATTTAATAACCGGAAAAATTCTGAAGCAGCTACCAGAAAGGGCAATAGTTAAAATAACAAATCTTATAAATGCTGCATTCAGGCTGAAATATGTGCCGAAATTGTGGAAAGTGGCCGAGGTCATTATGATACCCAAAGCAGGAAAACCACCAAATGAGATATCGTCTTATAGACCAATCTCATTGCTGCCTATAATGTCAAAGCTATTTGAAAAAATTTATCTGAGAAGACTAAAACCAGTTATTGAAAGGAAGAATCTAATTCCGGACCACCAATTCGGCTTTAGACAAAAACACTCAACAATAGACCAGGTACACAGAATAACAAACACTATTGAAAAAGCTTTAGAGGAGAAGAAAGTCTGTTCAGCAATCTTTTTGGATATGACTCAGGCATTCGATAAGGTGTGGCATAAGGGATTGAATTGTAAACTGAAAACAATCCTTCCAAAAGAGAATTCGGAAATGATAGAAAGCTATCTATCAGAGAAATACTTCTACATAAAACAAGAAGGAGAATATTCCGATCTTAAATAAATCAGTGCTGGAGTTCCCCAAGGGAGTGTAATTTGTCCAATACTGTATCTGTTGTATACTTGTGATTTTCCTGCACTAGAAAATAATATAATTGCGACGTTTGCTGATGATACAGCGGTTTTGGCTGTCGGAGATAACAATAAAGAATCTACAGAAAAACTGCAGAGAGCTATGACAAAAATCCAAAATTATACAAAAAGATGGAGGCTAAAATTAAATGAAGCTAAGTCAATTCATGTGGATTTCACAAATAAAAAAATTGACCATAAACCAGTATATATAAATGGTCAAGAAATACCTTATTCAAATACTGCCAAATATCTTGGTATGACATTAGATGCGAAGCTTCGCTGGAAAGCCCACATCAAAAACAAGAAAAAAAAGCTACAAATCCGTTATAGAAGAATGTACTGGCTCATAGGTAAGCATTCTACCTTGACAATACAAAACAAACTTCTGCTCTATAAACAAATATTGAAACCAGTATGGTCATATGGCATCCAGCTATGGGGATGCAGCAAAAAGAGTAATAGCGATGTTATTCAGAGGTTCCAGAATAAAGTTCTAAGAAATATTGTGAAAGCGCCTTGGTTCATCAGAAACTATGACCTACATAGAGATATGCAAATAGAATTTGTAGACAAAGAAATCCAAAATTTTGCAAGAAGTCACGAAGCTACGGGGCTCATTGTGTCTTTTGAAGATTCCATTCCAACCTACGTAAAAATAAAAAAAAAATAAAAAAAAATAAAAATATATTAAACAAATAATTTTTCTTAAAAACTTTAAAGAAAATAAAAGAACACTCTTTTTTTAATTCAAAATAGTCTTAGTGTACTTTTAGTTAATTAATAGAATTAAAATTACTTATAACAATGAAAGTGTGGTGGGGTAATTTAGATTGCAGAAGAGAGTTACAGATTTTAAAATTCTATAGTTAAGCGGTAGTTTATTAAACAAACGACATGAAAAGCTTGAATAGAAATTGCGTAGTGCAGTAGTTCGAAAAAGCAGTATAGGTATGATTGTACTTTGATTTATACGACGATTGTATTGTTCTATGTTAATAGAGTTTAAATACCCTGATCTAATAAAAAATGTTTTCAAAACCTTAAAGCAAAATAGATGCCTTAAAGGTAATATATTCAAACTAATAAACCAAGGTAAACTACTATAAAGACTATTTTTATTTATATAAAGTTCGTATAACATGTTTTTGTATAATAACAAAAGGTTGTGTTTTGTCTACAATGCCTCTCCAGCAGTTAATACCATATTGGATTTTGGATTGAAAGAGCACATAATAAAAAAATTTTAGAATTTTTAATGAACATAAGTTTTTCATTTGATAGAAGATTCTCAGAACCGACCTGCAATAATTCTGTAAATCCATTACGTGATCCGTCCAATTCATTTGCCCATCCAATATTAGGCCTAAATACTTAAAACAACAAACTTCTTCGAGAACAAAACAGTTAGAACTACATTTACCTTCTTGACGATACAGTACATGTAAAACATTACAACTTGTATTAAACATTTCTGACGCTGTATATTCTGAGGCATGATATGTAATATTTACTTCTGGTAATTTCTGTTTTTAAGTTAAAAAACATTATTTTAGATTTATTGCTAATTATAGGCAAACCAAACCATTTTCTTAAAATATCTAAATCATGATTAATATCTGAAATTAGATCCAGGATGCTGTTAGCACCATAAGCACAGTAAGCACAGTTGGGCTTTAAATGGAAGCTTTGTGCCCCAATGGGTTAACGGAACTCAACTTTCTCTTTGGGCAAAGCAGTATTGAGCAAAAATTGGACGTAATTTGCTTCCAAACCTTTTTTTTGACAATCGTCGGCCCGCCATGGGTTAACAAATTTCAAAAATGTTAATAGTGTCAACTCAATTCTCAAGGAGCATCACGTATACAAAATTTGAAGTCAATCGGTCGGCCCGCCATGGGTTAACAAATTCCAAAACTGTTAATAGTGTCAACTCAATTCTCAAGGAGCATCACGTATACAAAATTTGAAGTCAATCGGTCGAACCGTTTTCATTTTAAAACAAAGAAGTTTATATACTTGCACCACAGCCCCAACTTGGCGGTCCGTTAGAGCAAAATTTTTGGGCCACGGTTTCTTTCCTTACCCAAAAACCTCTATATACAAATTTTCATGAAAATCGGCTGGGCAGTTTAGGAGTCTATTCGCTACATACAAACAAACAAACAAACTTTCGCTTTTATATAAATAGATTCCAAAAAAGTTAGATAACACAGAAAAATAGAAATGGCTTATAGTAATTGACTGCCGCAAAAGTTAAATTCTTATTTGACAAACTTGGTCGAGCCCAATACTTTTCAACCTTAGGTCTTGCTAAGGATTCACCAAATTTTGGTTGACGAAAAAGATAGGGCTAAAAACTACTTTCTCAACATCACAGGGTCATTTTGAATTTAAATGAATACTGTTAAATTATGTCCTGAGGGACTATATAAATAAAATTTGTGTCGCCTATCTCGACAATATTCTAGTATTCTTAACATCTCTTCAAGAGAATGGTGAAGCAATAACAGAAATATTAAGGAAATTAAGGGAACACTTAAAGAAACAAGTTGATAAATGCAATTTCTTTACAAAATCAACTGAATATTTGGGACATATTTTAACTCATGGAGGTATAAAGCGAATGATAAAAAACTTGAAATTATTAGAAATTTAGAACTCCCTAGAACAAATAAAAAGTTTTCTTAAAATAACAAGGTGCTACCGCAAGTTCATAATAGATTAAGCTAAGGTAGCACAACCCCTTACAAAATGCCTTAAAAAAGTAAAACCTAATTATAAGTCAACCTATTCTACGTTACCCCGATTTCAAAAAAAGATTTACTTTAGTTACAGACGCATTAGTTACAGGTGCAGTTTTACAACAAGACGGCTACGTTATTTGCTATGCGAGCTGAACGTTCAACGATCACGAAACTATATATTCAACAATCTAATATATGAAGGAGAAAATTTGTTTGTTTGTTTGTTTGTCCAAGATTCACATTAAAACCAGTCGTGCGAATGTCACAAAATTTTAAAGGACTAATTCTGAGAGCCCGGGGATGACATAGGCTATGTCACATTTTTATAAGTAACAGGTTGCGGCTCCAGAACCGTTTTAACCTTTTTCGTTTTTTGGATGTTAAGGCAAAACGGTCTGACCGATTGACTTGAAATTTTGCACAAATGTTCCTCTTAGCAGCCGGAATTAGTTATATAAATTTGGTTGGAATAAATTAACCCATTTCGACCTGACGGGCTTCCAAAAAATTTTGTGTTTCCGATTTGTGTCCAACTTTACAGGGTGGTTTTACAGTCAAAAAGAGAGTCTGGTACAGGGTTAATTTGGTTTTGACCTGTTTACGCGTTTTGCACAATGATTCAATAAAATTTTCTCATTTTTAGTATTAACGCAAGTTAACCTTTATTCCAAGAGCTCACTTAATTAATAATACTAATTTTTTTACTCTCAAATAGTCTCAAGTAGTGCAGAAGCTAAATTAGATAATATTAATAATAATAAATATAAAGCTAATAAAGAATCCGAATAATAATATCTTTAAATTTAAATAACGTAACATATTCCTTCTATAATTTTTTTCGTAAGTCTT
The DNA here is from genome assembly GCA_963082915.1 of Dolichopus griseipennis. Lineage (NCBI taxonomy): Eukaryota > Metazoa > Arthropoda > Insecta > Diptera > Dolichopodidae > Dolichopus > Dolichopus griseipennis. The sequence goes on along the minus strand of OY720441.1, from coordinate 196,588,414 downwards.
TGTTTTTTATTTAATTTGCAGTTGTTGTTTTTTAAAAAAAGATTTCAGTGTAAAATTGCAGTTTTCTTCAAATAAAATACTAAAATTAAAAAAAAAAACAATTTCGTATATATTATGCTTAAATACATAGTATTTTAAAACAGTTTTTCCAAGAAAGAAGCCTACATTTCTCTCATAAAATCATAAACAAACGAGGAAGAGCGTAGTAGAACTTTCAGGTAAGTACTAAACAAAATATAAGTTGAAAAGCAGATTTTTAAACCTTTTCTAAACCATCGACTATATTTTATTTAAACGCTGGCAATTCAAGCAAACTGCTATTTACTTAGTATAATGACATAATGGCAAATTTAGTATGCCCTTTTGACCTATAATCATTTTAATTCAGTTAACATTATTCGCCGGAAACCTACCATCCTCAACTCTATCGTCAAGGAGCACCAAATTGCCAAGAAGCACCATGTATAGAAAAATGAGAGATAACCGTTCAAACTGTTTTGCAAACTGTTTTTTAAAGTTTTTGTTTCACAATCGGTTAAAAGAACTCGACCAAACATTTTTTTAAGCATTCCCCTAATTCAAAAGAAGTTGTACCTATTTTCAAAAATTGGACGTAATTTACTTACAAATTTTTTTTTGAACAATCGTCGGGTCGGCAGGGGTTAACAAATTCCAAGTCTGTTAGTAAAGTGAACTTCATTTTCAAAGAGGAACACATATACAAATTTTGAAGTTAATCTGTTAAACCATTTGTAATATATAGCCAAGCAATGAAAAAACCTATAAAAAGCTGTTGGGCCACAATGGGTTAATTGAACTCTACAAGTATTTTTTTGTGGCTTCTTTCATAAGCAAAGTAGTATTTCAAAAAATTGGCTCAAACTAGCTTTTTTACAATTTGAAAGCTTACGGGCAACACCGGGTAAATCTGCTAGTATTATATAATAGCCATTATCTGGGCAACCAAAGACTTCATCCCTTATTTGTACGGTACAAAAATCACAATTAAAACTGACCATCAACCGTTTGGTTAAACTCTCTTAAAGAGCCTAATGCGAAGCTACAAAGGTGACAAATAAAATTAAATGAATATGATTACACCATTAAATACGTAAAGGGAAAAGAAAACAAAGTCGCAGACTTTTTCAGTCGTATTGAGTTAAATAAATAATCTAAATAAAAAATTAACAAATACCTTACTCAAATTCATTTAGTCAAACAAAAACATAAAGAATTAATAATGAAATACAACATCTTCAGCCAAATCTTTATTTCTGAAAGTAATTTAAATAATAATAATATTTTAAACAACCTATTAAGAAGATATATTAGAAAAGGTATTACAGGAATTTATTCTGAATTATAAAACCCAAAATATAACATTTTTACAAAAAAAAATTAATTGAATTATTTAATATTGATCAAAATATAAAATTCATATAATGTAAATAATAATAAAGCTTTAGAATTAGACATTGAAAATTACGCAATCAAAATTATTGACGAAACACACCAAACAACAAGTAACAGAAAATTTCTTAACACAAAATATGCAAGACTGTGACAAACAATGCAAAATAAATGAGTTCAATAGCTACTATGCTAATATTGGCAGGCTGTTAGCACAAAACTTTGAATCTGTATATCAGCCAAAAGCAAGAACCTTAGCTAGATATAACTTTAAAAATATAAGTGTAAGTGAAACAAAAATATTAATAGACAATCTAAAAAACACTAATTCAGCAGGCTACGATAGAATACAAACGATAACAATAAAAATGTGTAAAGAAGAATATGTAGCATAATTAATGGATCTCTCAATCAAGGAGTGGTGCCAAATGAAATTAAAACTAGCAGAGTAATTCCAATTTATAGGGAAATGGCGACAGAAAAGTTATAAGTAATTATCGGCCAATATCTATTGCATCAATTATAAGTAAAATAATAGAAATCTGGGTTAACAATCAATTGACAGAGTACTTATATGAAAATAAATTAACAGATGACAGACAGTATGGATTTCGAAAAAGTTCAAACACAAACTCTGCACTATACTATAGTGAACGTACTATACTATGATGAACGTACACGTACTATAGTGAAAGTGCTCGAAAATCTGAATGTTAGAAAGTCCACTGGTCCCGATGGAATTCCTGCGATGGTTCTTAAACATATTGCCTCTCCCATTTCGAAACCTCTGCGCAATCTTTTTTCATTATCATTTTCGACTGGTAGATATCCCAGTCAATGGAAAATTGCTCATGTTTCTCCTATCCCCAAAAAAGGTGACAAAAGCGACCGCTCCAATTACCGGCCAATAGCCATTATTTCGGTCATTTCCAAAGTTATGGAAATTCTCGTCAACAAACGGTTGATGAGATATCTTGACTGCAGAGGTATTTTGCATGATAGGCAATATGGCTTTAGAAGCTAAAGATCAACAGGTGATCTTTTAACATACCTCAGCGAAAAGCTCAACACCAGTATTCACTGTTCCGGTGAATCTGAGGTTGTTGCTCTTGATATCTCAAAGGCCTTTGATCGAGTATGGCATTCTGCTCTTTTGAACAAATGCCGAGCTATTGATCTTGGTAACCCTTTCTGCAATTGGATTGAGAATTTTCTTTCGAATCGTCGTATTCGTGTCCTTGTCGACAGTTTTATGTCTGACACCTTTGAAATTAACGCTGGCGTTCCACAAGGCTCCGCCTTATCACCAACTCTTTTTTTTGATTTTTATCAACGACTTACTCTCCTCTACCCTCAATCCAATCCATAGCTTCGCCGACGACAGCACTCTAGCGTCCTACGATTGCGTCCTACGATTTCCTTAAAAAATCTAACGTCACACCTACCGCAATCAGCTCGAAAAGAAATATCATAGTTAGTTTACTTAACCATGACTTAGCTAAGATAGCTGATTGGGGTAAAAGTAATAGAGTTGAGTTTAATACCTCAAAAACTCAAAGCTGTCTGATTTCCTGCAAAAGAACTCAACCCAATTCCGCGATTCCAAGGAGAAAATATTGAACGATCAGAAAATCTAAGCATTTTAGGGTTGCAGCTAAATCAAAAAATGCTGTGGAATGAGCATATTTTTGATATAGCTAAGAATGCTGCCAAGTGCTTGGGTTTTCTGTCTCGTTGCAAAACATATTTCTCTCCTAAGGATCTGTCTAACATCTATAAAGCCTATATTCGACCTAAAATGGAGTATAACTCTCACATTTGGGCTGGCGCATCCCAAACTTCCTTGAGTTACCTCGACAAAATCCAAAATCGCGCCTTACGCCTTATAGGCGACCCTGTCGAGCAAGTAACACTTACTCCACTTAACTCTCGTCGAAATATTGGAGCGATTTCTCTGTTTTATAGATATCTTGTAGGTAATGACACTTGCTCTATTGAACTAAAATCAATTATGCCACCTCTTAAACAATTCCAACGTAACACCAGAGGAGCAGTAAGTGCTTATTTCTACACTGTGGAAATCCCAAGATGGTTCAAAACTGGTTACGGAAACTCATTTGTTGTGAGGACTGCTAAGATGTGGAACATGCTTCCATCTAATGTGTTCCCCTCTGTTAATAACGTTCCATACTACAACTTGCAAAAATTCAAAACGAATCTTTTTAGATTCATTTCCAACCTACCACCTAATTCCGCTTTAATATCCTATTTTCCTCCCCTTTCCAATTAAACCTACATATATGATGTATACAGGAATCCGTTCCTAGCGTTTAGTTAGCGTGTAAAAAAAAAAAAAAAAAAAAAAAAGCTTTTGACACAGTTGATAGTAAAATTCTTTTGCGAAAACTGTACGAATGTGGAATCCAAGGAAAAGAATTTAAGTGGTTTCAGAGCTGTTTGACTAATAGAAAACAATATGCGGAATCTGATAATTATAAAAGCGATTTGGTTGATGTCGATTTTGGTGTAATACAGGGTAGTTCACTAGGACCTACACTTTTTTCTTGCTATATAAACAGTTTCTCTACACTCAAATTACATGGCACACCTTTTCTATATGCGGATGATTTAGTAGTATCTTCTGAGGATGACTATAGTTCTCTGGAGAGAAACATGAACATTGATATGTTGGAAATAAATAAATGGATGTCAGAACATAAACTGAAAGTAAATAACTAAAACTAAGTATATGCTTATTAGAAAATATGTAAACGTAAACTTAAAACTTACCTTTAATGAAGTGGAAATTGAAGAAGTAACAGTTTTTAAATATCTCGGTGTGTTAATCGACTCAGAATTGAATTGGGGTCAACAAATATTAAGTCAAGCTAAGAAAGGGAGATAAATAGCAGGTGTTTTAATACCTGCACAAAAACGAGTTCCATCAGAACTAAAAAGCTCAATATATTATAGTCTGTTTCACTCTACAATTACATATGGTATTCATGTTTGGGGAAATACACATTTAAAATATATAAAAGTTTGGGGAAATACACATTTAAAATATATACAAAGTATTATCAAACTACTCAATTGAATCACACGCTTTTCGCGAAATTACGGTTTATATTAATTATTTAAATAAAAAGAAAACAATAGTGTCTTTTTTTTTCTAATTAATTAACAAAAATAAAATTTTAATGTGGTGCAATTGTTTTCATATGTAATTTGATCACTCATAATTTATTTTGGTTTTTTTTAAAGAACAATTTAATAATATAATAAAAAATAATAAAAACAATTTTTGTGTACTTTTATTTATTTTTTTTGGCTTGTGCTTAATCGGAATTTGATCACTTTGATTAAGTAATTTAAATTAAAATTAAAAATAAAAAAAAAAATATAAAAAAAAAAAAACTTAAAACTTTAAACTTTTATAAATTAAATTATTAAAGAGAATAAACTTAGTTAACCTTCGTTTTTTTTTTTTTTTTCTTTCTTTTGTATAATTTTTTACACTTCATATTTAAAATGAGTTACAAATGCGATTTGGCAAATTGTTTCGATTTTGACAAGAAAAGCAAATTTGTTATTTGCAAAGCGTTTTGTAAAAGAAAGTTACATGGAGCTTGTATGGGTTTTAGCAGAGATTGGTACCATCCATCTCTTGACTCATTTTTCATTTGTGAGGATTGTCAAAACCATGAAGGTTTGTTGCGTGGTATGTTTGACAATATTCATAAAACAATATCTGATCTTGCAAATGAAAAAACATCACTATGTAATAAAACTAACAACACCATTGTGAGTAATACAAACGCTTTTCAGGACATGGAGAAGTCGTTTGATGGACTATGCAGCCGTGTCTCAGGCCAAAATAATAATGACAATGCTGTTGAAAAAATCAAAACAGAAGTTCTCGCACATCTGCCTAAACATTTTGCCAACCTAGAAAATAACATTAGAGATATCATCGGAGCTGGTGCTAGTCGCCAACATGTTGATGTATCTGCATTTAACAAACTGTTAGCTTCTCAACATAATTCTCTTGTTGAAAAACTAGAACAACTACATAACTCTACAAATTTATTTTTATTGGAGCTGCTCACAAACCTTCAAGATTCTAACTCCAAAAGGGTTGAAACTTTTAATAAAGGAGTCCAGAGTACACTTACAACATGTGAATTTGGTACTCAAAATACTCTGGAAACTTGTGATATTGGTATTCAAACGGATCCAATAATAGTACATAAATTTGGGACTATATGGACTGAAGATGAATGGGATCGTAGAATATCGAAACTACACAATTTTAACCTCTCTTCAGCTAATATTGAGAAGTTAAAAAATTCATCTATTTGTATTAACGGAGCTCCACGTTCCTTCGATTGTATTAAAATGCTTCGATTTATAAAAGATGAGTTTCGCGTCAATTCAGTTTCCTGTCTTAATGTTACTCCAAATCGTATTAAAAGAAAAAACATTAAATTTCGTTGTTTTAAATTAACTGGCCCATATGGTACAATGCAGTTGTTACTGGATCCCAATAATGGTTATATTTGGGACAAAATTGGAGCACATACTACCAACTGGACTTCGGATGCTGTTATTTTTACGTCAAATAGACCTGTTAAACCAGAGCAACCTGATAAACCTAAGCGACCTCTTACGCCGCAGCAGCTAAGGACTAAAGGTAATCCCAAATTTTCGTTAAATCTGATAGATGCAAATTCTAATCTTTCTAAACCTAACATAGATACAATTAAACCTAACCTACAATCTACTAACGCTAATAATACTAATAATAATTTTGAAAATTCAATTAACCCACTAATAACTGATACTTCTACAGATATTAATAATTCTAATACAGTTAAAGCAAACAATGCAGGTAATGATTTAATTAATCTTTTCGATGTACCTAAAGTTCCTTCTAGTGATACTTAACAGAATGATGGCTTTATGCAATAAATATAAACACGGTATTAACCTTCAACTAACCAAATTAACATTAAAGAAAGATTTATATTTGCATCGGTAAAATTTTGGGATTATCTTTAGTTTATTATTGATTTTTGCTTATTTTTTATTATTCTTCATATTCAATTTTATTCTGAAATTTGTTTAATAATTTTGTTTTTTGTTAAACCTTTAATTATTATTATAATGAATATTGTTAATGAATTTTGTTTCTTATTTTAATTGAATATTCTATTTTCCTTTTTTTTTCTTTTTTTGGATGATTTTTTTTATATAAATTTAGTTTTGTAATATTTAATATCTTTTATTACACTTTGTTAGTTTTAAGTATAAAATTTGTAACGTGTTTGAGTTAAGCATAAGTCAAATAAATAAATAAACACATAATGCAAAAAATACAAAATTATGTTATTAAAAACTTATATGGGCTTCCTAGAAAAACATCAACATCTGCGATGCACACACAGTTCAAAATCTTACCTCGGAGTTATACAAAAAAATGCAACAAGCACTCCAAATTCACTACTTGAAAAACAATTTAATTTATCATAACATGGTAATGATGTATAATAGAGATGTACACACATACAATACAAGAAACGCAAATTTAATACATATTAGAAACGCAGAATATAAATATAAAGGATTAGATAGTGTCTTCTCCACAGCTGTTAAAAATTATGATAATATACCAAATGAAATAAAAGCCGTTCCAAATTACAGACTTAGGGTTAATATAAAGAAATACTATTTGTCTCTGCTACAATAACTAGCTTAAAGAGCACAAAATTAATTTAATAATAATTAATTGTACTTTGTTTTGTACTTAATACTTTTGAGTTTACTTTGCCATATTAATCTCTCTTTTTGTTTATTATTTTCTTTGAATGGTTTTTACATAATGTTTATATCATTTTATTTTAATTCTATACTTTATTCTTTCAATTTGTTTTTGTTTACTTTATAAATATTGAATTTAAGCTTTTTTCTTTCTTTGTTTTTTTTAATGCATTTATTAACTAATAATACTATTGATAATTTTAGCTTTTGAAGTTAAACTTATGTATACACTCTGTACGAGCTCAAAGCTCTTTTGGAGATATTAATAAATAAATAAAAATAAATAAATAAAAAAAAAATTATAACAAATTTTCAACTACCCACTTTTATCTTAAACTCAAAGAGCTAATTAATAAATATGTCAATAATTGTGATATTTGTAACTTAGCGAAATATGACAGAAAACCTGACAAATACAAATTCAAAATCATTGAAACCCTTTCAGAAGCCATTCAGAAATCCTTTCAGGTAGAAAATATAGAAGCTCAAAAATCTAAATTAACCCCATATGAAATTTTATTTGCTGCGGAAAACTATAATAATAGCATTCAGTTACCTTAGAAAAACCTATAGATTTCTTAAAAATTTAAGCTAATTTAATACTAATTTAGACATTATTAAAGAAAGTTGAATAGAGTACAATCGCAAAATTAAATGAGAAGCGAAAATTTTTCTCACCTGAAAATAAAGTCGTAATACTTATAGAAAGCCCCGAGGCCGTTCGCTATAAATATATGAAAATAAAAACTAAACTTGACAATAATAAGTTAAAAGATCTTAGAAACAAAAACATCCACCCAACAGAATAAAACGAAACTTTGAATTCTTTACACAAGACAACAAGAAAAGCAAGACTAAAAACATCTCTGGTCGAACTTCTACAACTAACTATATTTCTACTAACACTGCAATTTACTAAAACCTGAACACTTTCGATAAAAAAATTAAAAATGAAGGAGGATTTCAAATAATAAGATTAACAAAAACATAATTAACACCAAAATATTCAAAAATACTTCACATAATAGATACGAACAAATTTCAGTCAACTTTAGACGAAATAAAAAAAAACTTAAAAACAGTTTTTTCATTAAAAGAAGATCGTTTACTAATAATCTAAAAACTATAACTCTCTTTCGCCGAAAACGTAGCTTAATAAATTTAGGAGCAAAATTGCTAACTGGCTTTTTGACCATGCGAGTTACGTCACAGTTGGTAACCCCAACCAAGATAGTAATTAATGAACCTCCAATAAAAGATAAAACTCAATTTCACGTTTATAAAATTTAAAATATTAATTTGTAAGACAAAACATTTTTAATTTTTGTTTTCCTTTTATTCTTTTCAATTTTATACAAAAATGTAATTAGCCACATTTTTGTATACTAAGCATAATTACGGTCAATTGCATTTGAACTAATTTTAAATATGTAATTGCACTTGAAATAATTTAACTTTATAAATGTAATATGAAACCCAACATATGGTGAAATAATTTTGTACACAAAATTCAGTACGAACATTTATTAAATTAATATTGATTTTGTAATAAGTAAAAACTCAAGTAAATTTCCTTTTTGTAATTCGATACTGAATTTTGTTTCGAAAGATATTTTCGACTAATAAATTAAAATTAGTATTAAGTAAGATAAAGCAAATTGTTTTTGTAAAATAAAAATAATGATTATTGTAATATTAAAAAATTGATTTGTTAAAAAAAGCCAGTCTTAAGACCAAACTGAAACTATAAAGTTGAGAAAAATAAAATTTAAACAATTTAGATTAAAATAATGTGTTTTTATTTTAAAAACCCATAATTGGCGCAGTCGTGTAGTTTTTGCTATCCAAAGATAGTGATACGAATCGAATTTGATAAATAAAAAAAATAAAACATTTAAAAAAAAAAAAAAAAAAAAATAAAAAGAAAGTTTTAAGTTGAAAAATACTAACATTTAAGTACCTAAGTATATAAATAAAAAAACAAAAAAAAAAAAAAAAAAGGAATATATATACATTTTAATGAGTTAATTAACTAAACTAATAAAATATCAATACAAAAAAAAAAAAAAAAAAAAAAACTTTAATATAATAAAAAAAAAAACAATTAATGCCTAAAATTAAACAACAAAAAAATAAATAATAGATTGAATTTATATACTATTAGTGAAGAACTAGAAGACATTAGTGAAACCAACGAAAAAAAAATTAATAGTGAAAGAAACATGACTAATTCAACTGCATCAGCATTCGTAATTTCTGCAAACGATATTTTGAAGGATACACAACGGATTCACGAATTCCGTGGTGTTGGCGAATACGCCTTAACGTCATTTCTGAGGGAAGTTGATACAATCCTTCCTCTAATTACATGCCAACAGGCAAAAACATACATTTACCAGAGGATAATTGTAAACAAAATCCAGGGCCCAGCGTTGGACGTTATTAGAACACTAGCTGCAAATGCAGACTGGAAAGAGATAAAAGCAGCTTTAATAACAAACTTTGGGATCAAAGAGAGTTATCATCAACTATACCAGCAAGCCCTTGCAGTAAAAAATTATCAGGTTAGACAATATTATAATACTTTAGTAATAGTTTTAAGTACATTAAATGAAAAATACGAATATGATAGTAATAAGCCAACAGAATTCTCTGCTGAGAATAATGAAAGATTCATTTTAAATATATTTTTAAATAACATAGATGCAAATTTGGCATCAATATTAATAAATAAAGATATTAAAAAAATACGGGAAGCTTTTGACTCGTTAGAAAATTTAGGTATGATTAGAGATAGGCATAAATTTAGTAATAACTCTAACGATTTTAAAAATATAAATAAAAAAAATAATCAATATCAAAATAATGATAGACGAACAGGACAATTTCGACAGAACATAGAGCTACAAAATACGTATAGAAATAACCAAAATTCTTTTCATAATTATAGAAATAACAATCAGAATATTTACCAAAATAACTATAGTAATAATAACAATCAAAGTACTTATCAAAATACTTCTAGAAATAATTTTCAAACTACATCTAGAAACAATTACCAAAATACTGAACGAAACCCTACAAACTCTGGACAGTCAAGAATTAGTAGAAATAGTCGGTTTACTAATAATAATAGAAATTTTGAAAGATCAGAACCGATGGATACTTACGAACCACCAAAAGAGGAGGTAAATTTTCTCTTACAGCCTCGGAAATTTACTTACCAATAGTTTTACTCACTGTTGACAATACAAAATTAAAATGTTTAATAGATACCGGGTCTTCCACTTCACTTCTCGATGAAAATCAGTTACCACAGTATAAAAGAAATAATTTAATAAGACCTATATATTTTAATACACTTAATAACCAAATATCCGTAAGAAGACAAATTAAGACAGATTTACCTATAGAATTTAAAGAAAATGCATTCATGATTTGGAAATTAACAAATCTCCAAAATAAGAATTTTGACGCTATAATAGGTCAAAACCTACTTAAACCATTAGGTGCTATTATTGACTTAGAAAATGAAATTTTAAAAATCAATAATAATGAAATCAAATTTATTGATAGTTGTCCATATAAATTCGAAGAAATTTATCAATTAGAAAAAACTAATTTAAACGATTCTAAATTTAAAATTCTTTTTCAATCTTTAAATAAAGAAGAGTGTAATACTTTAAATCATCTTATAAACTCATATAAAGATCTCTTCTTTAAAGAAAGTGATCAATTAACTAGTACTTTTAATATTCAACATCAAATCGTAGTCAAGACCGATAGACCTATATATTCTAAAATATATAGATATCCTCGTATCCACGAACAAGAGATATCTACTCAAATTTCAGATATGCTAAAGCAAGGAATAATTAAAGAAAGTAGTTCTCCTTACAACAGTCCACTATGGATAGTGCCCAAAAAACAAGACAATTCTGGAAAGAAGAAATGGCGTCTTGTTGTGGACTATAGAAAACTAAATAAGGTAACCATAGATGATAAATTTCCTATACCCAATATAGAAAATATATTGGATAAATTAGGAAACTCGCAATATTTTACAACACTAGATTTGGCCAAAGGGTTCCACCAAATCTTAGTGAAAAAAGAAGACCGTCCGAAGACAGCCTTCTCCACACCTTTTGGACATTATGAGTACGTAAGGATGCCGTTTGGATTAAAGAATGCTCCGGCAACTTTCCAACGCCTTATAAATAATGTTCTTAAGGAATATATTAATAAAATATGTGTATGTTATTTGGATGACATACTTATATTCTCTACTTCTTTAGAAGAACATACAATCAATATAAAAAAAATATTTAACAAACTTAGAGAAAATAACTTAAAAATACAAATAGATAAATGTAAATTTTTTGCAAAAGAAACCGAATATTTGGGTCATATTTTAACTCCAGAAGGAGTAAAACCCAATCCTAAAAAAGTAGATGACATTTTAAAATTAAAACTTCCCACTACACAAAAACAGATAAAATCATTTTTGGGAATCACGGGATATTACCGTTAATTTATTAGGGACTATGCCAAATTAGCAAAACCATTGACAAACTTTCTGAAAAAAAATAGTAAAATAAACATAAAGGACTCTAATTATATAAATGCCTTTGAAAAATTAAAAAGAGTAATTACCGAAGACCTTATACTCAAATATCCCGATTTTAACAAAAAGTTTCAATTAGTAACAGATGCTAGTGCCTTTGCCATTGGTGCAATTTTACAAAAGGATTCACATCCAATATGTTATGCTAGCAGAACTTTAAATGACCATGAAAAAAATTACTCTCCTATCGAAAAAGAACTGCTTGCCATTGTTTGGGCAACCAATTATTTTAGGCCGTATTTATATGGTAACAAGTTTAAACTTTTTACAGATCATCAACCGTTAAAATGGTTACATACAAAATCTCAAAGAAAAGACATCAATCCTAGATTAAATAGATGGTTATTAAAATTAGGAGAGTATAACATGGATATTGAATATATAAAAGGCAAGGAAAATAAAGTGGCAGATTTCCTTAGCCGAATAGATACAAATAAACACGAAATAAATCTCTTGGAAAATATAGAAAATTTTAATAGTTCTGATAATGAATCTCAAATAAAATCTAGTACAAATTACTCTCTTGAAAATAATGTGGATTCTTCTGATTTACAAAATGTATCCGAAGATACAAATCATAACGACATTCAATCTGAATTTAGTAGCAATAGCAATATTTCAATGGAAAATAACGTAGATCCTTCTGATCTACAAGCTGTATCCGAAGATACAGATTACAATGATGAAATTCTATCTCAATTAAGTAATAATACAAATTATTCAATGCAAAATAATATAAATACTTCTGACTTTGTTTCCGAAAATTTGAGCAACGAGACTGTACATTCTCAAGAAGAAGAGGCAAATGACCATTTCCCAATTTTAGATACGGTCGTGAACAGATTCAAAACCCAAATAATTCTCACTGATAATAAAAATAAGGATATAGAAATAACGTTTGGTAATAAAAGGATATTTATAAATTCAGACAATATACAAAACAATCTTAGTGATATATGTAGAAGACATATAAAAACAGGTAGAATAGGCATTTTCTCTGAACTAAACGACCAAAAATACAATATAGTACAAAGAAAGCTAATTGACATATATGGAAGCTTTCAAAACATAAAGTTTGTTAGGTGTAGTTATTTCGCAAAAGACATGATTACAGAAGATGAAACCTTTAAACAGATACATAAATATCATAAAAACGAAACAGGACATACCGGTATAAACGAAAATTATGAAGGTCTAAAAAAAGTCATATATTTTCCAAAATTAAAAAACTATATTCAAAAATATATTAATAATTGTGATATATGTAGCCGAGTTAAATATGACAGAAAACCAATAAAAAAGAAATTCCAATTGACAGAAACACCTAAAGACATTAAAGAAATTATACATATGGACATATATACTAATTCAAAACAAAACTTTTTGACGTTTATAGACCGTTTTTCTAAATATGCTACCGCTTTTCACCTAAATGATAGAAATAATCAAACTATAATAGAAAAACTTAGAGAATTCAAATTAAACAGAGGGCATTTCAAAAAATTGATTACCGATAATGAATTTAAGAGTATTAATATAAAAAATTTCCTTAAAGACGAAGAAATTGAACTTCACTTAGTAAAATCTAACAATCACACTGGAAATTCAGACATAGAACGGTTTCACAATACTATTAGCGAAAAAATTAGAGTTTTAGGTATTGTTAATAAAGACCTTAATGTTATCGAAAAAATGTATAAAGCAATTGAGTGGTATAACAGCAGTTACCACTCAGTGACAAAAGAAAAATCAATTAATATTCAAGAAGGAAACTGTAATAAAAACAAAATTTATGATTTGTTACTGACAGAAAAATCTAGATATGTAAACAAACTTAATTTAAAAAGAGAAAACTATACCGAAAATAGAACTGAAGGTTATATAAAAAACTATAAAAGTGTTAGACATAAGGAACAACCCAAATTTATAAAATCTAAGCTAGAAAATATACATCCATCAAATATTAAAAGAAATTGTAAATTTTCAGGTAAAATTAATATTAACAATCTTCCTAATGCTATCAACAATACCAATGCAAATCCAGGCCCATCTCACATTTGAAAAAATCGAGTCAGACTTGGGATATACAGAAATCAAACTGGAGGATATAGAATTAGTAAAAAACTATAATACAATCTTACATATCATTAACCCCAAAGAAATTTCAGAAATACTAAATAAATTAGAAGATAATATAAATTTATCAGAAATACAAAATAAACTTATCTTAACTCAACAATTAAATGTCGCGAAAAATAAGATTAAAACTTTAATTCCACACAGACACAAACGGGGTATAGTAAATTTCATTGGCACTGTTCAAAAATGGCTGTATGGTACAATGGACGATTCTGATCGACAAGAAATCGAAGATCATTTAAAAATAATTGACCAAAATAATCATAATGCCATAACAAATTTAAACAGTCAAATAACAATTAATAACAATTTTAATAACACTTTTATTAAGCTCAAACAAATTATTGAAAACGACAGATCCTTAATTAATGAAAAACTTAACGACATAAACACTCAATACACAACAATTTATAAATACTTACTTTACACAGATTTGTCACTAAAAATTAAAATTATACAAGAAACATTGAACACATTCAAGACAACATAGCATCAGCTAGACTAGGAATAATACATAGCAATATATTAACAAATGAAGAAATTTTAGAATACGATATTGATTTTAATAAATTACAAAATATTAAATTAGCCACATTAATTGATAGTAAAGAGAACATTGTTTTTGTTATTAAAATACCTAATGAAACAATCAGTGTACCAACAACTATGTTAATTCCAATAGGTGATAAATTTAATAATGAACTAATGTTTGAACAACAAAAAATTGTAAAATATGATAACAAAAATTTTAATCATGAAAATAAAAAAGATATAAAAGATTTAATAATTTCAAAAAACTGCATTTTCAAAGGAAACTGCTTAAAAATTTTCAATAATCTATCAGAAATAATTATTTTAAAAATAGGATTAATTTTAGTAAAAAATCAGATAAATGTAAATTTTAATAGTACTTGTGATGAACGAAAGTTCAAAATAAATGGAAATCACATATTCAATTTTAATGATTGTTCAATAAATATAAATGGAAAAGTTTTTAATAGTAATCTAAGAGAATTCAAACAAAGTTTTACAATATCAGATTATCTAAATATGAATCAAGAAATTAATGAAAATATCAGTTTTAACGACATAATACTAGAACAAGTAAAAAATATTGAAGAAATAAAAGAAATAAAATATCATAAAAATAATTATTATATTTATTTAAGTCTTATAATTTTTATAATTTTATTAGTAATAATAAGCATAATTATTTTTCTATTAATATTATTCAAAAAATTCAAAATATTTAAATTTGCGACTCAGGAGAGTCTTAATCTTAAGGAGGGAGGAGTTACGTCACAGTTGGTAACCCCAACCAAGATAGTAATTAATGAACCTCCAATAAAAGATAAAACTCAATTTCACGTTTATAAAATTTAAAATATTAATTTGTAAGACAAAACATTTTTAATTTTTGTTTTTCCTTTTATTCTTTTCAATTTTATACAAAAATGTAATTAGCCACATTTTTGTATACTAAGCATAATTACGGTCAATTGCATTTGAACTAATTTTAAATATGTAATTGCACTTGAAATAATTTAACTTTATAAATGTAATATGAAACCCAACATATGGTGAAATAATTTTGTACACAAAATTCAGTACGAACATTTATTATATTAATATTGATTTTGTAATAAGTAAAAACTCAAGTAAATTTCCTTTTTGTAATTCGATACTGAATTTTGTTTCAAAAGATATTTTCGACTAATAAATTAAAATTAGTATTAAGTAAGATAAAGCAAATTGTTTTTGTAAAATAAAAATAATGATTATTGTAATATTAAAAAATTGATTTGTTAAAAAAAGCCAGTCTTAAGACCAAACTGAAACTATAAAGTTGAGAAAAATAAAATTTAAACAATTTAGATTAAAATAATGTGTTTTTATTTTAAAAACCCATAATTTGCGCGACAAAGTTTTAATCGAAAAACATCTAAACACCATTGACATTAACAATCATCTTTCTATAATCAATCTGAATAACTAAATTAAAATTAACACAGATCTCCAAAATATTATTAACATTTTGAAAAATCGCATAATTCAAAATCAAATATAACTTCACAAACGTTAAATCACTAAATAGATATTACTAAAAAAAGTATAAAAAAATCTTCATTTCTTATCATTACTAACCGACATTAACTTATTAAATTCTGAAATAGATAGAAATAAAATCAACAAAACTTATTAAATTCTGAAAAATCAACAAAATATTATGTTTGCAAAGCAAGGCATTATGAGTCATTCAGTTTTAAACGATAACGAAATCGAAGAATCGATATTTTGAAATATAATGAAATTAAAAGTTCTCTTTTAAAATATGACAATGTAATATACAGGGTGTCCGGCACTCAAGTACGCGCACTACACTCAGTGATTGGGGGCATTAAAACAAACAAAAAATTGTATTGGAGGGGGGGGTCTATTGTGAACCCTTTTCGAGATATGAGGGATTAAAGATTTTTAGGAGACTTTTCATAAAAAAATCAATAACTTTTGAACAGCATCCTGTAGAGAGATAAAAAAAATCCATTTTGTAGAGTAAATTGTAAGCTTTAATTTTTGTGTACTAATGATCCCCATATACCCAACAGTTACAAAGTTATGAAGGTTCAAAATGATTTAAAATTTCTTATAAAATATTAATGAAAAAATAAATAGATAAAAAAAAAATTTCATAATTTTTCTGTTTGAACCGATTGAAAATAACACACTTTTTTTTTCTTTATATCAAAAATGGTTAGAGATAGAGAAAAAGTTATTATGTACTAATTATAGGCCTTCAAAAGTTGTCTTGAAATATGCTATAAAAAATACCCCAAATACAGTGTGTTTCAAAAGAAAATAGAGTTTGAAACATAATTTTTTCATTTTAGATCATTTTGAACCTACATAACTTTGTAAATGTTGGGTATATGGGGATAGTACACAATAATTAAAGCTGACAATTTACTCTACAAAATGGATTTTTTTTATTTCTCTACAGGATGCTGTTCAAAAGTTATTGATTTTTTTATGAAAAGTCTCCTAAAAATCTTTAATCCCTCATATCTCGAAAAGGGTTCACAATAGACCCCCCCCCCCTCCAATACAATTTTTTGTTTGTTTTAATGCCCCCAATCACTGAGTGTAGTGCGCGTACTTGAGTCCTGGACACCCTGTATAAAGAAGCAAATTTGTTTGTTATTTTGTTTGTTTGTTTGCCCAGGATTCACGTGAAAACCACTGGTCCGATTGTCACAAACTTTTAGAGGAATAATTCTGGGAGCCCGGGGGGTGACATAGGTTAAGTCACATTTTTATAAGTCAACAGGTTGCGGCTCCAGAGCCGTTTTCAGCATTTTCGTTTTTTGTTATGTCGAGTCGAAACGGTTTGACCGCTTGAATCGAAATTTTGCACAAGTTTTCCTTTTAACAACCGGAATTAGTTGTATAAAGTTGGTTGGAATGAATTAACCCATTTCGGCCTAACGGGCTTCCAAAAACTTTTGTGTTTCCGATTTGTGTCCAATTTTACAGGGTGGTTTTGCAGTCGAAAAGAAAGGCTGACACAAAATTTTGTTGAGTTCGGTTAACCCTTTTGGGATAGATAGACCTAAAATTTTGCACAAATATTCCTCTTAGCAACCGAAATTAGTTGTATAAAGTTGGTTGGGATGAATTAACCCGGCGGGCTTCCAAAATATTTTGTGTTTCCGATTTGTGTCCAATTTTACAAAGAGCGGCTAACACCAATTTTTGTTGAGTTCGGTTAACCCCTTAGGGCAAGAGAGCGCAATTAAGCTTTTTCAATGTTTTTGATGTCGAGCGGAAACGGTTTGACCGATTGACTTGAAATTTCCCACAAATGTTCCTCTTAGTAATTAGTTTAATGAAATTGGCTAGAATGAATTAACCCGTTCTGATGCGGCGAGCTTCCAAAAAATTTTGTATTTCGGATTTGTGTCCAATTTTACAGATTTTCCGTCCAAAAGAGAAGCGGAAAAAATTGTAATTAATTTCGTTTAACGTGTTTGTCACGACGACGACCTGAAGTTTTCTATAAATTTTATTTGCTTAAACGGATAAATGAATTTTATTGAAAATTTTTAACTAGCAAAATTGATTTTAATTATTGAAGTCCACCGGAGTAATTTGGTTTTGACCGGTTTACGCGTTTTGCACAAAGATTCAATGCAATTTTCAAATTTTTGGTATTAACGCAAGTTAACCTTTACTCCAAAAGCTCACTTAATTAAAAATACTATTTTTTTTTGCTCTGCTCAAATAGTGCAAAAGCTAAATAAGATTATATTAATAATAATAAAAATAAAGCTAATAAAGAATTCGAATAATAATATCCTTAAATTTAAATAACATAACATTTTCCTTCTCTACATTTTTCTTAAGTATCGTATAGGCTTTGTTTTTTATCTACTTTGCAGTTGTTGTTCTTTAAAAATACATTTCAGTGTAAAATTGCAGTTTTTTTTCTAATAAAATTTAAAAATCGAATAATTCAATTTCGTATATATTATGCTTAAATACATAGTATTTTAAAACATTTTGCCCAAAAAAGTAGCCTACATTTTACCCGGCGTTGCCTGGGGGCGAGCAAACTGTAAAAAAGCAAGTTTTGGTCAATTTTTCGAAATACTGCTTTGGTTAAAAAGAGACTTTAAAGAGAGAATTTGTTAACCCTTGCCGCCCGACAATTGTCCAAAAAAAACGAGGAAGAACATAGTAGAACTTCCAAGTAAGTACAAAAAAAATATAAGTTGAAAATCAGATTTTTAAAACTTTTCTAAACAATCGACTATATTTTATTCAAACGTTGGCAATTCAAGTAAACCACTATTGACATTGTATAATAACATAGTGGCAAATTTAGTATACCCTTTTGACCAAACGGGTATAATAATACTTATATCTTACTTAATCAGTCTTAACTTATTTGTTGACCTATACACTGCACGCGCTTTAATTAATTTTATTTTAATAGTTTATTACTTATTAATTATTAATTTCCGCAGTGCAATTATATTATCGTTAATATAAAAAATAAAAATCACAAAAAAAAAAAAAAATAAATAAAAATTAAGTTAACAAATTCTTTCTTTTAAACTGTGTCATTACATTATTGAAATTTTTTATTAAAAGTGATACTTAAATTTTAAAAGCATTTAATTTAATTTACCTTGTAGTTTTTTTTTTTTTTTATATTGATAATATTTCCAAACTTTTTTTTGCCAACTATATCATATTACATTATTGAAATTATTTTTTATATTGTATTAAGTGATACTTAACTTTAAAGGCATTTAATTTAATTTTTAAACATTTTAAAAACTTTTTAGAACATTTTTTTCGTTTATTTCTGCTGAATTCATAACTTTTTGGTTTTTTGTTAAGTTAAATTTAAAAATAAACTTTATTATGGAATTCAAATGTAATCTTGCTAATTGTACAATTTCTGATAACAAATCTAATTTTGTGGTTTGTAAAGCGTTCTGCAAACGTAAGTTACATGGTGTTTGTATTGGAGCCAGTAGGGATTGGTACCACCCTTCTTTACAAAATTGGTTTATATGTTATGACTGTCAGCATCATGAATCGGTTTTAAGACATATGTTCGACAACCATAGTAAGTCCATAGCTGATATAAACGATAGGAATACCGGCTTATTAAATAAAGCTATTTTGGTAATTGATTCAAATCGCAATTCATTCAATGATATGGCTAAATCATTTGATTTATTATGCAACACAATGGCGGAGAAATCTACCGGTTCTAATCACACATTAAATAATGAGTTTAACGTGTGATTAGAAAGAACTGAGCTATTAACTGAAATTTCTGCTCAATTTACTAAAAATTTTGAGAATATTTCCAAGTCGTTAGAAACTGGTTCCAGCAGTGCTTCATCAATTTTTGCAGTTCCTAAAAATTTTGAACGTATGGAAGCAGCTGTTATTAAGCATATTAATACGGTTCACCAAAACTATGCCCGCACTAATGTTGAAATGTTACATAATTTTTGTACCGAACTGCATAATTCTAGATCACAAGCTCAAAATTCCGAATATAGCAGTAAAATACAAACTTTTGATAAGGCAATTCAAGTTGATACACTACTTGATTCTCCTACAAATTGCGTTAAAAGCGTGCAAACAGATTTTGCAATTTTACATAAATTTGGGACCCAAAGGACTAATGATGAATGGAGTGGAAGAATAACCAAGCTAATGGATTGTAATAAATCATCAATCGTCAAAGATAGTAACTATTCGTCTACTTTTGTAAAGGGCGTTCCTTGCTCGTTTGATGAAAATAAGTTAACTCAATTTATAAAAGCAGAATTTAACATTGGTTCGGTAGTGTGTACTAATTTAACACCTAACCGTATAAAGAAGAACAAAATGAAATATTTATGCTTTCTTATCTCTGGTTCTGTTTATTCTATGAGAATTTTACAACATGTCAAAGGGTGAGGGTGTCAAAGTCAGTCGAACTGAAAGGACGTGCAATTTTTGAGCGGAAAAAATAAAATAAAAATTTTTTTTTTAAGCGCAAAATAAAAACAAAAAAGGAGAAAAGAATTAATAAGTTTTAAAAAAATATAAATAAAAACATTATCTCTAACGAAATAAGTATTCTAAAGTATTTTAAAGGTTCTAAATATAGGTAACGAAAATCTGAAAAATGAAACCGACATAGCTGAAGCAACGAATAATTTCTTTATCAATGTGACCAAAGAGATTAATGTTTGTCAACAACCCATAGACACCGTGTACATAAACAACTTCACACAAACACCGAATGTAAGCTTCCATTTAACGCCCACAAACCAACTAGAAGTAGACTCCGTTATCGATAATCTTAAACTAACAGTTGCCACAGGTCATGATAATATTTCCGCCAAATTTGTTAAAAAATATAAAGGAAGGCTATCTCCAATCTTAGTTCACTTCATAAACATCTCTTTTTCTACATTTATCTTTCCAAATTCGCTAAAGACAGCAATATTTACGCCTATTTACAAGAATGGTGACTCAACTGACTTAACTAACTATCGTCCAATCTCTGTGCTAAGCTGTTTCTCGAAGATTTTTGAAACCGTAGTAAAAAACCGGTTAGATAACTTTATTGAAACAAACCAAATTTTAAGTTGTAAGCAGTTTGGCTTCGAAAACAAATCAAATACTACAGCGGCGTGCTTAAGTCTAACCGACTTTATCTCCAAAAAAATGGATGACGGTAAATTTGTTGGCTGCCTTTTCTTGGACCTGCAAAAAGCATTTGATTGCGTAGACCACAAAATACTGTTACTAAAACTTTCAAAGATTAATGTTAATACTAACGAACAAATGTACTTCGAATCTTATTTAACGAAACGTAGTCAAAAAGTGCGTATAAATAACACGCTTAGTGAATCAAAAGAAATGATAAAAGGTGTGCCTCAAGGTTCAATTCTGGGACCCCTTTTATTCAAGCTATACATAAACGATCTTGCAAATATAAATCTGAAAGGCACAATTCAACTATATGCGGATGATGCTGTAGTTAAATATGCAAAAGGTAACGAGAATGAATTAAGGAATGACATTAAATCAGACCTGAATTCTATTGAACAATGGCTCACAAAACACAAATTACTTTTAAATGTCAAAAAAACTAAAATCTATTGTTCGAAAACAGAAAATTTTCAGATATTAATTTTTATGTAAATGGAAGTATAATCGAAATTGTGAGAAATTTTAATTATTTAGGACTATTATTAGATAGCAAAATGAAGTGGAATGACCACATTGATCAGCTCATAAAAAAAATTACGCCATATGCTTTTATCATAAAAAGACTTCGGAGGTATTTCTCTAAAGATGTACTAAAACAAATATACTTCTCTTATATTATACTTGATTTATTTAAATCCCATATGGAACAAAGCTTCAATGACTTTATTAAATAAAATAGATATCATCCATAAAAAAGTCATCAAAACTATCCACAATTACCCACTACTTTATCCTACTAGTAACTTGTACGATAATCAATACATCAGTTTTACGAATATATGCAAAATACAAATGTATTTGATAGCATTTAAGATTACAAATAATGAAATTAAACATAATTTTTTACTAAACAGAATGATCGATATACATAACTACAATACCAGAAACAAAACCAATTTTTACTTATCACTCTTTAAAACAAGAAACCAACAGAATAACTGCTTATATAATTGTCTCAAACTATACAACGAACTTCCTAATGAATTAAAGCTTATTGAAAACTTATATTCCTTCAAAAAAAGAGTTAAAGAGTACGTCATTCGTCAATAATTTTATATTTAATAATCTATATAGTTAATAATTTATAGTTAATAATTTATATAGTTAATAATTTATATAGTTAATAATTTATATAGTCAAGAATTCTCCACTTCGTATTCGGCTTATGTTTTCTTATTGGTAAATGGTCTGCATAAAAGTGGTTAGATTAAATTAAATTAAATTAAGTAATTGATAAATTAGATTAATTGTAAAATATTTAAGAATTTTTGTAAAAGTCTATATGATCTTCTTTTAAACTAATATGAAATTTTTTTTTATTAAATTTTTTTTTATTAAATTTTTATTATTGTTTTATTTTATTTTATTTTACTATTTTAATTTTTTTCTTTTTTTTTTTTTGTGTAAATAACTTGTCTGTATATTGGCACATATTTATTATTTAAAATTATTGGATCAGAAAGTGTAAACTACGACACAAATGAAATTTAACTGTTATATATAATGTGCAATAATTACATATAGGAATATATTGTAATTTTGTTTACTTTTTTCTAGTATAAGATAATTGTTTTAGAATTTAAGAATTTTTTTTATATTTATACGAAAAATAATGAATTGTTAATAAAGACAAAAAAAAAAAAAAAAACATCCAAGCAACGTCAATATATGGAATAAAATTGGTGCAGCTATTGAATTAAGTAAGCCTCAGGTCAAAGGTAACCTAAACAAAAATATGAAAACAGTTTTACAAGACACTAATACAGGTTATACAATAAGAAATTCTAAATTAAATTACAAATCCTCTTTAAACACTAAATCTAATTTAACAAATTTACTTGATTTATCTTTTCCTATACCTCCTACTAATTTTTCTAAATCAATTGATATTTCAAATACTAAAACACTAATTAATCCTAACAAATCTGATATTATTGCACAAACTGATACTAATACTATTCCTATTTCGAATATTAATATAAAAAATAATTCTAAAACGATAATTTCTAGTAATTCAAATGATCTTACCAAATCAGGTAATAACAAACAAATTAGCGATTCTTATTTAAAAAATAAATTTTCAAAATTCAAAAAGTCTGTATCAAATAAATTTAATAAATACCAAAATTTTGTTCAAGGTGAAACTATTATGCCCCAAAGTAAACCTTCTAGCTTAACTGTAGCAAAATCTTCTTCTAGTAAAATGAATAGATCAACTTCTTTATCTTTACATCCTGAATCACAAACTAATCCCTTCTTAGCTAATTCTGAGAATATTTTATTATCTAACTCAAATACAACTCCACCAATTGTAGATCCTCTTTTACCGCCTGTTGTAAAACTTACTCAAAAAGCTCTTCATGAAAGTAAAAATAACAGTAGGTACGTTTTAGCTAGATTAAGGGACAGTAAAATTTATGATAATGTTAGACTTTACCTTGCATATCTTCACGATAAATCAAATGATGTTTGTATTGGTGGTAAAACAAACACATCGCTTAAGATAGCTATTCAACAGGAAAGACTTCCTACTGATATTAAGGACTTACGTAATATTTTTGTAAAATATCATGAAACATATAATATTTCACCTGAAAATGCTCTAACTGACTTGAAATCTTTTGCCTCACATATCTCATCTAATAGAATTAACTATCTTCAACGTGTGAGAGAAAATCATGATAAGTACTTTCGTCCCCTTCCAAGCGAGAAAAAGTCTAGTTAATATTAGTCTTGCGGAACCCACTCATCCTAATAATAAATCTTTTAAATTAACTATTTATTATCAAAATGTAAGAGGTCTACGCACAAAAACTAAAAAAGTTTTCTTAAATTCTACTGCTTTAGATTTTGATCTATTCGTTTTAACAGAAACCTGGCTAACTTCTTCAATAAATAATCTTGAAATTTTCTCTTCTTCTTACACTGTTTATAGGAAAAATAGATATGATTGTCGTTTATCTTATAATGTTCCAAATGGTGGTGGTGTATTGATAACTGTTAAAAATACTTTTTGTTCATCGCAATTATTACTTTCTCAATGTGATCCTACCGATATTGTCGAAGTAATTGCTGTTAAAATTGAACTACAACTAAAAAATGTTATTATTATAAATTGTTATATTCCTCCGGGATCTAGTATCGAAGTGTATACTAAATATATTTTAGAAATTGATTCACTAGTCAGTAAACTTAATGTTAATGATGATGTAATTCTCTGTGGTGACTTTAATCTTCCTAACATTAAATGGGTTCGGCACGATAAGGATTCCTACTTTATTCCATACGAATTAGTTAGTAATACGGAGTGCTTTGTAATTGACTCTTTTAATTCTTTTAATTTACAGTTAGATCTTTTATTTAAGACAAATTGGATGAATTTTGCTATTATTAACTGTCCATTTGAACTAGATGAGCATCATCCTCCAATTTGTTCGTCTCTCTGTTTTCTCATACCTCCAATTATTGATTCTGAACTTTCTTATCGTTTTAACTTTCATAAAGCCAATTTTGATGCTATTAATAACTATTTAAGTTGTTATGATTTCTCATTTTTAACCTCTTTTAATTTAAATGATGCAGTTAATCATTTCTATAAAATTGTTCATTCTATTATTTCACAATATGTTCCGTTAGTTGTAGACAATAGTTATAAATCCAGACCGCCATGGTTTACTAAAAGTCTTAAAAAATTAAAAAACAGAAAAAATAAAGCCTGACGTAAATTTATTAAAAGCAATAATAATTATGACTTTAATGTTTTAATGAATTTAAAACAATGTCTGATAATTTATATTCTAATTATGTGCAAAACATGTCTTTTAATATTAAAAATAATCCAAAACTCTTTTGGAAATTTGTTAATTCCAAAAGAAAAAGTGATCAATATCCAATGTGTATGAATTATAAAAATTCTAGTAGTATAGATTCTAATGTTATTTCAGAATTTCTCCGTGATTTCTTCTCAAGTAGTTATTCTTTGCCCGCTTTCTCGTTAAATGAAGATAATTTTTTGCATTTATCAAACTTTCCGAATACTACACTGGGTAATATTCATATTGACTCTAATTTGGTATTTAACTATTTGACAAAACTTGATAGTAACACTAGTCCTGGGATTGACGGCATCCCTGACATATTTTTAAATAAATGCTCACCTTCATTATCTGGTCCTCTTTCTTCTTTATTTAATTCTTCTTTAGCTTCTGGTATCTTCCCTTCTATTTGGAAAACTGCCATAATTAGGCCAGTTCATAAAAAAAATCTTAAAAACGATGTTACTAACTATCGTCCAATTGCTAAACTTTCTTCTATACCTAAGCTTTTTGAACTAATTGTATTTGATTCTATTTATGATCATTGTACTTTTTTTTATCGCCCTTCCAACATGGCTTTGTAAAGCTTAAATCAACCGTTACTAATCTTGTTGAATCTACATCTACATTTATTAATAATATGGAAGATGGCTTCCAAACAGATGTAATATATACAGATTTTAGCAAAGCCTTTGATCTTCTTCCACATAATGTTATTATTTTTAAGCTAAATAAATTAGGATTTCCGACTTATTTTATAGATTGGATTAATTCCTACCTCTCTGATCGTAGATATAGTGTTTCTTTTAGATCCTCGATATCTTCTGAGTTTGCAGCTCCCATCTTGGACCTTTACTTTTCATTATTTCTATTAATGATGTTTCTTCCTTAATAATTAATAGTCACATTAAAATTTATGCCGATGACATGAAACTTTTCAAAAAAATTGTAAATTTGGAGGATGCATTAGCCCTACAAGCTGATCTTAATAATTAATTTTACAATTGGTGTTCCAACAATAATCTCCAATTCAATGTTACCAAATGTGCTTCAATCAGTTTTACACGCCGCTTAAGTCCAATTTCTTATGTATATTCTTTTAATAATCAAATCATTTCAAAAGTCACTTCAATTAAAGATTTAGGGGTACTCTTTGATAGTAAACTTTCATTTCAACTTCATTATTCTGATATATTAAATAAAGCCAATTCTATGCTCGGTTTTATTAAACGTTGGGCAAGAAAATTTGAAGACCCTTATGTATTGAAATCTCTTTATACCTGCCTGTTTAGACCTAATTTAGAATATGCCAGTCAAGTTTGGTGTCCATTTTATGGTGTAATTAAAGGCAACATTTCTTCTTCTCAACTACTCGCTAAACTTAATTTTTCTTCGCATTCTAGATTAAGATCTGCTAATTTGTTTAATTTATATTTTCACCGAACTAACTATGGTAAATATGAACCAATTAATAGAATAATGTCCCTTTGTAATATATACAAATCCCATATTAACTTTTCCCAAACTAAACAATCATTAAAAAATAACTTGTATTTGTTTTCTTGAAATTTTTGGACTTACATTCTTTGACCTTTGTCTTCTTAATTGAAGCTTTTTTGTTTTTTTTTTTAAATATAATTAGTATAATTTTTAACTTTTTTTTCACACTTTTTTGTTTTTTCTTAAAAATTTTTTTTATGTAAAATTAATTATTAAATTATTAATTTCTATAATCTTTACTTTCTTTTTTGTTTTTTTAATGTTTAATTTTAGTTTATTAATTTAATATAAATTTTGTAACTTGCTTGAATTAAGCTCAGAATAAATAAATAAATAAATAAATAAATATGTAAACTAGCTTTTACCCGGTTGCTCGGCCTCTCTATGGAGTTTTAATTTAAGTTGATGTTATTGAAAAAAGTTAACACAAAAATTACATGTGGTGTACAAGTCATATATCCTCTTCCAATATAACTAAATACCCAAAACAATAACTAAAGTCACCGCATGAAATATTGTATTTTTAATATAATTAAAAATAACCATTACAAACGAATATTTAACAAACATCACCATGTGAAACATTTCGTTTGTTGTAATTCTAATACTTCTCGTTTGTACTTCAAAACTCAAATTAATTAAATAAAAAAAAAAATATATATATACTCTCATATTACTAAGAATAAATTATATTTTTTTTTTTTCTTATATTTGTTGTTGTTTGTTTTACTTTGGCTTGTATGCGCAACACATATATTGTAATAAAATATTGTATTGTTGCATAACTAATTATTTGATGGGAAAGAAAGTATTGATTATGTACTTATAAATCCAAAAATAATCCTTATCGGCAAATTGATTTCCTTTAAAGTAAATAAATTTGTCAGCAATTGTTTTTCTTGAATTTAAGTTTTTTTATTATATATATTTTTTTGTAGACCTTTCTTTAAAAATTTCAGTGTTAAGTTTGGTTTTAAATTAGAAAGTCAAAAGTTCCAATCTTTGTAATAAAATTTTTGTAATAAAATTAAATAAAGAAAGCATTATAAAAAAAAGTTAATTTTAAAAAAAAAATTTTTAAATAAAACAGAAAGAAAAAAAAAATACCAAATTTTTTTTTTATTTATTAATTAATCTTAAAATAACAAAAGTTACATGTTAATTTTAAAATGTAATAAAGAAATTTTTTTAAAACGCTTGTTTTAGAATTAATGTTGCAATTTTTCAACAAATATATCAGATTTCACTTGAAACTTATCATAATTATTAAATAATAATAAAATTAAAAATTTTAATTCAGATAATATTATTCGCCGGAAATCGACCATCCTCAATTATATAGTCAAGAAGCACCAAATTGTCGAGAAGCACCACGTATAGAAAAATTACAGATAATTTTCAAACTTTTTTTTAAAGTTTTTGTTTTTGTAAACATTCCCCTAATTCAAAGAAGTTTTACCTACTTTAAAAAATTCGATGTAATTTACTTACAAATTTGTTAATGAACAATCGTCGGGTCGGCATGGGTTAACAAATTCCAAGTCCGTTAATAATGTGAACTCCATTCTCAAAGAGAAACACATATACAAAATTTAAAGTCAATCGGTTAAACCATTTCTAATTTATAGCAAAGAAACGAAAAAACCTATTAAACGCTGTTGGGCCACAATGGGTTAGCAGAAATCCACAAATATTTTTTTGAGGATTTCTTTTTAACCAAAGTAGTACTTCAAAAAATTGTCTGAAACTTGCTTTTTTACAATTTGCACGCTCCCGGGCAACGCCGGGTAAATCTGCTAGTAATTTAATATTTGTTATTCTAATTCCAAATCTCATTAGGAACTTGGTACAAAATACTTTTTTTTTTTTTCTTTATTAAAAAACATAACTAGTAATTATAAAAAAAAATTCAATATACTTAAAACAAATTATTTTCAATTGATCTTAGCCTAAGCTGTCTGATCTTATAACTTTAAAAAAAATATTTTAATTTAACTTAATATTAGAGTTTTTTTTTTTTTTTTTAACAGAAAGTTTTATAATAAAAAAAAAATATAGTAGAATATTATTAATATTATAATATGTTAAAAAGATATTTAAATACAAATTATTAGAAATAGTAGGGCTTAATTTATTTTTCTATATATAATAACATGTTATTTTATATAGATAATATTAATTATTAATTAATAACATGTTATAATTTTTACTTTTTAATTTTTACTTTCTCTTTTATTTTTTACTGGAATCATTTTCCTCTGTTTACTCATTTGGTGTTCAATATAAATTATTTACTTTTACCTTATATTACAAACTTATATCATTGAGTATTAATTATTATATAACGTTTAACTTTGCTTTTAAAAATTATTATGGAATCAATTTCTTTAAGTTCAGATGGCAGATCATTAAATAATTTTAAACACTTATTTAAGCAGTTATTCTTCTGCTGATTTGTTTTGAATAACGATAAATAAAAATTCGACCTATTTCGTGTATTGTGCGTGTGTATGTCTATCATTCTGTTTAAAATGAAATTGTGCTCGATTTTATTATTTATAATTTTGTGTGCTGTTAGATACAACTCACCTTTACACATATTTTCAAAGCTTATATATTTATCTGAGTACAATAAATTTGTTCGATTCATTAGAGGATAGAAGTTAAAAATTTTGATACATTTCTTGTGTGATATATCGGGCTGGCTTAAAGTTTGTTAAAGATTAGCACCACTCCATATCGGATTGAGATACACAATATGTGACATTATTTACGACGAATATATTGTATATAATGTATCTGTAGAAATATATTTTCGCAATCTACGTAGTAAAAAGAGCATCGGTGAAATTTTTTTCATAATATGCTGGACATCAACCCATTTTAATTTTTTGTCAATTATTAAACCTAGATAGTTATACCTATTTACTGTTTCAATTATAATGTTTTATAATAAAAATTTTCTACACTATACGTTTTGTTGCCTAGCAAAAGAATTTTCGTTTTTTTTATATTTAAGCTTAGCTTATGTTTTGTGATTCATAAATAGAGTATATTTAGATCATACACAATGTGTCTTCTTAATTCGCTTTCGGTTGTAGCTGAATATTTAATTACTGCATCGTCGGCATACAATTGGATTGAACCTTAAAGCTCCAAACGAGATATATCATTGATATAAATTTTAAGGAGATCTGGACGTAATATGGATCCTTGGGGGAAACCTTTTTTAATTCTATGGTCAGCGCCGAGAATATTACCTATTTTGACTTTTTGTGCCCTATTGGTTAAATATGATTCAAAAAGTCGTAATGCATTTAGAGGGAAGTCAAAATTGGCCATTTTCAGCAAAAGTATTTCGTGGTCGACGCAATCGAAAGCTTTTGTAGATCTAAAAATATACAGGCTACAAATTTGTCATTATCAATGTTGGTGGTTAAAAAATTAGTAAGACTAAGACATGCTGCGGTGGTGTTTGAATTACTTTCAAAGCCAAATTGCTCTTGATACAATATGCTGTTGAAAGAAATATGTGAAGTCGGCTTTTTATTATCGTTTCATATATTTTTAAAAGTACATTTAGGACTGATATTGGACGGTAATTTGACGGGTTTGTTGTTATATCTGTTTTATATATAGAAGCGGCTATTGCTAATTTGAGGTTTTGTGGGAAGACAGAGTTTTCTATGGTGTTATTTATTAATCTTGCTATTGTTGGAGTTAATTGAGATGAAAATGGATATTATTTAAAAATAATATCCATAAATAATAATTTATTAATTTCAATAGTTTTGCATGTATTAACATTTATTATTATTGTAATTTATATTTTATTAAAAAAATTAAAATTTGTAAAAAGAAAGAACCAAAGGAAATTATTACTAAAATTTAGAACACTCAAGAGAGTGTGCAACTTAATGATGGGGGATCATATATCCCGTTAAATAATTATATTTTTTGTTGTTATGAAATAATATTTAAATTTCTTTTCAATGAGAAATATTATTAACAAATTTTCTCATAATGTAATTTGATTTTGGTCAATTTATTATTTTGCCAATTTTCCCAATCGTTAATTCTCCCGACAAAAGATACCATACCGGATTAATTCCTCGAATTGGCCATCATAATTCTTAAACAAATAAAATATTACTTTCTCTCTCCCACTTCATTTGTTAATCATTTCATTATAATAATTCTTAATTTCTCTTCAAAAGTTTTCGCGAAAAATCAAATAGCTTTCAATAAATTTTCTTACAAATTGAGTGCTGATTCTTACAATTATTTATTACAAATACTAAAGTTCTTTCAATTAAAGATCAGTCTTAAGTTATCAATCTTCCTCAGTTCATTCTTTAATAAAAGGAATTAAAAAGCTAATATTAACATTTTTGTATTTTGTTTTGATCTGACATTTAAATAAAAACAATGATGAATAAAATAAAGTAAACCGTTATTTAATTCCCTTATGCTGCCCATCGTTTTTGTTTAGAAAAAAACCATAAAAACAAAAAAAAATTAAAAAAACACAAAAAGAAAAAGACATTTGACCCACTCCAAAAGTTGGTCCGAGTAATGTCCAACTTTGCCAAGCAGGTTTTAAAAAAATTGAGTGTACCCTAAAAGTTGGTTTGAATAATGTCCAACTTTGCCAAGATTGACACTTGTCAAAGTATAAAGACGCGCTTTTTTCTAATTCTAAAATAAATTTTAAAAAATTTTTATCTAAATAATTAAAAAAAAGTGTATTTAAAAATTTTTACATTTAGAAAAAAAAAACATATTTAAAAAAAAAAAAGAAAAAGTATTTATACAAAAGAGAAAATAGCATATAAAAACTATAATAAAAATAAAAATTTTAAAATAAAAATTGAATCCAAAAAAAAATATATTTTGCAGTAATTAAAATTTATAAAATAAATAACTAATCTAAATAATATAATAAAAACATTATCTAAATAAAAACATTTACGAATAAAAAAAGCTCCAGTGACTAGTGTAAAATTTGCTAGTGAAAATCAAAACTTAACCTAAACGTAACCTGGACTGTTTCTGAAATTGTTTTAAAATTGATTTAATTTATAACATAAAAACATTTTAAAATGAAAAAAAAAACAAATTAAAAAAAAAATTGATGATGAAGATTCAACTAGTGCTCAAAATATCTCCGAACTCAAACAGGTAACATCAGATGAATGCACTGAAAACACTCTGGCTGTTGTTGTAAATCAACTGATAACAGCTGTAAAAGATTTTCATCGCTCGCTTGAGTTTATTAATAAAAAATTTGAATTTTTTAATAATAAAGTTGATGATCTTCTAAAAATAAATGAAAATATTCAAACAGAGAACAAAGAAATAAAAATTAAATTAAATGAAGCTGAAAATAATAATAATTCATTGAACAAAAGGCTGCACTATATTGAGCAACTACTTGATGAAAAGCAGCAAAAGGAAATTGAAAATAATATAATTGTTGCAGGCTTACCTCCAAAATTAAGCAAACCAAAAGAAACAATACTTAATATTTGTAAACATATTGCGGCTGAAATAACTGAGGATGACATCACTTCGGTTAGAGAACTTCCTTCTAAAATAAACAACAATAACAACTTAATTAACACAAATCTATACCTTTTGGAATGCAAATCCAGTATTGTTAAGGCTGAACTAATGAGCCGCAAAAAAATCGCCGGAAATGTATACACTTTGGATATTAATTTAACAGAGGAAGGCACACGCAACATATTTTTTCGAGACCATCTTACACAGCGGCAATCAAACCTCTACTATGAAGCCAGGCAAATTAAAAACAACAACAATTGGAAATTCCTATGGATTAAAAACAACATCATTTTTATTAGAAAAACTGAATCTTCAAAGGTATTTAAAATTAGAAATACTAATGATATATCATACATTAAAAACAATAATAATATTAATTGAAAATTCATTAACTTTATTTGAACAATTCATATTTATCATATTTATCATTTTTATTATATTCTTCATATTTATCATACTAAACATATTAAATATATTAATTTTGTTGAATTTTTTAAACACTAACAATTTCACAAATAAAAAAATAACCCTACTAATCCAGATTTAACTTTTTATAAATTATTATTATTTTTTATTATTGTTAATAAATTTAAGTACACATTTAGCAAACTGACAAACTCACATATTAAAAAAACTAACAACAACAAGTACTTATACCACAAACATCTTTTTATATTACAATTAATTTTATTAACCTTAATTGATCACTTCATACTAATTTTATTAATTCTTCTAAATACTAACAAACTACTAAACAAAAAATGTAACCCTACTAACCCACATTTAATTTTATATAAATTATTATTTACTATTATTGTTAATCAATCTAAGTTCACAATTAGCTATTTCACAAACTCACATATTATAAAAACAAATGACAACAACAACAAGTTCATATATTATAAACATATTTTTATATTAAAATTAATTTTAATAATCTTAATTGTTCACTTCATACTAATTTTATTAAATTTTCTAAAAACTAACAAACTACTAAATAAAAAACATAACCCCACTACTAAGCCGGATTTAATCCTTTTCATTATTTTTAATCAACACAATTTCTATTTCAACTATCTACAAAACACATATATTACAAAACCTAATTTTCTCACCAATTCGTTCTCTTATTTTAAACACTTTTTCATATTTATTAATATTATCACTCATGTTATAAACTTTACTAAAAAAATTAAATTTAAACTTTCTTACCTTGAGATAAATGCTGGTTATATTTCTCATCAATTGATTATATATAAAAACTTACACCTTGTAGTAGTAAACAAATATCATCTAATTTTAACAACACATGTTTTAAAATTATATGTTTTTGGTGTTGTTCTTTTCTTGTTTTTATTTTTTCTTTGTATATCTGTCAAAAAAAAACTTAGATTCCACAAACTAATTACGTTCTTACATTTATTAAACATTTACTCAACAATAAAACCATTAATTTTCAACAATAAATTTCAACCACATAAATTATCAGTTTTTATTCGGCTTATTATGATTATTATAATAATTGTTCCCAGTCTCAACTGTTATATTTTGGTTTGTGTACTTACTAATCTCGAACACCCAATTTTTATAAAATTTAATAATGGTCCATGATATAGCTAATATACAAAATCTATTAAATATAGATTATTTCACCCATATTGATCCGAATAAACAAAATTCAACTTTCAAAAATAATTTCAATATGGTGTATTTAAATATTCAAAGTTTAAGGAAAAAATTATACAATGTCGAGGCCTTGATAAATAACCATTTTAAAAACAAGATTCATGTAATTGTTCTTACGGAAATATGGATACATAGTTCAGAAAACAAATTTTATAATATTGAAGGGTATAATGCTTACTTTGCCAATAGAGATAAGTCATACGGCGGGGTTGCGATTTACATTAAAAATTATATAAATAGTTACCAAATATACTGCGAAGAGTTTCAAAGAAGTAATATTTTGGGGGTTAAGCTTACAAAACAAAACTTAAATATATTTGGTGTATATAGAGCACACGAAACCTCTATAGACGACTTTATTGACAAAATAGATTATATAACATTGCAATACAAACAAAGCTACATTCTAGGTGACTTTAATTTAAATCTACTAAATACAGATAGAGCAGTAATTAATTCATACTCAAACGCGCTATTAAGTAATGGATTCCTAATTTGCAACAAGGTTGAACTAAACTTTGCTACGAGAATTGGTAGAAATACAAAAACAATTATTGATCATTTCGTAACCGATATTTTTCAGAATAAATTCTTGTTTCATATTTTAGATTCTTGTCTGTCTGATCATCAAATGTTCTTTATAACCACCAGTCTGAATCCAATAACTGAGGGGAAAACCTATTATAAAACTGTTCTAAACTATGAAAGGATAATTTCAAATACCTCCTGGAATGTCCTACAGTCCTACACAAGCTTTGATGAATTAGTTGTGAAATTGAAAAGTATCATAAATACGAACACCCAAACAGTACCCGTAAAGCAAAATAAGAAGAGGAAAACCTGGATTACTCAAGAAATAGTAGACAAAATGAAAATAAGAGATTCGCTATTTAAATTCAAAAAAAAGTACCCAAATGATATCCATACTGAAACTCTATACAATAAATACAAACTTATAGTGAGAACTTTAATAATCAAAGCAAAAAAAAATTATTTTTCTAACTTAGTGATTGATAACTCTAAAAATTGTAAAAAGCTATGGGATTGTTACAAACATATTATGTTCAATTCTAGTATGGTAAATTCAAACCAATCTATTAAGGTAATACATCATAACTCAAAAGTAATTGAACATGAAAACGAAATTGCTTCTGCTTTTAACGACTATTTCGCTAATATTACAAAAGAAATAAATATCTCTATTAATAACATTGACCTTGATTACATTGACAAATTTAGAAGAAATATTTATAGTAATTTTGACCTCTCTCCAACTAATGTAGATGAAGTATCCAAAATCATTCAAACTCTCAATTCAGCTGCTGCTACGGGGTACGATAATATTTCAACTAAACTAATAAAAAAATTTTCAGATCATCTAGCTCCTGCCTTAGTCAGGCATATTAATAATGCATTCACATCGAACACATACCCAAGTTCGCTAAAAACAGCCATTATAACACCAATATATAAAGGAGGAACTGCAACAGATTGCTCTAATTATCGTCCCATATCTGTTTTATCTAGTTTCTCAAAAATTTTCGAAAAAGTCATTCAAAATAGGCTTAATAATTTTATTAAAAATAATCCTATACTAAGTGAGAAACAATTTGGTTTCGAAGAAAAATCTAACACAACAGCTGCCTGTCTCTTTTTAAATGACTTCATCTCCAAAAATATTGATAACGGTAAATTCGTTAGCTGTGTATTTCTTGACATAAAAAAGGCCTTCGATTGCGTCGACCATGACATTCTTCTATTAAAACTTAAGAAATTAAATTTCACATTAGGTCTCTTCCAGTCATATCTACAAGGTCGCAAACAAAAGGTTCGTATAAACAATAACTTTAGCGATGAAAAAATAATATCAAAAGGGGTTCCGCAAAGTTCCATTTTGGGCCCACTTCTTTTTAAATTATATATCGACGACATCTCTCATTTAAAATTAAAGGGTTGTATTCAGTTATTCGCAGATGATGCGGTAATAAAATATGCAGATGATTCTGAGGGAAATATTCATCTATCTATACAACACGATTTACTGCTAATTGAGGAGTGGCTAACCAAGCACCGACTTCTATTAAACTTAAATAAAACCAAAATTTTATTCTTTGAAAACAAGATTCTTAACTTCTCTAATTCCGTTCAATATAATAATGTAAATGTAGAAATAGTCAATAACTTCAATTATTTAGGTCTGTTACTTGACAGTAAATCAAGTTGGAATAAACATATTGAAAAAGTAATCAAAAATATAACTCCATACATATTCCTGATGAGAAGATTACGTAAGTTCCTCTCGGATCAATCGATATACACATTATATTCCTCGTATATAAAATCACATATTACTTATCTTTTACCTATTTGGAGTAGAGCTCCACAAATTCATCTAAATAAACTAGACAAAATGCATAAAAAATGTGTTAAGCTTGCACAAGGCTTGCCCTTGTTACACCCAACAGATTCTATATACACTATAAAATATCTAAGCTTAAGAAACATAATATTAATGGAACTCTATAAAACTGCGTACAAAATCATTAATAATCAATTAAAACATAACTTCATTCTAAATAGGAATTTTGACATACACAACCATAATACTAGGAACAAATCGAACTTCTACCTTTCCCTTTTTAGAACATCACATCAAAAGAATAACTGCTTATATAATTGCCTTAAGGTTTATAATGAACTTCCAGAACAAATAAAATTAATTAATAACCTTAATCTATTTACACAAAAGATTAAATCCACTATAATTAGTACATAATATTTTAATAAAACTAGAAATACTAACAAACTAATAATTAAATCCTACATTAACTAACTAACATTCATAAATAAATCAAATAAGTTAAAATTTTTTTTTTTTTTATTTTCTTTGTTGTGCTGTTTTAAGAATATAAAAAAAATTAATAAATTAAAATATGAAGAATTATACAAAAAAAGAGTAAATTTTTATGAAGAAATCCTATGAAAAATTTGTAAATGAATATCATTAAATTTCTTTTTTTTTTGCTTTGTTTTACTTTTTCTTATTCTATTGTTAAATAATTATTACAAAAAATTATATGACCGCACTGCCTTAGGCATAGGTCTCAATCTATTTACTATGTACTGAAAAGATAAATTATGTATGTATATTTAAATTTATATTATAAATAAAGAAAAAAAAAAAAAAAAAAAACTTGTCCTATTACTTTACTTGCCCATTTCCAATTATAACCTCCTAGCTTCATTAGATCTACAGATATCGAATTGTATTATTTCAACCATTTTTACCAAACAAAATAGGGAACCTAGGAATTGTCTAAAAATTTCAAAACTCTAGTCCGTTTAGTTTCTGAGTTAACGTGGTAACACACGGACGTAAGGACGGACGGACAAACACATGTAGTTAGATCGATGCTGATCCATACGTACCTGTGACACTATATTCAGCTCGCTTAGATCGATGCGTTACAAACGGAGGAGCAATTTTAATATACCCGTGGCCTTATTTGTATGCACGGTGTAAACATATAACACGAGACAAACAGCAACAACCAATATATTAATTGACCATATTATATCAAATATAGAGGATCATAGGATTATTAGTAGTGAACATTTGTTAAAATAAAATAAAATATAAATAAAACATTAAATATAGCAAAATTCAATAGAAAAACAAACAAAACGAAATTATGATAAAAAATAAGACAATGAAAAAATTGATTATGTGATTTTAAAATTTTGTAAAAATGTGCCTATATGGCTTCACTCTGGTAAAAAATTTTAACCACGGGTAGATATTACAAAAAAAAATATTTTGTAAAAGAATTTTTTTTTGTAGCCCCACCCGTTACGGAGCTACAGCCCCCAAAGTTGGAAAAGGGCCTATTTTTAAATTGTTATAACAAGAGTTCTGTTAATTGTATTTTCAATCTGAAAGCGGCAAAAGATAGCTGGTATAAACTTTATAAATTTTTAAAAGATAAATGTTTAGGGTTGCCATGCGGTACTAAAATTTACCATTAAGCAAAACTCTATTTTTGCAAAATTTTTGGTCCCACATATCTTCTAAACGGTTCAAGCTAGGGTCTTAAAATTTTTGGAGAAGTTAGGTCTTCCGAAAATTTTTTTGGCACGCCCCCTGTTTAGGAATTATAAGGGCTCGAAAATTGATATCTCTAAGTTTTAACAATTTTTGGTTAGATAATAAAATTCTAGATAAAATTCCAAGTTTTGATGGAGTTCACAATTGATTTCCTAGAATCGAAAAAAATTGAAGGTCTTAAAAAATTAAACTTTTATGTTTTCATAAAACAGTAACTTATTCACCAGTGTAAGTTTTTCCAAAATTAAACGTTAACATTGAAGCTCCAACATTATATTTTGCACTTATTAACAGGTTTTCTTGAGTGCATTGGGGTTATATTCTAAGTATTTCACTATTATTCATATAATTAATAAATTAGTGAAATAACTAAATTATAATACTATCATTTATTTTTATATAAGTATATATACTCAGTAAGAAACCGTACATTTTCAAAATTATACTTTTTAAGAACCCTTGGTTTTTTTTCCTCACTTGTTTTAATATGAGCTAATACATACAAAGAAGAAAAAATAAGAGAAATTTAGCATATGATTTTACTGTTAAAGTAGAAACACAATTTATTTTAGATAATAGCAAGTAAAGAAACAGTCAGTCGGTGCACGAACTTAGAAAGGACCCTACACCTATTTGGTTCAAATTTAATGTGAATTCCATAAGTCATTTTAAAACAATTAAAGCTTTTATTAGTTTGATCGTAAGACATAGCTAACCAAATTAACTTTAAAAGACCAAAAACGTTTTCTAATTATTTTATCTATTCAAAAATTTTAAAAATTCTTACTATTTATCTATTTAAATTTTAAAATAATAAAAATATTAAAAAACAAAAAAAATTTAATTACAAAATTGGAAAAATTTGAATTATTAAATTTTGTGATAAAAAGCTTATCAAAGCATTAATGTTTTTAATTTGTTTTATTCAATTAGAAAATTACATATTTAAAACTTTATATCCAATTCAATAATTTTTTTTGCACATGCAGCAATAACTTCTCTTCAGGATTATTAATTTTTGCTTTTACTGTTGAAAAATTTAGTATCCCTGATTAATTATTTCAATTTTAAATAATTTTTAAATTTATTCTCTCAATTTACTTATTTTTAAATATTATACATACTTCAATTTTTAATATTTTCAGCTAATAGGAAAAATACTAATTCAATAAATTTTAAGAAAATTGATTTTAACTTTCTAAGAAGTATATTGTTATTAAAAAATTGGTCTAACGTTTATTCTACTGAGGATCCCACAGAAGCCTATATTAAATTTTGTGAACAATTTAAAATTATTTTAGACAGGTGTTAAATTGTTTTGCTACGAAAAAAAAATGATTCATGCTTAAAACCTTGGATGTCTAATTCTCTCCTAAACATAATACGTAAAAGCAATAAAGTTAGAATACCTGTTAAGAATGACCCAAGAAGTCATAGATTATATTTATTTATATTATAAAAATACTAGAGTTAAAATAAAAGTTTACAAAGATAATTACTATTGTCGTAAATTAATTCAATCAAGAGGTGACAATAAAGCTGAGTGGAAATTAGTCACATCTATTCTTAACAGAGATAGTTACGTTTCTAATATTCCGCTAGAAATAAATGGTAATTCATAGGATGATCCTCTGTCTGTTGCTAATAACTTAAATGTATTTTTTAGTAAAATAACTGAAACTATGGATAATAATGTAAACCTGTCTTTTGATGTAGTAAATTCTTTTGATATTAGGTATGAGGATTTTTCTAGCATCAGTTTTTTCTCTGAACCGTTTTCTTCTCATGAACTGTATAATATTATAAAAACTTTAAAAAACTCAGCAGGATTTACTTCTGATTTATTTTCTAATAGAATAATTATTATTATTAATATATTTGTCTAGAATGAGGTGTAACAAACGCATTCAATTAAATGTGTTTTGTTGGATGTGTTTAATAATAAAAAAATAAAATATTAATGTTTTGTTGGATGTGTTTTATTTTAGAAAATAAAATATCATAAATTATCATAAGCAGACCAAAAAATATTTTATTTAATTTTTATAAAAAAAAAAAAAACAAAAAATATAAAATAAAAAAAAAAGTTTTTTTTTTTTTGTAAATTAATTTAAATGTCTATGAATTAGTTCATTTCAGTTTTAAAAATCACAGAAGATTTTCGGGAAATTTTAAATAAATAGTAAAACATTTAGGTATTAAAATTCGAGACTATGCTTCACAGTATAAATTGTATAGTAAGTCTTCATTACTTTCAGTGGAAATATGAATTGAAGGTAATGGCACAATATACGCTTTGGTGCTTTGCTTGCTTTGATTTGAAAAGTAATAAAAGCAATTTCAAATGTTCCTTGGCTTTATTTCAATTTTAGAATTAAATAAAAATATTTTTTATATTTTTGTTTTAAGGTTTTGAAATCAATTATAATATCCCTTTAAATTATTTTTCTGTATATATATATATTTTTTAATTTAAAATAGTGGAACTGCAGTAGTGCCGTTCCCAAACTCCCCGCTTAACAAATTATAGGAAGTCGGATTGTGATTTGTGAAAACGGCTCACATGTTTTAATAATCATAATTATGGAGAAGAAAACTGTCGTACGACAAGGACAAAATTGTTTTTACGCCTTTAAGTTTAAAATGTAAGAAGCCTAAATACCATAAAAACAAAGTTTCAAAAAATATCAGACAATATTATATATAAAAAAATCCCTTTTTCTTTATTTTAAAAAAGTATAAATTATACATTATTCAGAAATTTCAAGAACTAATGTTTTTCAAAATAAAATCTAATTTAAAATATTAATGAATTCCGCCATTCTATGGCGGGCAAACAGCTAGTTAAAGAGATTTCACTATACATTGTTGATGTTTTGTGTTTTATTTTTAAGTTAAGTATTTATATTGGTATATTTCCAGATGATCTGAAATTAGCTGAAACTGTTCCTTTGTTTAAGAAAGGTAATGCGCAGGATTCCAATAATTATAGACCTATCTCGTTACTTTCTCCGATTTCCAAAATATTTGAAATAGGTGTAAAATATAGGATAGTAAATTTTTTAGAACAAAAAAAACTTTTTTAGTATTAACCAATTTGGTTTCAGAAAAGGTAAATCAACTAAAGATGCTTTACTAAAATTCTGTAATGAAATTTATAAAAGCTTTAATTCTCGCAGCTTCTCAGCTGCTTTGTTCATTGATATGACAAAGGCATTTGATACAGTTAATCATGATTTACTTTTAAAAAAATAATTTAATGCTGGATTCAGAGGGTTTATGTTTGATAGGTTCAAATCTTTTTTGTGCTGTAAGAGACAAAGGGTTAAAATTAATGGAGTACTAAGCTCTATCTCTGAACTCGGATCTGGAGTACCACAAGGTTCGGTATTAGGGCCGATTCCTTTTCTTATATATAATAATTCTTAATTTTTGCAAAATTTTAAAGGAAAACCCACTCCATTTGCTGACGCTAAATCCTTCTCATATTCAAATAGTAGTATGTTGGGTCTTATTTATGATTTAAATTATGATTTAGAATTAATTCGTAAATGGTTTCTTCTTCATGAATTGGTAATAAGTCCAAAAACAAAAAATATGTTATTTAGTTTGTCTAGTTATAATCCTTTTGACTGTTATCTGTATTATCCGTCTTCCAAGTGTAAAATGTTTTCACTTAATTTTTCTAGTTCCAACAATACCTCAAATTGTTCTTTTCATCATTCTATGTCGTGTAATAAATTGTGTTTGAAAATTGAAAATGTGAATAGTTTTAAATATTTAAGCTTATTTTTTGATAATAGCCTAAATTGGTCTGAACATTGTACTCATTTAAAGAACCGCTTCAATAAAATTACTAGGCATATGTATTATTTAAGTTTTTACTGCTTCTTAAGGGTTCTGAAATTGTTTTACTTTGCGTTATTTAATTCAGAACTTCAATATGGCATTGCATGCTGGGTTGGCACATATTTAAGTAGGGTCCAACCTTTAATAACTGCTCAAAAACACATTGTACGAATTATGTTAAATAAAGTAGGCAAACTACCAGTTCTTCACCCTTTGAATTCCTTAATATTTTACCTTTTAGGCATTTGTATTTTTTCAAAACCTTAAAACTATTTTTTTGAGATCGTGCTACCTAAAACAAAAAATTATATCTAATTATAACTTAAGAATAAATCAAAGGAATTTAGCTGCTGTTCCAAGAGCCCGTACTTCACATTTTTGTCACTTATACAGTGTAATTGCTCCTAGGGTTTTTAATAAGCTACCAGATGAAATTAAATTGAAACGGAGATTTTCAGTTTTCTTAAGGGAAATAAGATTGTGGTTATTCCACTTCAATCACTTACAAATTGAAATGCTCACTAATGTTGAGTCGTAGCTTAATTTATTTTGTGTTTACATTAATTTTGGTGGCCTCTAATTTTTTTTTTTTTCTTTGTTCTGTACACTGTTCTATTTACCATTTTTTCAAATTCTTGCAAAGTATTATAATAGCCACAATTTTATAATTTTTTTTTTTTTTACAATAATGTGACTATTTTCATATTTCATTTTTCATCAATTAGTTTTAGCTTTGCATTTTGTTTGTGATATTTTTTTGACATTATTCTGGATTTTTTTTAAATTTTTTTTTTTGCTTTATTAGTTTTGTTAAAATTGTGTATGCATAGAAAATATACCAAATAAATAAATAAAATAAATAAAT
Organism: Dolichopus griseipennis; assembly: GCA_963082915.1. Taxonomy (NCBI): domain Eukaryota; kingdom Metazoa; phylum Arthropoda; class Insecta; order Diptera; family Dolichopodidae; genus Dolichopus; species Dolichopus griseipennis. The sequence continues at coordinate 196,545,749 of OY720441.1, read as the reverse complement.
GAGATTATTTAGTCTATCGTACAGTTAAAAATATTTCTTCCTCTTTTGGCCAACGTTGGTAAAACAAATTTCACATACTTAAACTCTCTCTTAGACTCCCTTGATGTGAAATCAATGTTCTCTTCATCAATCATAAACACCTGCCTCTAAAATAATTTTATTAGAAGCTAGCAACAAGTTTTCGATTAGCAATTCCTATAAAATCTCATAAAAATTCTAACTACTCATGTTCCATGGTCATTGAACAAATTGCGTTCTTTGAGGAACAAACGTTATTCTGCATGGAAAAAATATATTGGAACTAATACCGTTGACCACTATAATACTTTTCTTGACATCTATAATAGATTCAAGTATTTATCTGATATTCTTTATAAAGATTATTTATCAAGAATTATATCTCAACTTTTTTCTAATCCGCGACGTTTTTTTGATTTTGTTAATAAAGACGGGTATCCATCTGCTTTGCGATACTAAAATGCAACAACAACTAACTCGCAGATTGTTTCTAACTTTTTTGCCACATTTTTCTCTAAAACCTATCAAAATGGGGTATTTGAGCCGAATTAGTCGTATTTAAATAGTTTAGTTCCTTCATCTCATTCAACTTTTGACATTAAGAGTATTCTTATAACAGAAGACATTTTAATTCCTCACCTCTTGGCTCTAAAAGATGACTTCTCATACGGCCCCGACTGGGTTCCATCAATAATACTACTGATTATAATCAACTCTGTTGATTTCACCCCATTTTTGGATTTTAATTTAATCTTTGTTTGGCTCACTGATACTGTTGTCTGCGAAGCTACGGATTTATTTATTTTATTTATTTATTTTCAATAGAAAATGCCAAAAGAGATTGCTCTCATAACATGACTGTATACATTTTAAAATATCATTTATTCATTTAATTATTAAATTTGGAAAATATAAAATAGGTATAAAATATGACAAATGTAATGTATTTCATGTAAAATAATAGTAACAAATTAGCAAACAAAAAAAAAAAAAAATATAACGAAAAGAAAACAAAAAGAATTCAAATGTAAACAAAAACAAAAACAAATGTAATTAAAATAAATGAACAAAAAAAATAAGACAAAAAATAAAATTTTGATCATTTAAAATTAAGACAATAGAAATTTTGAAATAAATGAAGTTACCAGATGTTTCAAATTATAAATTGAAATTTAAATTAATTTTAGATAAATGGAAAATATATTATTAAGTGTTTAACACTGATTCTACTTATATTAGGTTCTAGATATACTATATTCACCAATAATTTGTTCTCTTAATTCTTTTTTAAGTTTTAAACTTGTTAGTGTTTTTAAATTATTGTCAAGTTTGTTATAAATGATTGAACTATTTTAAGGGGCATCCCACATCATGGATGTAAGAGCATTTAGAGGAGCCTGCTGTGGATCGGATCATAATCTTGTGAAAGTCAGATATAGGAGCAGAATCATAGCCAAACGAGCATTGAGGAAACACAATGCAACGAAGCTGAACATAAGCAAACTCAATATAACATCTGTAAAAAACGAGTACAAAGCGTCGATCGAGACAAACTTAAATCTAGAGGAGTTGCAACACATGGAGCTAAATGAAATGTGGGATAGTTTAAAAACGGCACTGCATCGAGCTTCTGAAGAAACTATTGGTTTCCAGCCAATAAAAGTTCGAAACGAATGGTATGACGGAGAATGCAGAGATGCGGTAGCCGCAAGAAATGAAGCACACAAAGGAAAATTAAGTAGACCAACACGTGCTAAGCAACTACATTTCGAGCAACTTAGAAGAGAGGCCGACAAAATCTGCAGAAAGAAAAAAAGGAAATGGCAGAACGATGCGCTAAGAAAGGTCCAAGATAATTTGCAAAATCGCGATAGTATCAGAGCAGCATACAAAGACATCCGCATCATCAGAGATGGTTACAAAGCCCAGTCAAATTTATGTAGAGATGCAGAAGATAATCTTTTATCATCTGAAGATGACATTAAGAACAGGTGGAAAGAATATTTTGAAAATTTACTAAATGCACCAAACGATGAAGTAAATGAACAAGAACAGATCACAGTGGAAAGGCAAACCCAAAATGAAATCACGGGACAACCTACATTAACAGAGGTGGTCAATGCCATAGAGCTATTGAAAAATAACAAGGCTCCTGGTGCAGATAACATTCCGGCTGAACTTCTGCGAGATGGAGGAGAAACGGTAAAAAAAATCCTTCATAAAATAATACTAAAGGTTTGGCAAGAAGAAAAAATACCCGCTGACTGGCAACTAAGTATTATATGTCCAATCTACAAAAAAGGAGACAAGCTTAACTGTAAAAATTACAGAGGGATATCGCTACTTAGCACTTCCTACAAAGTTTTCACTAATATCTTGAAAGCCCGCTTAGAAATAATTGCCGAAAACATCATAGGCGAATACCAGTCCGGTTTCAGGCCAGGACGGTCTACAACGGACCAGCTATTTGTGCTGAAGCAGGTATTGGAGAAGTGTTGGGAAAGAAATGTCGATGTACATCAAATCTTCGTAGATTTCAAGACCGCCTATGACTCTATCCAAAGGGAAAAATTATATGTAGTTTTAAGCAACCTAGGCGTACCGGCAAAGCTAGTAAGATTGATTAAAGCTACTATGCAAAACACAAGCGCGAGGGTAAAAATCCAAGGGGACCTCACAGAACCCTTCAACATCAAACAGGGACTGAAACAGGGGGATGGACTCGCGCCTATGCTTTTTAATCTTGCCCTGGAGCATATAGTCAGGAAAATCCCATCTGACCCGAATGCCACGTTGCTATTCAAAACCACCCAGATAGCAGCATACGCAGACGACTTAAATCTACTAGGAAGATCAGAGGCAGGTGTTAGAGAATGCTATATCCAGTTAGAGAAAACAGCTATAGAACTGGGTCTGAGGATAAACATCGATAAGACGAAAATGTTAGTAGTATCCAGACGTAACCAGAGAGAGAAACAAAACATTACTTTTGGTGATGACAACGTGGAAGTAGTAAAAAGTTTTGTCTATCTAGGGGCCGAAATAACAAGTGGAAACGATGAAACATCAGAGGTAACCCGAAGGATAGGCAAGGCAAACAACGCATACTACTCTGTGTTGAAGATAATGAGATCTCGAGAAGTCAGCAGAAAATGTAAACTTGAGCTGTACAAATCTCTTATCAGACCGGTGTTATGCTACGGCAGTGAAACGTGGACGATCACCCAAGCGACGGCAAACTTACTTTCCCGTTTCGAAAGAAAAATACTGCGTAAAATTATCGGGCCAATTATCGATCAGGGCCAATTTAGAATGCGACGCAACGCAGAGCTATACAATGTATACACCGACAGCGATGTTGTGACATACATCAAGCTACAACGCCTTAGGTGGGCCGGTCACATACAACGTATGCCAGATTCCCGCATTCCAAAAAAGGTATTAAACGGGAAAATAGATAGAAAAAGACCAGTGGGAAAGCCGAGAAATCGATGGGTTGATGCAGTCGAGTCAGACGCTGTGTCAATGCTGCAAGAGCAAAATTGGATAACTGCTGCCCAAGATCGCGTGAACTGGAAGAGGATGATTCAGGAGGCCAAGGTTCGACAACGGACTGTAGCGCCATAGAAGAAGAGAAGAAGAAGAACTATTTTAAGAAGTATTTTAGGGTCAACTGAGTCGAATGCTTTAGATAAATCCATAAAAACAAGAGATACTGATTTTTTTCATCTTTTAAGCTTTGCACAAAGGTTAGCATATCCACAAATGCCATTTGAGTATTAGATTTTTTTCTAAAATCATACTGTTGTTGGGATAATAATTTATTGCTATATAGAAATTTGCAGATTTGGGAATTAACAACTTTTTCGACGATTTTTGCTAATACTGCTCCTATGCAAATTGGTCGATAGTTGTTTGGATCTTGTTTATTACTGGATTTAAAGGCAGGTACTATTCTTCCTATTTTTAATTGTTCTGTTACCATACCTTCTCTTAGAGATTAACTTACTATTATTGCTATTTGTTCACACAGAGTTTCATTGCATCCTTTTAATATGTTCGACGAAAGATTTAAATTGTTTATTGCTTTTGAATTGTTAAGGCTTTTTATTGTATTAAAAATATCATTCTTATCTACTATCTTAAATTCGAAAGATTTAGTAGTTTTTGCTTTTGTGAAATATATTCAATTGATTGCAAATTGATTGTAGTTAGATTGTTAGTAAATATGTGATCAATACAGGTGTTAGTTAAATTTCTAGTAGTGATATTTTTATTAAATATAAAAAAGAAGTTCACTATCATTTACTTTAAGTAGTTATTATTTTTTTTCTGTATTATTTAATAAATTTAAATAAAAATCACCTAAAATATAAGTATCTTAATTACAATCAGTGCTTGATAAACAATTTTCTAGTTCTAGCATAAACTTTGTGAATTGTTCAGATACTTCTGTAGGCGATTTGTATATGTTGATAATATTGAAGGAACATCCATTTTTTACTATATTTATACTAAGATAGCTGTTGTTGTCATTGCTATACAAGAATTTTTTTTTGATTGGATTGGAGGTTATTGAAAGTAGGTAATTTATAAATATTAGGAAAAGAGTGCGAAATAAAACAGATCCCTGAGGGACACCAGCATTTATTTTAAAATCTTGAGATGAATATCCATCGACAAGAACACGAATCGTACGATTCGAAAAGAAATTTCCAATCCATTTAAAAAAACCCTACCTTAACCTAAATCCCAGAATTTTGCCAATAAAGCATCATGCCAAACTCGATCGAAAGCTTTAGAAATATCTAAATCCACAACATCACACTCGCCAGAATGATGGAGACTGATATTAAGCTTTTCGTACAGGTAGGTCATGAGATCACCAGTTGGATGACGAGCTCTTATTGTCGATCAAGAAACTAGATATTTCAAAAGCTTATAGTTTATAACTTTTTCCATTACTTTAAAAAGATCGAAGTACTAGCAATAGGTGGATAGTTAGAGATCGCTTTTAACGCTTTTTTTAGGAATTGGAAATACATGTGCAACCTTCCGTTGGCTAGGATAAATACCTAAAGTAAAGAAAAGATGGCACTTACAACTGGAAAAACAAAACTCGAGACTGTGTATAAAAATAGCTAAATTTCAATTTTCGAACCCTTATAGCTCCTAAACAAGAGACGTGACAAAAAAATTTTGTTAACCGACTCCTACTGATTGCTGAGGATCTAACTTCTCTTAAATTTTCAAGACCCTAGTTTAAACCGTTTAGAAGATATGTGTGGACAAAAATTTTGCAAAAAATGGGTTTTGCATAGTGCTAAATTTTAGTACCGTATGACAACCCTAAACATTTGCCTTTTAAAAATTTATAAAGCTTATAAAACCAGCTATATTTTGCCGGTTTTATATTGAAAATACACCCAACAGAACCCTTGTTATAACAATTTAAAAATAGGGCTTTTTTCAAATTTTGGGGCTGTAGCTCCATAATGGGTGGGGCTACAGAAAAAAATTCTTCTACGAAATTATTTTTTTTGCAATACACACTCGTGGTTAAAATTTCCTTACTCTATTTCAAACATTGTAAAAGTTTTGTAAACATACGGACGGACGACGGACAGAGTGAAGCTATATAGGCATATTTTTACAAAATTTTTTGAAAATGTGCTATAAAGGAAAAGAAATATTTATTATAGCTGCCACGCTCTCAACGATGATACGGACGATGTAGCAAAGGATTAATTTTATGAAGTCCTAGAAAAAACATTTTTTTTTTGTTTTTATTCAATTTTCATTTAATTTCAGATAATTTTACAATAATATATAAAATTATGTATAAAAAATTAAGTAATTCTAAAACTACAACTTATAACTAACATTTAATAACTTATGATTTTTTACAATTTTTCTAATTTCTAGAATTTTTTTTTTGTTTAAATTTTCAAATTTTAAAGATTAATTTCTAAGATTTTTTACAAATTTTCTAAGTTTACCCTTAAATATGTTTAAATTTTGACTGTTTTTAATTTCTACCGGTAGCGAGTGGAAAAGTTTTATTGCGCTGCATTTTAGTCATTTTTGCTTCAACTTTATATAGGAATTTTGATAGTTTTCCTCCTTCTGGTTAGATAATTATGAATATTCTCAATATTTTGAAGTTTTAGTTTTGACTTCAAATTATTGTTCAGGATACTATACATGTATTTACATTTTTCAAAGTAAATTAGTTGGTTAATATCCAGTGTATCAATTATTTTATATAAATTATTAGTTTTGGTTCTTATATTCAAATTAAATAAAGATTAGAGGGCTCTATTCATTACAGAACTCATTTGATTTTTATGAAAACATGAACAATGACTCCAACTGCATATATTATACATAATTCTTGATAATATATGGCCTTTTTATATGTTTAAAAATGCTTTTTATATGTTTATCCCATCTTAAGTTTCATCAATTATCATTCCCAAGTATTTAACATTATCAACTTGTTCTATTAATATTACCTTAAGCGTAATATTATCATTTGTTTTCTTTTGCATTTTGAATATCATATAATTAGTTTTTTTTCGCATTTATACATAATTCATTTTGGTCCAACCAACTGCAATATATCTTTAAGTCATCATTTAGTATATTTTGAAGCTATTCTAATGTTTTTCTTTTGCTATAAGGTAAGTGTCATCCGCATAAATGTTGTATTTTGACTAACTATTGTTTTTAGGTAAGTCCATTATATACAGCTGATATAATAACGGCCACAGAAATGAACCTTGTTGTACGCCTGTTTTTATTACTAGTTCATCACTTAGTACTTCATTAACTTTAACACATTGGGTTCTATTTGTCAAATAACTTTTTAGTAAGAGATTACTGTTACCTCTAATTCCTAAGTTGTCTAGCAATCTGATAAGTCTGGAATGACTTACCATATCAAATGCTTTTGTTAAGTCAATAAAAACTGCGCCAATGCCTACTATAGCCTTCATCCAACGCATCGTAAATATGCTCCAAGGTTGCTGCGATAGCTGACTCTGTACCACTTTTTTCTAAGAAACCATATAGATTAGCATCAAAGACTATTGTTTTAGAAATGAAACTTGTTATTCTTGAATTAATAACTTTTTCATATATTTTTTAAATTGAGTTTAGAATCGAAATTGGTCTTTAGTTACCACAATCTTCTTTTGACCACTTTTGTGAATAGGAACAAAATGTGCTTTTTTTAACGAATCTTGAAATATACCATTAGTGAAACTTTCATTTATCAGTTTGACTAAAGATGGGGTTATAATATTGACCAACTCTTGTAGATCTCTCACTGTAATTTTATCCAATCTTGGAGTTGCATTTTTATTTAAATTGATAATAATTTGATGAATTTCTGGTTCTATAACTGGAATGAGAAACAACGACTATTATTACTATTATATAGATTTTGTGAGCAGTTAGTAAAATCGTTGGTATTTATGTTTTTTTTAATACGTTCTCCTATTTCAGTAAAAAAATTATTGAGAGTACTTGCAGTTTCATCATCATTTTTAGTTTTTTCACCATTGCTTTTAATAACATGACTAACATTTTTAGTTTATCTTCATTAGTATTTTTTGTAGAATTATTCAATATTTTCCATAATTTCCTAGAATCGCTCCCGGCTTTTTCAATATTTCTATTAATATAATTTTTTTTTTTTCTTTTATTAATTGTTCTACCATTTGCTTCATTTTTATATATTTTTCCTTTTTTTCACTATTGGTCGATTAAATAATGCTTTTCTTATTTTCAGATTGTCACGAATAAAAAAAAAATCCAGCTATTATTTCTCGTTCTCATTGGTATTGTCTTAGTACATAATTTTTTTGCTTCATGTATAATTTTAACTAAGGTTTCGATTTCTGGTATATTATTGTTGAGTTTTATTCAAGAACTAACTTTATTTATATAATTAAGACATATTCACAATCAAAGTAAATGTATTTAAATTAAGAATTGTGTAGATAAGAACAGTTTATAATGAGTACAGTTTATGCATGTATATAGTTATTAATGTTATATACTTGCATATGAATACAAATGAGTAAAATATGCACTTAGCTGTAATATGATCTATACATGTATGTACTTTATAAATGTACATCTCAACACTCCCCGTATCAACACAATTTCTTTTACAATTATAATTTCTTTTGTTTTTGATTTCTAATACAAAAAATTTTTTTTTTTAACACAATAAATTTTAATTTTAATTTTAATCAAGAAAAATTTTCTTTATGGTTATTGACAATTATTTTTTTTTTTTTTTTTTTTTTTATAAATTAATTCCTTCTTTTTTTTATAAACACTAAATTTGTAATTTCAGCAAAACATCAAAAAATACATAATTCCAATTTCATAAAATTCTTAATTATTACTTTAAATTGCAGCAAGCAAAAAAAAAATAAGAAAATAAATAAACCTGTTTTCATTTTGGTAGATCATCAAATTATTAAAAATAATCTAAATGTATTTTTTCTTGTTTTAAATTTTTACACTGCATGACAAAAAAATCTGAGCAAAAATAATTTTATACTTTTTTTTGATTTTGGATAAAGTTTTCTAATTAAATTTAATTTATGTATTAATATTATACCAAGAATATTCTTTAAAACTTTTAGCCATCAATTTATTCCCAACATCTGCACACAATTGCTATGCTTTACTTTACTTAACGATTTGGTTAGTATATCAGCTCTGTTCTGGTTTGATGGAATATACTCTAGTCTAATTTCACCGTTTTTAACAGCTGATCTGGTGAAGTGGTATCTGATGTCCACGTGTTTTGATCTCTCATGAAAGACGCTGTCATTTGCTAGTTTAACTGCCGCTTGATTATCACAATATATTAAGGATGGTTCAGTTAAATAGTTTGCCATTCCAATTTCTTTCAATAGTTTTCGAATGTAAACGATCTCTTTTGAACATTCTGAAAGCGCAATGTACTCCGCTTCCATAGTGGAGAGAGCTACTGACTTCTGCTTTTTCGTCTTCCAACAAATTTGCGAATCCCCTAAATATATGATGTATCCAGAACACGATTTTCTATCTTCAATGTCGCCTGCCCAGTCTGCATCAACATACCCGTATAAGCCTTTTGTTTGATTTTTCTTGTAGATAATTTTGTAGTCTTTTGTTCCTTTAAGGTACCTTAAAACTTGCTTTGCACATAGCCAATGTATTTCTGCAAATGCATTACAGAATCTGCTAAGTAGATTGGATGCGAACGCAATATCTGGTCTTGTAGTATTGGACAAGTACATTAAAGACCCAATAATTTCTCTATATATCTTTTCATTCGTTTGTACTGGTTTTTCCATTTCACTTTCAGTGGTTAGTTTTAATATTTTCACATTTTCCTCTAGTGGTGTGTTCATAATTTTCGCATCTTGCATATTAAACTTTTCTAAGATCTTAACTATATAATTTGACTGACACATTTCTAATTTTCCAGTTTCGCCATCTCGCCTTATGTTTATTCCTAGAATATCCTTTACTTGTCCTAAATCTTTTATTTCAAATTGTTTCATCAGTTTTGTTTTAATTTGTTAAAATTCTTCTAGTTCATTTGATGCGATTAATATATCATCTACATAAATGACGGTGAACAATTTTTTTCCTTCACTGTTAAAATAAAAACATGGTTCAGATACAGTGTTCTGAAGACCTATGCTTTTTAAATATGAATCCAATTTCTTATTCCACTGTCGACCAGCCTCTTTCAACCCATACAGCGGCTTCATTAATTTACATACGACGTCACCTTTTACGTTATCCATGCCTTGTGGAATTTTCATGTAAATTGTTTCATCCAAATCACCTTGAACATATGCAGTGGTTACGTCCATATGGTGGAGTAGCATTTGATTTTCAGCACACAAGGCTAACAAGAGTCTTATTGTTTCGTAGCGCGCCACTGGAGCAAATGTCTCGAAATAATCCACACCCAATGTCTGTTGGCAACCTTTGACCACTAACCTTGCTTTATATTTTGGGTTTAAATCTCTATCGTTACGTTTTATACAGAATACACATCTGTTTTGTAGCACCTTTTTTCCTTCTGCAAGTTTTACTATTTCCCAAGTGTTATTTCGTTTTAGTGATTCTAATTCGTTGTTTAAGGCCGCTTTCCATTTCGTTTTGTCATCACGATTCATTGCATCTTCGAAAGAAATAGGGTTGTTAATAACAGAATTAATTACAATATTTACCTGATCTTGTGGAGTTTCAATTTTACGTGTTTGGCTTCGTAGTCCTAAACGAGTAGTTGTTGCCGTTTTTTTTGAATTTTTTTGAATACTAGTAGTTTTATCACCAAGTTCACATGACGCATTTTTTTTAGAGTTTTCACCAAAATCGATATATTTTTCACCAAATCCATCTTTATAATTTAATTTCGTTTCCAAATTTCTATTCTCGTTTTCCAAAAGTTCCACAGAATTGTTTTAATTTTTTTCTGAATCACAACTTCTGTACACGTCGTCTTCACTTTTTTGTGATTCACATTCACTATTGATGTCTTGAGATTTTATCATAAATTCATTTACACTGTACTCTGTTTCTATTTTTTCGAAAAATTTCACGTCTCTTCTTTTGATAATTGTCTTTGAATTTTTTTCCCATAAACGATATGCTTTTGCTTCATGGGAATATCCAACGAAAATATACTCTTCTCCTTTAGGGTCAAGTTTAGACCTACCTGGCCTTTTCTCTAAAGCGACAACTTTAGCTCCAAATGTTTTAAAAAATGAAATATTTGCTTTTTTCTTATACCATATTTCATACGGTGTTGTGTTATTTAACGCTTTTGTTGGGCACCTGTTTCTTATGTAGACAGCCGTGTTCACTGCTTCCGCCCATAAAGATTTTGGTAGGCCCGTTTCAATTAACATACATCTTACCATGTCCATTATAGTTCTGTTTGCCCTTTCCGCGATTCTATTTTGTTGCGGACAATATTCTACTGATAACAAATGCTTTATTCCGAATGACTGCAAATAAGTTGAAAATTCTAATGATGTATACTCTTTGGCATTATCTGTCAAAAAGCGTTTAATTTTATTACCGGTTTCTCGTTCAATTTGTAACTTGACTTTTTTTAAATTCTTCTAAAATATCACTTCTCTTTTTCAAAAACACAATATTAATATATCTCGAATTTTCCCATATGAAGGTGGCAAAATATTTAGCGCCACCAAGGGATTGTACGCTAAATGAACCGCAAATATCAGAATGTATTGTGCCAATTAATTCGTTGTCTCTTCTTGAAGATAAGGTATATGGTGTCTGAGTAATTTTGGCTTTAGCACATATCAAACATTGCATTTCCTTTATAACTTTTGTTTTTATACCCTACACCTATAGAATAGGTAAAGGGGTATATTAACTTTGGTATGGTGTTTGTAACCACCTAAAGGAAGCGAGCTAGATATGGAAAAGTATATATATTTGTGATCAGCGTGACCGCCTTAGTCGATATAGCCATGTCCGTCCGTCCGTCCGTCCGTCCGTCCGTCCGTAGGCACGATAACTCAAAAAATAATGGAGCTATCTTGATGAAATTTTAACTGTAGGTTACTAGGACTGAAAGTACGGCGGGGATTGCCTATGGGCGAAATCGGCCCATGGATTCGGATTCTGGACCTTTTAATCGGTTTCAGGGCTAACGAACAAATATAAAAAATCACGATAACTCAACAACTAATGACGCTATCTTCATCAAATTTGTGCTGTAGGTTACTAGTAATGAAAATACTTCGGGAATTGCGTAAGGTCGGGATTGGACAATGGGTTCGGAACCTAGAACTTTTTGATCGAATTTAGGCCAAACGAGCATAATTCCGAAACCAATGAAGATAGAACCTCCAAATTTAGTATCAGGGTGTCCCTTCCTATTTCCTAAGTGTCTTGTGAATTTGGGTCCCATTGGAGTAGTGGGTCGGGGACCAGCCACACATTTCCGAAGACCTTAAAGCATATCTTTAAAATTAATAAAGATAACAACTTGAAAAAATGTAGAAGCTTCAAATTTGGTGTTCTTTACTATCTCTTGCGTGTTCCCCTAATTTGGGATCAATTGGAGTGGTGGTTCTGTACCCCTCTCAGACCTCCCAAGTTTTAAAGGCTTATAATCGAAATTACTAAAAATAGTTACTTAAAATTAGGATAGACCGTTCAAATTGTGTACAAGGGTTAACTAGTACTATAAGTACAGCGCGGACTATATAAGGGCGAAATCAGCCCAACGGTTCGGATTCCGGGCCTTTTAATCGATGTCAGGGCTAAGGAACATATATAAAAAATCACGATAACTCAACAACTAATGAGGCTATCTTCATGAAATTTGTGCTGTAGGTTATTGGCAGCGAAACTACGGCGGTGATTACGTACGGTGAGGATTGGACAATGGGTTCGGAACTTAGAACTTTTTGATCGAATTTAGGCCAAACGAGCATAATTCCGAAACCAATGAAGATAGAACCTCCAAATTTGGTATCAGGGTGTCCCTTCCTATTTCGTAAGTGTCTTTGAAATTTGGGCCCCATTGGAGTAGTGGATCGGGGACCAGCCACTCAGTTCTTAGGCCCTTAAAACATATTTTCGAAATTAATAAAGATAGTTACTTGAAACAAATGTAGAAGCTTCCAATTTGCCACAAGGGTGTTCTTTACTATTTCTTGCGTGACCCCCTAATTTGGGATCAATTGGAGTGGTGGTTCAGAACCTCTCTTAGACCCCCCAATGTGTAAAAGCTTATCATCGAAATTAATAAAACTAGTAACTTAAAATTAAGATAGAGCGTTCCAATTGTGTACAAGGGTTAACTAGTATTGAAAGTATGACGGGACTGCATATGGGCGAAATCGTACCATAATTTCGGGTCCTGGAACCCTTGAAAAGTTCAAGGACTAACAAACATATATCTTAAAAACACCATAACTCAAAAAATAATGCCGGTATTTAGATGAAATTTAACAGTAGGTTACTAGTAATGAAAGTACCATGGGAATTGGTTGTGGTCGAGTTTAATTTCGAAGCCAAAGAATATATTTCCTATGTCCTATGTGTCTCCGAAATCTAGACTTAATTGTAGGGGTTCAGCTATGTTCAAAGGTACTTGCTGCATTTATGTAAAATTTATTTTTATATTTAAATGAATTATATGAAAAGGTGTAAATTTTTAATTGTATTTTAGAAATACATTTATTGCATATTTTGCGTTTATAAGTTTTTCTATTAGGTATATAAACTAACCATTTAAAATAAGTGCAATTTTTAAAAATTTGGATTATTAAATATATTATGCTTTGATTATCTTTTTATCACAAAATTTAATAATTAGAATTTTTTCATTTTGTAATTGAATTGGAATAAATATATTTTCATTTATTTCAAGTTTGTTTGTTTTTTAATATTTTTAAATAGATAAATTAGTAAGAATTTGTAGTATTTTTTAATAGATAGGGTAATTAGAAAATGTTTTTAGTATTATACAGTTAATTTGGTTAGCTATGTCTTACGATCAAATTTATAACAGCTTCTATGGTGTTAAAATGACTTATGGATATGTCCTTAAATTTGAACCAAATAGGTGTAGGGTATTTCTAAGTCGGTTGCACCGACTGACTGTTTCTTTACTTGTTAAAGTTGAATTCGTTATTTTATGCACATCTTGAAAGTTTAAATGGCCAAGTCTATGATGCCATTTTAATAAATAATTTTTATTCCTATCATCCTCTAATGAAAACATAGCCTTATCATCATATTCAGTATGTAATATGTATATTCTCTCTTTTTTATAAGCTTTGAACACCTCTGAATGATCTTTTGATGTTATTGTTGCATACTTATTGTTAAATGAGACTTGAAATTCTTTTTCTGTTATCTTAGAAACTGAAACAAGGTTATGTTTTAATTTTGGAACAAAATATACCTCTTTTAATTTTATGTTTGAAATGTTTCCATTTTTATTAGCAATTTTTATCTTCACCATTCCTTTTCCTTGAGCTTCAATAATTTCATCTCCAGCAGCTCGAATTGTTGCACTAAAACTTTCATCAAAATCTAAAAATTTTCTCCGATCATAACACATATGAGCGCTTGCTCCACTATCTAAACACCAGTTTTCAGCAAAATCATGCGATGAATTTCCTACTATCCATGCTGTTTCTTTTTTATTATTATATTTATTATTTTTTTCATATGTTTTCTTTTTATATCTGCACTCATATGATTTGTGTCCTTTATTATTGCACACAAAGCATTTGCCTTCAACATAATTTTTTTTATTTTCAAATGAATTATTTCCATGTTTCTTTATATAATTTTTTTTAAAATTTTTTGCAATGAATGCGTTTCCAGGTATGACGTCATCAACATTTTCACGTGTTTTCCGCATTTCTTCTTCTAGCAATTTCGATTTTAATGACGTCAGATCCGGTAAATCATCACGCGTTTCTATCGCCACTACAAAATTTTCATATTCACTCGGTAAAGTATTTATTAGCATTATAACAATTAGTTCTTTTGGTATTATAATGCCAACTTCGCTTAATTCATCTAGTTTTCGCTGGAAATTCCTTAAGTGACATGACATCGTATCGTTACTGCCCTTCTTCATGTTAAATATGCTTTTATATAGCATTACTTTCCTGGATGGTAATTTTGATGCGTGAATTTTTTTTAATTGTTCCCACGCGTTCTTTGATGTTGTTTCATCTCTTATATATGTTAATTGCCCTTCCTTGACACTTAATGTAATAATAGGAAGAGCTTTTGAATCCTTAGCTTCCCAGGTTAAGCTTTGTTCCGCACCTGTTGGTTTTACTATTGTTCCATTCACATAACCCCAAAGATCGTTATAAATTAAAATGGTTTTAGCATTTATCTTCCACGTGTTGTAATTTGTATCATCCAATTTTTCGATCGTAAAGTTTGCTCCACTCATATTTATTTATACAAATCTTCTTTTAATGAACCACCGTATTTATAAATATTAATTATAATTATATACAAATAATTATAAAATACTATAATAAAATACTTTTATAAATTAAAATAAAATAAATTTTATAAATTTATATCTCATTTTACGACCACGTTCCTGGGCCCATAACCTGTTGAGTTTTATTCAAGAACTAACTTTATTTATATAATTAAGACATATTCACAATCAAAGTAAATGTATTTAAATTAAGAATTGTGTAGATAAGAACAGTTTATAATGAGTACAGTTTATGCATGTATATAGTTATTAATGTTATATACTTGCAAATGAATACAAATGAGTAAAATATGCACTTAGCTGTAATATGATCTATACATGTATGTACTTTATAAATGTACATCTCAACAATTATTATTCTCTATTTATGAAACGCATTTGATTATAATCGATTTTGTTTATGTTGTACTTTTTCATTGGTAACTTCTCAATATTAATTGCTTTAATAGTTACTACTACCAATTGATTGTCCGATAGGCAGTTATTTTCTATTATATAATTAACATCATTTCTATTATATAATTACCATTCATGTTTGTTATTATGTGATCAATTAATGTGCTAGAGTTAGTTGTATTTCTTGTACTTTCCATTTTATTAACTATGCTATATCCAGAAGTTGCTATAATATCCTTATACTTAATAATTATATGGGAGTTCTCAAATAGAATTAGATTGGTATCTGCAAAAAATATACGATACGGGTTCGGACTCTGGACCTTTTAATCGATCGAAGGGCTAACGAACATATATAAAAAATCACGATAACTCAACAACTAATGATGCTATCTTAATCAAATTTGTGCTGAAGGTTACTAGTAATGAAGCTACTTCGGGGATTACGTAAGTTCGGGATTGGACCATGGGTTCGGAACCTAGAACTTTTTGATCGAATTTAGACCAAACAAGCATAATTCCGAACCCAATGAAGATATAACCTCCAAATTTGGTATCAGGGTGTCCCTTCCTATTTTCTAAGTGTCTTGAAAATTTGGGCCCCATTGGAATAGTGGGTCGGGGACCAGCCAGCCACACATTTAAAATTAATAAAGATAGCAACTTGAAAAAATGTAGAAGCTTCAAATTTGGCACAAGGGTGTTCTTTACTATCTCTTGCGTGTCCCCCTAATTTGGGATCAATTGGAGTGGTGGTTCAGTACCTCTCTTAGACCTCCCAATGTGTAAAAGCTTATCATCGAAATTACTAAAAATAGTAACTTAAAATTAAGATATAACGTTCAAATTATGAACAAGGGTTAACTAGTACTATAAGTACATCGCGAACTGTATAAGGGCGAAATCAGCCCAAGGGTTCGGATTCTGGACCTTTTAATCGGTTTCAGGGTTAACAAACATATATAAAAACTCACGATAACTCAACAACTAATGACGCTATCTTCATCAAATTTGTGCTGTAGGTTATTGGTAATGAATCTACTGCGGCGATTGCGTATGGTGAGAATTGGCCAATGGATGCCGAACTTAGAACTTTTTGATCGAATTTAGGCCAAACTAGCATAATTCCGAAACCAATGAAGATAGAACCTCCAAATTTGGTATCAGGGTGTCGCTTTAGATTTCTTTAGTCTCCTTGAAATTTGAGCAGAATTGGAGCAGTGGGTGGGGACCAGCCACTCAGTTCCGAGGGCCTTAAAGCATATTTTCGAAATTAATAAAGATAGTAACTTGAAACAAATGTAGAAGCATCAAATTTGGCACATGGGTGTTCTTTACTATTTCCTGCGTGTTCCTCAAATTTAGGATCAATTGGAGTGGTGGTTCAGTACCTCTCTTAGACCCACCAAAGCTTATCATCGAAATTAACTAGTTCGGGTTCTGGAACCCTTGAAAAGTTTAAGGGCTAACAAACATATTTCTTAAAAACACCATAATTCAAAAAATAATGCCGCTATTTTGATGAAATTTAAACTCTAGGTTACTAGTAATGAAAGTACCATGGGAATTGGTTCTGGTCGAGGTCGGACAATGAGTTCGAATTCTACAAGTTTTTGATAGATCTGAGGCCAAACGAGGCTAATTTCGAAACCAAAGAATATATTTCCTATTTGCTATGTGTCCCCGAAATTTAGACTTAATTTTAGCGGTGGTTCTGGTGGCTCCTAAGATATCCCAAAATTAAAAGGCTGATCTTCGAGATTCATGAAGATAAAAACTTTAAATTTGATACAAGAGGGTTCTTTCCTATTTCTGTTTTTATTTAACACTTTCTTTTTTTAGAAGACTAAGAATTTTACCATAAAACATATTAAATTCCTTTTTTTTTAATTTTTATTATATCATATATTTTATTGAATTATTACCATAGGTGATATATAATTAAGACATTGTGTACAATACTTAAGCTATATTCAAAGGTACTTGCTGCATATGTGTAAAATTTATTGTTATATTTAAATTAATTATATGAAAAGTTCTAAATTTGTAATTATATTTTAGAAATACATTTATTGCATATTTTGCGTTTATAAGCTTTTCGATAGGTACATAAACTAGCAATATGAAATAATTTCAATTTGGAAAAATTTTAATTATTTAAATATATTAAATTTTTATCACAAAAAGTGATAAAAGTTTTCAAGTTTTTTTGTTTTTCAATATTTTGAAATCGATAAATTAGTAAGAATTTTTAATATATTTTTATAGATAGTCTAATTAAAAAATGTTTTTAGTATTATAAAGTTAATTTGGTTAGCTATGTTTTACGACCAAACTAATAACAGCTCTTATTGTTTTAAAATGACTTATGGACTTCCCATGAAATTTGAACCAAGTAGGTGTAGGGTATTTCCAAGTTGGTTGCACCGACTGACTGTTTCTTTACTTGTTTCTTATTTCTATAGTTGTAAACTGCTTGATAATTGAGGATGTTGAAGATATCTTTTTCATAATCATAAATCCAAACCTCTGTAATTATTACTAAGTCTAATTCTTCATATCCATTAATTAATGTTTCAAGTTCCAGTATTTTATTTCTAATGCTACATATATTTAAATACAATATCTTTAGATCTCCAATTTGCATTATATTTTCTTGTTCTGTCATTATCATCTGCCGATCAAGTAATTTGCCAAGATTCTCTTGTCTTTTGAAGATTTTCCCTATATTTTTTATAAACATGTCGTCTATATGTAGCTAGATCATTCGAAACATCTTTATTGCAAATTCCTATGTTTTCGTGGTACCTGTCATATATTCTCCGAAGTTCCTGATAGTCAGTTGGTAGTCCTTCTTGATTAATTAGAACCTTTAAATTGATTTGCGTTATACCATCAAAGCAAATATCATTTTGATCGTGGAAAAACGCGAGAAATAATCGCACATTGTTACATATTCTGTAATCCCTTAATCTGAAAAGAACATATACACTATCTCCATTTTCAATTGCTCTTTTTGAAAGCCATACAATTGGGATTGACATGGGATCAACAAAACTTTTGTTATCATCTTGGAATTTGGAGTAACCTATTTTTCTTACAGTTTTGTTCTGTGGATTTATTGTTTCGCCTTTATTCCAGTTTGGGTATTTGGAGTCTTTTATTTCTATATTATTATTACTATTATTATTGGTTTGGTTAATTGTATCATTTTTTATCTAACTAATACTATAATTTTCTCTTTTTTCTGTATTATTATTACCATAGCTTGGGTTAATTTTATTGTTTTTAATTTTACTTTTTAAATTATCATTGGTTTGGTGACTTCTATCGTTTTTAATCTTACTTATACTATCATTTTCTCCTTTTTCTGTATAATTATCATTTTTTTAGTTATTTTATCATTTTTAATGCTACTTTTTGAATTATTATTTGTTGTTTTATTTATTTTTATATTACTTTTAGAATAGTGATTTTATTTGAGCATCATTTTGGAAAATATGAAACAATGTAGCTTCGCTTCTTTTTATCTTTATTATAATCAATTTTGTTAGTCTTTTCACTGTTATCGTTAATATTATTATTATTACTGTTATTATTATTATTATTTTTATTATTATTACTTTCATTATTGTTATTTTCATTATTATTATTTTCATTTTTTATATGAGTTATGTCACTGTTAGTCTCTCTAATATTGGTTTAACATTAGTATTATTCTTATTAATATTACCATTAAAATTATCAGTTCTGCATGCTGAATCACTTTTTTTATTTTCATTTACATTTATATTTAATTTTTTATCTTCCTCTTCTAGTTTCCTTAATTGCTAGTACCCAATTTTTTGTTTTCTTATGCTTAATTTACTTTTATATACTGGACATGATCTACTAAAAGTTTTATGATCAACATCCAACCTCAAACTAAATTTTTCGTTAGATTTTAAGCAATTAATGCATTTATTAATTTCCTCTTTTTGGCACAAACGTGTCTCGTGTTGTTGATGGCACTTCAAGCATGTTTCATTCTTCGTACATTCCGCAGCCCTATGATTAAATCCTTTACATTTATAACATCTAGAGACTTTTATGGCATCAAAAACCTTGCACCTTTCCCATCCAGTACATAATTTTTCGTTAGCTTTTATTTTTGGGAATGATTCTTTATCCACTTCTATAATTACATTAAACATTTCTTTGTTGTAATTTTTCACTAGATATATCTTTAATACTTTAAGTTCACTCATTTGTAGAAAAGAATTTTTGAAAGAAATGTTTTTTAAGTTTTGCCACAATATCATTTTCAATAAATTTATTATTCATATTATAAATTTCATTTGCACAATTAGGTTTAATGACCACAGCTATTTTGATATAATAATTCTCTTTCATTTTTTCTTCTAATTCATTTTTGATATTTTCACGATCTTTGATGGTTTCCGTTTCTATTAAAATCATCCCATTACTTTTGTTTTCAATATTCTTTATTTTCAAATTTTTTGGATCTACTTTTGTATTTAAATCACTTTTTGTTTTTTCAGTTTTCTGTTTATTCTTCGGTTTTATTATTAAAGGTAACTCTTTCTTTATTTTTAAATTTGCGCTTGCTTTAAAAATTTTAATTACATCAGCAAATGACACAGCTTGACCCATATTCGAATTTATATTATTTGTGACATTAATTTTTTTTGCAGACCTCATCATTCTTTTAATTGCACTAACAAATGATTCATTCACTTTTTCTGTTTCAATTTTGAAGACTTCAGTAAATTTTTGCATTTTCTCTATTTCTTTTTGTTGGCTGGCTTTAATTTCTTACAATTTCTTCATGTAATTAGTTTCAATAGCCTTAAGTAATTCAACGACTATATTTTTATTTTTTTTTATTGCACGTTCAAATTCTTCTTTATATTCCTTAAGGTACTCATTATTTTTGGAAGCTATAGTGTCCATGTTTTGTGAGACCAAATCAACATTTTGTATACTTATATCCAATACAGTCGTCACAAATAAACTTAATATTCTTGTTGGTGTATAGTAAGTTCACCGTAGATTGATCCATTCCTGAACATTTTAATGCCTCATGATAGAATTTTTTGCACACACCTGCACATTCTATATCCGTTTTTCCTTTAATTTTTAATTTGCACTTTTGGCACGAAGCCATTTCGCGTAAATTTTTTTTTTTTAGGCTTAATTGCTGATTAGTGTTTTTTTTTTTTTCTTTTTATCTTTTATTAACTACTTGAGTTTCACATAAAGTTAGTATTGCCGGATAGAAATGGATAGAAATTTAAATTTAAAAAGAAAACACTTATTTATATACGATTTATTCAACGTAAATTGACAACACCTTTTTTTTCAGAAATAAAAGGCTTATTTCGAGCGAGGGAATGGTTTATAACTACGTCCAACAGTTTTTAAATTTCCCGATATACAATCTATATAGAAACTATATGTGCCCTTATTGTAGTATGTACAGCCAAAAACTAAATCAAAATAAAACAAATACACAATTACATCTAATTAAAAATAAAACAACATTTATAATTGTGGCATTTATAAATACAAAAACAAAAAGAAATTTTATTAATATTATTACAGGTCAATTAATCGTATAAGTAAACAACAATTAATCGTAAAGTAAACAACAATTTAACAACACGCGAGTTACATATCCAGCATAACACATGAGCATTACTCATAATAAGTTTTATTCATATTTTCTATTTATTGTTATTTTAATAATATAGGATGCACCTGAATAAGCAAAATCATAATTCATAATTATTTTTCTATAATTATATTTAAATTCAATTAGTCTATCTTTTACTATAACTTATTTCTAAGATTCATCTGATAACAAAGTCATATAAATATATTGAATAATAAAGAATGTGCAAGCTAAGGCTTTTTATTTATTTTCTTTGTTTAAACTTTTACTTTGTTTTAAATAGCATAAATAGATGCATTTTTGTAATTAAGAGTCATTATTATTAGATTATTCGTCATTCAATAAAGCACTACAAATTTATTTTTATTTGTTTTATTTTTTTTTTTTTTGAAAAGAATACGAAAAATGTAATTGGCGCAGTCGGGTAGGATGCGCTTCGGTTCGGGTGTTTTAGTTTAAATTAAATTAAATAATATATAATTAGTTTATAAGATAAAAAATGAAATATAATTTATAAGATAAAAAATGAATTAAATAATATAAAATTAGTGCATAAATTTAAAAACAGTAATATTAACAGTTATATTTTTATGAAAACAAAAGCAATTTAAATAATATAATGAACATTTTATAATTTTAAAAACAATTATATTTAATAAGAACAAAAATAATTAAATAGAATAAATTTAGTGCATAAATATAACGAACTTAGTTAAGTTACCAAAAAAAAAAACATTTGTGTTAATGAAAAAATAAAACTTTGTTCCATTAACTATACTCTATATTTATTTTAAATAAAATTAAAAAGTTAAACTCAACAAATGAACCGAAAGTGCTTCCACACTTGTTAGTACACTTGTTATTGTTAGGTAAATTTTAATTTTTCAGTGTAAAATCCTACATATCAACATATAAATTCAACTTTAAAACATATCAACTTTAATAATATCAACATTTAAATTGAACCATTGAAGATTGAATCTAAGAATTTTAGAAGGTATTCAAACATAATTTCAGAATGTATTTGGTAAGGTGCTTTTACAGTTTTATCATTATGTAAGTTATTTAAAATGATTGATTATTATAATTTTAGTAGTTAGTTATAAAAATAAATAATATTAAAAAGAAAAAAATAAATGAATAAATATATAAAAAAAAAAAAAAAGGAGAGAAAAAATATATGCTAGGTATGATCTGTGAGATGGAATATCCACAAGTTCAACCTACTAAATAAAAAAAAAAAAATAAAATATATAAGAAAAATAAACATATATAAAGAAAAAAAAAAAAGAATATATATTGAAAAAATATTAGGTATGAATTTGTGAGATGGAATATCAGCAAGTTCTATCTATTTATTAAAAAAAAAAATAATAAGAAAAAATTAATAAAAAAAAAAAAATTATATATATATTAAAAAGAAAAATATAAATTAGGTATATGATTTGTGTGAGATAGAATATCAGCAAATCCCATCTATATTTATTAAAGAAAATATAGTTTCCGCTAATAAAATAATAAGCATATATATTTTAGGTAAATTTTTTTTGTGAGATAGAATATCAGCAAGTCTTACGAATCTATTAAATAGAAATAATATATATATAAAAAAGGAGCTATTTTTCTTATATAAAGATACGATCTGTGAGAAGGAATAGCCACAAGATCTGTCTATTAAATTGAATTCTGAATGCAATTCAATTCAATTAATATATAATTAAATATCCTTAAATTTATTGGATATTAAATATCATCCTTTTATATGAAAATTGACCAAAACTGACAAAACAACTGGAAATATTTAAAAAAAAAAAAATATTTTTTAGAATTTTAAATTTTGCAGAAATTTTAATGAATTTTGAAAGAGTGAATTAATGAATAACTTTTTTGTTAAATTAAAAATTAAATTTATTAAGAAATTTTTTATTGGAACTTCTACTCGTATACTAAAATCAAATAAATAGGTTTTATTTTTTAACTTATTTGTTTAAATTTACTTTAAGTTTTATTGAAATATAAATTTAGTAGTTATTAATTATTATATTATATTAAATTTAAAATTATTAAAATATTATTCTTAATTAAAATTTTACTATATTTAATTTTTATTATACTATATTAAATTAATTATTACTTTACTATAATTATAAAATTTTTTAAGAAAAACTTAAATACCTATTGAATTATTTTTTTTATAAATAAAATTTTTTTTGTGTAAATTTTATATTTTTGTTTTATAAATTCAAAAGAAAAGAATCATAGTTAAAATTCTTGTTAGGGGAGAATTCAATTTGAAACGGTTTTCTATTAAAAAATTTTTTTTTAAATAATTTATTTTTTTTTAAATTATATTTTTTATAATGGAAGAAAATAACCTACCTCAACCTCAAATAATACCTAACGTAATACCTAACGTAGTACCTAATCCTAATGATGTTATTCATCCAGCTAATCTAGTAATGACTTCAACAGATATTGTAAATTCTCTAAAGGTACCGGACGCAATTAAAGACTTACCAAAATTTGACGGTAATCCCAGAGTTTTATATGACTTCATAAATAATGTAGAGGAAATATTAGGAGAATTATATAAAATTGACGGATTTACTCGATCCGTATACCATAATATATTGTTAAGGGTCATTAGAAATAAAATTTAAGGACCAGCGAACGAGGTGTTGAACATATATGGTACAACTTTATGCTGGGCTGATACAAAGAATAATTTAGTTTTACATTATTCTGATAAAAGGAATGAAACGTCATTAATAAAAGACCTTCATGCAATTAAGCAAAATAATAAAACTATAGAACAATTTTATGGAAAAATCAATTACAGATAAATATCCTATTCCCAATATTACTGACATTTTACATAAATTAGGCAGATGTATGTATTTTTCAACACTAAATTTTGCTAGTGGATTTTACCAAATTGAAATGAACTAAAATTTAAATTAGATACTTTATACCCGTATTATAGAAAGAAACGTGGCCTCATTAATGCTTTAGGTTCTTTAATCAAAGTTATAACAGGTAATATGGATGCCAATGACACTTTTATTATAAATAAACAAATTGAAACTCTCCAATCAAATGAAAAAACAATAAAAAAAGAAATAGATACCCAAATTGTAATTAATAATGAAATGATTGTAAGGTTTGAAAATATAACTAAACATATAAATGTACAACAAAATAACATTCACATTAATATCATATCTGTAATTTTGTATTTTGTTATCTCGCAGCAAAATGTGAAAAATATTACCAGCCACTAACTGAATGCTCAAACTCAACTCCAATCAACATTTGCAGACCAACTTTTCCTAAATGCGTCACGCAAATATTAAATAATAATAAAGCTACTTGTTCAACAGAATCTTCACATGAAATACCCAAAGTACAACAAATTGAAGAAGGTCTAATAATCCTCTATGATATTCCCAACACAACTCTATTCGATCAACATCAACTAACGGTACATGAAACCTTTTTATTAATATTCGAACAATCAATACAAATTAACGAAACAACAAGAAAAAATCGAACAATATACTCTAGCACACGTCAACCATCAGGAATAGTTATCATTGCCATATTTAGAAAACATCAACATTAAAAATACAAACCATATAAACACTATTCGTGAAGAATTAACTAAAGAAAAAATTCAAAAATGGGTAATAATTTCATTTATAATACTTTTAATTTTTTCTATTTGCATTAAGATCATTTGTAAACGGAAAACGCATTACAATTTTACCACCGAACAAATAAACACAATAATTTAGAAAGTAGAACTTCAAAACGAGGATGTTTCAAGCTTAACAAGGGGAGGAGTTAACACGGGTCAATTAATCGTATAAGTAAACAACAATTAATCGTATAAGTAAACAACAATCTAACAACACGCGCAACCAAAGTGCGGGTGTCAAGTTGCATCAGTAAATTTTCCCGTGAGGATTTCTAATTTTTAAGTAAAATTCCTGTTATTAATTTTTTTGCATTAATTTTGTATTAAAACTAAAATTTGCCTTGTAATCATTAAATTACTATAAATGACCTGTAAATTAGCTATTAAAGGCAGAGTAAAGTAGATTCTCAAAAGAACCAATTATCTTATTATTTTTAACTTGTGATCAAGCCATATTTCTTCGTATACCTAATGGTCAGGCTGCCTTGGGCACAAGAATTATAATAAGAATAAACAAATTTACTCAAGGTAAATTAACTTATACCATCAGAATTTATTAATTAAATTACGGTGTTGTTGCTATTTGGTTCAAATTTAATGAGAAGTCTATAAGTAATTTTAAAACCATGAAACCTTTTATTACTTCGATCGTAAGACCTATTTAACCAAATTAACTTTATAATACTAAAAACATTTTCTAGTTGTTTTATCTATTCAAAAATTATAAAAATTCTTACTAATTTTCTATTTAAAAATATTAAAAAGCAAAAAAACTTGAAATAAATGTTGAATACATTCAGTTACAAAATTGGAAAAACTTGATTATATTTTTATCACAAAAATTTAATAATTCAAAAAATAAATTCTTAGATATGTACCTATTCAAAAAGGTTATAAATGCAAAATATGCAATAAACGTATTTCTTTAATACAATGACAAATTTAGAACTTTTCATATAATTCATTTAAATATTAAAATAAATTTAACATACATGCAGCAAGTACCTTTGAACGCAACTTAAGTATCGTACACAATTTCTTAATTATATATTGCTCATGGTAATAATTTAAGAAAATATATGACACAATAAAAAGTAAAAACAAGTAGAGAAACAATCAGACTTAGAAATAACCTACACCTATTTGGTTCAAATTTAATGGGAAGTCCATAAGTCAGTTTAAAACCATAAAAGCTGTTATTAGTTTGATCGTAAGAAATAGCTAACCAAATTAACTTTATAATACTAAAAACATTTTCTAATTACTTTACCTACTCAAAAATATTACAAATTCTTACTAATTTATCGATTTAAAAATATTAAAAAACAAAAAAACTTGAATCAAATGAAAATATATTTATTTCAATTCAATTTCAAAAGTGAAAAAATTTGAATTATTAGATTTTGTGACAAAAAGCTAATCAAAGCATAATATATTTTATAATTTTTTAAAATTGCAATTATTTCAAATTGTTGGTTTCTGCACGTATTAGACAAGCTTATAAACGCAAAATATGAAATAAATGTATTTCTAAAATATAATTACAAATTTAGAACTTTTCATATAATTCATTTAAATATAACAATAAATTTTACATAAATGCAGCTTAAGTATTGTACACAATGTCTTAATTATATATCACCTATGGTAATAAATATAAAATATTACACAAAATATGTTTTATAATAAAATTCTTAGCCTTTTAAAAATATAAAAGTGTTAAATAAAAACGGAAATAGGAAAAACCCTCGTCTATCAAATTTAAAGATTCTATCTTCATGGATTTTGAAGATAAGCTTTTTAGTTTTGGGATTTCTTAGGTACTACCTGAACTATCACTACAATTAAGTCTAAATTTCGGGGAAACATAGGAATTAGGAAATATATTCTTTGGCTTCGAAATTATACTCGTTTGGCCTCAGATCGACCAAAAGCTTCTAGAATCCGGACTCATTGTCCGAACTCGACCAGAACCAATTCCCATGGTACTTTCATTACTAGTAACCTAGAAAGTTACTAGTTTAATAGCGGCAATATTTTTTGAGTTAACCTGCTTTTAAGATATATGTTTGTTAGCCCTTGAACTTTTCAAGGGTTCCAGGACCCGCAACCATGGTACGATTTTGACCAAATTGCAGTCCCCGTCATACTTTCAATACTAGTTAACCCTTGTACATAATTGGAACGTTATATCTTAATTTTAAGTTACTAGTTTTATTAATTTCGATGATAAGCTTTTACACATTGGGGGTCTAAGAGAGGTATTGAACCACTACTCCAATTGATCCAAAATTAGATGGACACGCGGGAAATAGTAAAGAACAATCATGTGCCAAATTTGCAGCTTCTACATTTGTTTCAAGTTACTATCTTAATCAATTTCGAAAATATGCTTTAAGGTTCTCGGAACTGAGTGGCTGGTCCCCACACACTATTCCAATTAAGCTCAAATTTCAAGGAGACTAAGGGAATCGAAAGCAACACCCTGATACTAAATTTGGAGGTTCTATCTTCATTGGTTTCGGAATTATACTAGTTTGGCCTAAATTCGATCAAAAAGTTCTAAGTTCCGAACCCATTGTCCAATCCTCAGCGTACGCAATCGCCGCCGTAGTTTCATTACCAATAACTTACAGAACAAAATTTCATGAAGATAGCGTCATTAGTTGTTGAGTTCTCGTGATTTTTAATATATGTTCGTTAGCCCTGAAACCGATTAAAAGGTTCAGAATCCGAACCCTTGGTCTGATTTCGCCTTTATACAGTCCGCGCTGTACTTGTAGTACTAGTTAACCCTTGTACACAATTTGACCGTTCTATCTTAATTTTAAGTTACTATTTTTAGTAATTTTGATTATAAGCTTTTAAAACTTGGGAGGTCTAAGAGGGGTACTAAACCACCACTCCAATTGATCCAAAATTAGGGGGACACGCAAGAGATAGTAAAGAACACCCTTGTGCCAAATTTGAAGCTTCTACATTTTTTCAAGTTGCTATCTTTATTAATTTTAAAGATATGCTTTAAGGTCTTCGGAAATGTGTGGCTGGTCCCCGACCCACTACTCCAATGGGGCCCAAATTTCCAAGACACTTAGGAAATAGGAAGGGACACCCTAATACCAAATTTGAAGGTTCTATCTTCATTGGTTTCGGAATTATGCTCGTTTGGCTTAAATTTGATCAAAAAGTTCTAGGTTCCGAACCCATTGTCCAATCGTCACCGTACGCAATCGCCGCCGTAGTTTCATTACCATTTAAAAGGTCCAGAAACCGAGCCCTTGGGCTGATTTCGTCCTTATGCAGTTCGCGCTGTACTTAATTTGAACGTTCTATCTTAATTCTGTGGAAAATATCCAAAACTTGATAACCGCAAAATTACAGTTTTTCAATAAACGTGTTTGAAAATTTTTAAAAATATTTTGTGACACAAAATGTTTATTTAAAACATTATTAATAACCAATTGAGGGATTTTTAATTAAATAAACGCTTATTTATTTTTGGCAGTGCAAAGATTTGATGTTAAACAGTCCACTTCAAATGTTATCTCAAAAAGGGAAAAATTACGGTTATCAAGTTTTGGAGATTTTCCACAGAATTTTAAGTTGCTATTTTTAGTAATTTCGATTATAAGCTTTTAAAACTTCGGAGGTCTCAGAGGGGTACTGAACAACCACTCCAATTGATCCAAAATTAGGGGGACACGCAAGAGATAGTAAAGAACACCCTTGTGCAAAATTTAAAGTTTCTAAATTGTTTTTAAGTTGCTATCTTTATTAATTTTAAAGACATGCTTTAAGGTCTTCGGAAATGTGTAGTTGGTCCCCGACCCACTACTCCAATGGGGCCCAAATTTCCAAGACACTTAGGAAATAGGAAGGGACACCTTGATACCAAATTTGGAGGTTCTATCTTCATTTGTTCCGGAATTATGCTCGTTTGGCCTAAATTCGATCAAAAAGTTCTAGGTTCCGAACCCATGGTCCAATCCCGAACTTACGCAATCCCCAAAGTAGGTTCATTACTAGTAACCTACAGCACGAATTTGATGAAGATACCGTCATTAGTTGTTGAGTTATCGTGATTTTTTATATATGTTCGTTAGTCCTTGGACCGATTAAAAGGTCCAGAATCCGAACCCATGGGCCGATTTCGCCCATATGCAATCCCCGCCGTACTTTCAGTCCTAGTAACCTACAGTTAAAATTTCATCAAAATAGCTCCATTATTTTTTGAGTTATCGTGGCTACGGACGGACGGACATGGCTATATCGACTCAAGAGATCACGCTGATCACAAATATATATACTTTTCCATATCTAACTCGCTTCCTTTAGGTGGTTACAAACACCATACCAAAGTTAATATACTCCTTTACCTATTCTATAGGTGTAGGGTATAAAAATATGCTTTAAGGTCTTCAGAACTGTGTGGCTGGTCCTCAACCCACTACTGCAATTGGTCCCAAATTTCAAGGACACTAAGGAAATAGGAAGAGACACCCTGATACCAAATTTGGAGGTTCCATCTTAATTGGTTTCGGAATTATGGTCGTTTGGCCTAAATTCGATCAAAAAGTTTTAGGTTCCGAACACATTGTCCATTCCCCACCGTGGGCAATCATCGCCGTAGTTTCATTACGAATACTCTACAACACAAATTTTATGAAGAAAACGTCATTAGTTGTTGAGTTATCTTGATTTTTTATTTATGTTCGTTAGCCCTTAAAACGATTTAAAGGTCCAGAATCCAAACCCTTGGGCTGATTTCGCACATTATGCAGTCCGCGCTGTACTTTAAATACTAGTTAACCCTTGTACACAAATGGAACGTTCTATATTAATTTTAAATTACTAATTTTAGTAATTTCGATTATAAGTTTTAAACCTTGGGAGGTCTAAGAGGGGTACTGGACCACCTCTCCAATAGATCCCAAATTAGGGAGACACACAAGAAATAGTAAAGAACTTGTGCTAAATTTGAAGCTTCTACATTTTTTCAAGTTGCTATCTTCATTAATTTTAAAGATATGCTTTAAGGTCTTCAGAAATGTGTGGCTGGTCCCCGACTCACTACTCCAATGGGGCCCAAATTTCAAGGACACTAAGGAAATGGGAAGGGACACCCTGATACCAAATTTGGAGGTTCTGTCTTCATTGGTTTCGGAATTATGCTCGTTTGGCCTAAATTCGATCAAAAAGTTCTAGGTTCCGAATCCATGGTCCAATCTCAACCGTACGCAACCCCCGCCATAGTCTCATTACTAGTAACCTACAGCACAAATTTGATAAAGATACCGTCATCAGTTGTTAAGTTATCATGTTTTTTAATTTTGTTTTTTATATATGTTCGGTAGCCCTTGGATCGATTAAAAGGTCCAGAATCCGAACCCTTGGGCCGATTTCGCCCATTTGCAAACCCCGCCGTTCTTTCAGTTCTAGTAACCTACAGTTAAAAATTCATAAAGAAAGCTCCATTATTTTTTGAGTTATCATGCCTACGGACGGACGGACATGGCTTTATCGACTCAGGAGGTCACGCTGATCATAAATACATATACTTTTCAATATCTAGCTCGCTTCGCTTGGTTACAAACACCATACCAAAGTTAATACCTATTCTACAGGTGTAGAATACCTATTCTATAGGTGTAGGGTATAAAAATAAATTTAATCGTTTATTAAAAAAATATTTTGTTTTTAATTTATAAAATACTAGTAATTTACCGGGCGGTGGTGCCCCGAATTTTTCAAAATTTAAATTTATATTTTATAATTATATGTATTTATATTTTATTATTATATGTATAAAAATAAAAAATTTTTAATAGCGCAAAGGCTCCAAACTTGCTCAGTCAATTACCATAAAAATTTGTATATGAAGGTTTTTGGATTTTTTTTGCAATTATGTTTGTGCAGAGAAAAAGGAGAGTAGATACAAACTCAGAGGTATGGATCGGGTCAGATTCGAAAAGTGAATCGATCTAGCATGATATGTCTCAACAAAAATTTTTTGCAGGCTCTCTTTTCGAATGCAAAATGAACCTGTAAAATTGAAACAAATCTGAAGTAAAAAGTTTTTGAAATGAGTTAATATATTTCAACCAAGTTTATACAACAAATTCTTTTAGCTTAAAGGAACATTTGTGCAAAGTTTCCAGTCAATCTAAACCGTTTCAGCTCCACATCAAAAGATTTAAAAAATTTCATAAGGCTCCCGTGCCCAAATGGGTTAACCGAACTCAACAAAAATTTGTTTCAACAATTCTTTTAGACTGCAAATAAACCCTATTAAATTGGACACAAATCGGAAACAAAAAATATTTTGGGAGCCTGCCGTGTCGAAGTAAGCTATTATATTCCTCAGTAAGAAACCCTATATAAAATACTCAGTAAGAAACCCAATATAATTTTGAAAATGTGTTTTTTACAATATATCTAGTCATAAAAAAACCCTTTGTTTTGTTATCACTAAAATATGTTCGTTAGCCTATAAACCGATAAAAAATTCTAGAACCCAAAAAAAAGGTTCGATTTCCCTCCGTCGTACTTTTAAAACTAGTTTATTTTTGCACACAATTGGAACGTTCAATCTTAATTTTAAATTAGTATTTTTATTAATATCGACGATAAGCTTTTAAATCTTGGCAGGTGTAAAGGTCCCTGAACGACCACACCAATTGATCTCAAATTAGGAGGAGACGCAGAAAATAATAAAGAACACCCTCGTGCCCAATTTGAAGCTTCTACATTTGTATCAAGTTACTTTGTTATTAATTTCGAAGATATGCTTTAAGGTTTTCGGAACTGTGAGAATGGTCCCCGACCCACGACTCCTATTGCTCCCAAATTTCAAGGACACTAAGGAAATTGTAAAAGGCCCCCGATACCAAATTTGGAGTTTCTACCTTATTTGTTTCGGAATTATGCTCGTTTGGTCTAAACTCGATGACAAAGTTCTAGATTCCAAACCCATGGTCCTATCTCGACCGTACGTAATTTCGCCGTCGTTTTATTACTAGTATAGCATAAATAAGTAAAGTATACCCATAGCACAAAATTTCAGTGTAATTAATTGTTGAGTTATTGTGATTTTTTATACACTTTTACTTACTAATAACCTGCAGTTAAAATTGAATCAAGATAGCTCCATTAGTTTTTGAGTTATCATGCCAACGGTCGGACGGGCATGTCTTTATCGACTCGGGTGGTCACGCTGATCACAAATATATATACTTTGCCATATCTAGCCCGCTATTTTTCAATGTTTTTGATGTTGAGCCGAAACAGTTTGACCGATTGGCTTTAAATTAGGTGGTTACTAACCATACCAAAGTTAAAATATATAAAAAAGGAATTGTGTAAACGGTATCAATATAGTGAAGGTTATTTATTGATCATTCGAATGTAAGTGAAGGAAATTGTTAGTATAAAAATAGCTTGGAAAATCGGCTATCATCGGCTGGGTGGCACAGTCGTTAGAGTATCGACCCTTCATGCGAAAGGCCCGGGTTCGAGTCCCAGTGAAAGTGAAAAAACTTTTATTTGGTTTTCGACTCGACTCAGCTACCATTCGCCATTGTGTTCAAATTACTGGCTTAATTAATAATTAGCAATTATATATCTTTAATAAAAAATATATAATATCAATATAAACAAATACAAAATATAAACAAATAATTTAATTGAATAATATAATCTACAGATATAGAATACCATACAATTCAAATTCGAAATATGAAAAAATTAGTTTTTTTGTGTTTGCTTATGCTGGGAGCCCGGGGGATGACATAGGCTATGTGAAGATTTTATAAGTCAAGAGGTTGCGGCCCCAGAGCCGTTTTAAGCGTTTTGATTTATTTGATGTCGAGTCGAAATGGTTTGACCGATTGACTTTAAATTTTGCATGAATGTACCCCCAGCGCATGAATGAGCTAGCGGAATTAGTTAAAATTTATAAAATTGGTTGGAATAAATTAACACAATTCGGTCTGGTGGGCTTCCAAAAATTCCGAGTTGTGTCCAATTTTGCAGGGTGGTTTTGCAGTTTAAAGGAGAGGCTAACATAATCTTTTGTTGAGTTCGGTTAATCCGTGGTAGCACAGAGTACGCAATCAAGCTTTTTCAATGTTTTTGATGTTGAGCCGAAACAGTTTGACCGATTGGCTTTAAATTTTGCACAAATGTTTCATTTAGCTAAAGGAATTAGTTGTGTAAAGTTTGATGGAATATATTAACCCATTTCGGTCTGGCGGGCTTCCAAAAATTTGCAGTCGGAAAGAGAGACTAACATAATTTTTCATTGAGTTCGATTTAAGAAGCAGTGATAGAAGCCCACCGGGATAATTTGGTATTAACGCAAGTTAACCTTTATTCCAAAATCTCCGTCCGTCCGTAGGCAGGATAACTCAAAAAATAATGGAGCTATCTTGATGAAATTTTAACTGTAGGTTACTAGGACTGAAAGTACGGCGGGGATTGCATATGGGCGAAATCGGTCCATGTGTTCGGATTCTGGACCTTTTAATCGATCGAAGGGCTAACGAACATAAATTTAAAAGCACGATAACTCAACAAATAATAACGCTATATTCATCAAATTCGTGCTGTAGGTTACTTGTAATAAAACTACTTCGGGGATCGCGTAAGTTCGGGATTGGACCATGGGTTCGGAATCTAGAATTTTTTATCGAATTTAGGCCAAACGAGCATAATTCCGAAACCAATGAAGACAGAACCTCCAAATTTGGTATCAGGGTGTCCCTTCCCATTTCCTAAGTGTCTTGGAAATTTGGGCCCCATTAAACTCTAGGTTACTAGTACCTAATCAAAATAGCGGCATTATTTTTTGAGTAATGGTGCTTTAAGATATATGTTTGTTAGCCCTTGAGCTTTTCAAGGGTTTTAGAACCCGAAGCATGGTACGATTTCGCCCATATGCAGTCCCCGTCATACTTTCAATACTAGTTAACTCTTGTACACAATTGGCACGTGTTATCTTAATTTTAAGTTACTAGTTTTATTAATTTCGATGATAAGCTTTTACAAATTGGTGGGTCTAAGAGAGGTACTGAACCACCACCCCAATTGATCCAAAATTAGAGGGACACGCAGGAAATAGTAAAGAACACCCGTGTGCCAAATTTGAAGCTTCTACTTTTGTTTCAAGTTATTATGTTTATTAATTTCGAAAATATGCTTTAAGGTCCTCGGAACTGAGTGGCTGGTCCCCAAAACTCCAATTGGGCTTCAAGGAGACTAAGGAGATCCAAAGCGACACTCTTATACCAAATTTGGAGGTTCTATCTTCATTGGATTCGGAATTATGCTCGTTTGGCCTAAATTCGATCAAAAAGTTCTAGGATCCGAACCCATGGTCCAATCCCGAACTTACGTAATCCCCGAAGTAGTTTCATTACCAATAACCTACAGCACAAATTTCATGAAGATAGCGTCATTAGTTGTTGAGTTATCGTGATTTTTTATATGTGTTCGTTAGCCCTTCGATCGATTAAAAGGTCCAGAATCCGAATCCATGGGCTGATTTCAGCCATATGCAATCCCCGCGAAAAAGTGTATTGCATTGTGTACCAAAAACACGCATATAAATTTTGCAGACAATCGGTCACACCTATTTTATTTTACAAAAAAGTTTGAAAACGGTTCCAATTTTATGTCTAGAAAACTCCTCGTACCCAAAAACCTTTATATAATTGTTTTCATGATAATTGACTGAGCAAGTATAAAAACCTAAAAAAATTATTTCTTTAACCATAATATATAGATTATAAAATATAAATTTTAATTTTAAAAAATTCCGGGCAACGCTGGTTTAATCTACTAGTAAATTAATAATATAATTTTCAATTTCAAAGAATCTACCCACAAATTAAAAATATGTTTCAAACCTTAAAGCTCTTAAAAAATTATTCCAAAAATTTTGTGATAAAAATTATTCAACATAAAGTAAAAAATAAGTAAAGAGACAGTCAGTCGGTGCGACCGACTTAGAAATACCCTACACCTATTTGGTTCAAATTTGATGAGATATCCATAAGTCATTTTAAAACCATAAAAGCTGTTATTAATTTGATCGTAACACATAGCTAACCGAATTAACTTTATAATACTAAAAACATTTTCTAATTAAACTATCTATTAAAAATTATTACAAATATCTATTATCTATTTAAAAATATTAAAAACAAAAAAAACTTGAAATGAAAATATATTTATTATTTTTTCAAAACAGTTTGAACGATTTTTTGTAATTTTTCTGTACGTTTTTCTTCTGCTTCTTGACAATTTGGTGCTCCTTGAATTTTTATTGTTGTTATATAATAATTACTAGCAGATTTACACGGCGTTGCCCGGGAGCGTACAAATTGCAAAAAAGCAAGTTTCGGCCATTTTTTCTAAGTACTGCTTTGGTTAAAAAGAAAGCCTCAAAAAAATATTTGTGGAGTTTCATTAACCCGTTGCGGCTCAACAGCTTTTTATAGGTTTTGTTGTTACTTTGCTGTAAATTAAAAATGGTTTAACCGATTAACTTCAAATTTTGATATGTGTTCCTCTATGACAATAGAGTTCACTCTATTAACAAACTTAGAATTTGTTACCCCTTGCCGCCCGACAATTTTTTCAAAAATAATTTGGGGTGGATATTACGTCCAATTTTGCGAAATATTGCTTGGTTAAAGTTTCAAAAACATGTTGGTTGAGTTCCGTTAACCCATTGTGGCACAGCAGCTTTTTACAGATTTTTTCATTAATTTACTCTGAAGCAGAAACGTTTTGACCGCTTGAATGTAAATTTTGTATGCGTACATGTGTGTACTTATCATTCCTACGATTATTCAAAAAAAAAAGTAAAAGTTTTGTAAGTAAATTACGTTCAATTTTTGAAAGTAGGTAAAACTTCTTTGAATTAGGGGAATGTTTAAAAAAATGTTTAGTCGAGTTCTTTTAACCGATTGCGAAACAAAAACTTTAAAAAACAGTTTGCAAAACAGTTTTAACGATTATATCTAATTTTCTATACGTTTTTCTTCTGCTTCTTGACAATTTGGTGCTGCTTGAATTTTTATTGTTATTATTTAATAATTATGAAAAGTTTCAAGTGAAATTTGATAGATTTGTTGAGAATAATAAAATTGCCAGAATAATAAAAAACCCGTTTTAAAAAAATTGCTTTTTTACATTTTAAAATTAACATGTTCACCATTCTTGTGTTAACTTTTTTCAATAACATCAACTTAAATTAAAACTCCATTTAGAGGCCAAAAGGGTATACTAAATGTGCGATTTTGTCATTATACTAATTAAATAGAAGTTAACTTGAATTGCCAGCGTTTGAATAAAATATAGTCGATTGTTTAGAAAAGGTTCAAAAAACAGCTTTTCAACTTATATTTTGTTTTGTCCTTACCTGAAATTTCTACTACGTTTTTCCTCGTTTGCTTATGAATTTATGAGAGAAATGGAGGCTTCTTTCTTGGAAAAACTGTTTTAAAATACTATGTATTTAAGCATAATATATACGAAATTGTTTTTTTTTTTTTAAGATTTTATTTGAAGAAAACTGCAATTTTACACCGAAATCTTTTTTTAAAAAACAACAACTGCAAATTAAATAAAAAACAAAGACTTACGAAAAAATGTAGAGAAGGAAAATGTTACGTTATTTAAATTTAAAGATATCATTATTCGGATTCTTTATTAGCTTTATTTTTATTACTAGTAATATTATCTTATTTAGCTTTTGCACTATTTGAGACTATTTGAGAGCAAAAAAATTAGTATTATTAATTAAGTGAGCTTTTGGAATAAAGGTTAATTTGCGTTAATACCAAAAATTAGAAAATTTTATTGAAAATAAAGGTTAATTTGCGTTAATACCAAAAATTAGAAAATTTTATTGAATCATTGTGCAAAACGCGTAAACAGGTCAAAAACAAATTAACCCTGTGGGTTTTTATAATTAAAATTCTGATACAAAATTTTCAATAAATTTCCCGAGGTTTTCATCGGTACGGTTCGGTCACAGAATT
Organism: Dolichopus griseipennis; assembly: GCA_963082915.1. Taxonomy (NCBI): domain Eukaryota; kingdom Metazoa; phylum Arthropoda; class Insecta; order Diptera; family Dolichopodidae; genus Dolichopus; species Dolichopus griseipennis. The sequence continues at coordinate 196,508,871 of OY720441.1, read as the reverse complement.
TGTTTAAACAAAAAATTCAAACTAAAATATTGAATTCTATACTACAAAAAATTAATTAAAATAAAAGAGTGTTTTTTTTCAAGAGTTATGAATTATTTTATTATCTTCATCATTAATAAGACATTGGATATAGATATTTCTTTTATCATTTTCTTAAATTAATTGTAATAGTGCACTTGACTTAACTGTAATAAAGAAAACTGTATGGCTGTGTAAAAAAAAAAAAAATATTTGGCCAATAATAAACAATTTTAATAATAATTTTTTTTCTATGCAAAGCTTAAAATATTTAACTTTCTATACAGTAAATACAAATTTTTAACTTAATTTAATTTTATAATTAAGAGTGCATTAAAATAAACACTTAAAACTAATAATTAAAATAAATCAAACTTTTTGTCCAACTGATCTTAATTAAATATTAAAACTGGACTAAATTAATAACAATAATTAAACTATATTTTAATATTTAACTTAAATAAACATAAAAAAAAATTTAAAACTAAACAATTAATTTTGATTTTTACCAGCACAACTTTTGTTTGTTAAAGAAAACTGTATGGCTGTGTAAAAAAAAAAAAAAATATTTGGTCAATAATAAACAATTTTAATAATAATTTTTTTTTTTTGGACTAAATTAATAACAATAATTAAACTATATTTTAATATTTAACTTAAATATATATAAAAAAACAATTTAAAACTAAACACTATATATTATAAAACTAATTAAACTATATCTTAATATTTAACTTAAATAAACATAAAAAAAACAATTTAAAACTAAACAATTTAATTCAATTTAATACCGGCACAACTTTTGTTTTTGTTATCATTCATAGAACTGTCAACTGACCAAATATCATCCCTACTTGTTTTGTCAATATTATCACTACGAAGTAAAGTGCTGCCAGCATAAGATTTTTTTTAAGATGTCTAATTTACTTGTTATGATCCAAATTAGTATTACCGCTTTGTAAATTATTTCGATTTACAATATTCGACATATGTATTAAAGTAGATTCATATTCTTACTTCCAAATTTTTAGTTTAATTTAAAATTATAATAAATATACGAGTATAACAAATATATCTAATATGGACAAGCAAATGAAATTAAGATCCACTAGTACTAGTACTTCAAAATCTGCTCCTTCACCCGTTACGGGTAAAAATAAAGAGGTCTATAATAAGAATGTTAACGCATGTAGCAATGATTACCTTAACGAAATGCTTAACAAATTAATTGAACGTCTGGAAAGTTTTGAAGATAATATATTGAATGTTATTGATCAAAAATTTTCCAACCTAGAACAAAAAATTGATGATAAACTTGCTGATCTAGAGCAACGCTTAGGTGAGACTTACGCGGCAGATTTCAAACTTGAAGGTGAGAAAATTTGTGATAAACTGGAAATGATAAACATAAAAAATATTGTTGAAGAAGTACCAAAAAATAGCAATGTACAAAAGAAAAAGTTAACTCCTTTGTATTCTGATATGGTTAAAAAAAACCCTGTTGTATTGATAAAACCAAAACAAAACCAAAAGTCAGAAGTGACAAAGACAGCTGTCAAAAAAGTTATCAACCCAATAAACTACAAATTAAGTGGATTGTCTGAAAGAAGAGATGGCAAAGTAGCAATATTTTGTGAGGACAATAGTACTGTAGGTAACATTGAAAATGAAATTAAAAATAAAATGAATGAAAATTATGATGTCGTTGTCTTAAAAGAAATAAAACCAAAAATTTTAATAGTAGGTATGACAGAAAAATATGAAAAAGAAGAGCTAGTAGAAAGAATTATTAAGCAAAATATAATGAAATTCGAGAATGAAATAAAATTTATAAAATCGTACAAAAGTAGCAAAAGTGAAGAGAAATATAATGGAATTGTTGAACTTAGCACAGAAGATTTCAAATCTATAATGGAAGTAGGGAAAATAAAGATTGGTTGGGATAATTGTAAAATATATGAAAATTATGATGTTCGTAGATGTTTTAAATGTTTGGCGTATGGGCACAAAAGTGAGAAATGTACTATATCCTCAAAGGTATGTCTGAAATGTGGAGGAAATCATCTAGTTAAAGAATGTATACAGAATAATCAAGTTTGTATAAACTGTAAAAGGGCGAATGAATCTCTGAATTTACAACTAGATATTTCACATAATGTTTTTGATAAAAATTGTCCATCATTGTTAAGAAAAATAAATATTGAAAAAAGAAAAATTTTTAAGTAGCAATCAATAGAAGATATTGTAGGAATTTATTTAAATTGTCAGGGTATTATAAACAATTTTTATGAATTTGAATTACTAACAGTTAATAATACTTTTGATTTCATTTGCTTATCTGAAACTCATCTTTGTGAAATGGACGAGGATAATTTAATAAACATTGCTGGGTACAGTTTAATAAGAATTAATTCAAGTTCACGTCATACGGGTGGATGTATGTTTTATCTGAAAAATTGTTGGAATTTCGAGTCAGTCAAAAAAGTCATCGTAGATGTTGAATTCTGGATTTTGATCATCAGAATATACAATATGACTAATGTATTCTATCTAGTAGCAGTTTATAGGGCACCCCACTACTCAAATTTGAATTCTTTTATCAGTAATTTCAATTTGTTAATGGAAGAACTAAGCGAAATATCACATAGAGTTTTAATAATGGGTGATTTTAATATTAACTGGCTGAATGATAATACTGAAAGAAATAAAATAAAAGACATAATTAATGATAGTGGATTCAAACAAATCGTTAATCAATATACTAGAATATCTAAAAACAGTAAAACATTAATTGACTATGTGATAGTAAATGATAATAATAATATTAAAGCATTCACTGAAGATAATTGGAAGATAAGCGATCATGAAACAATTAAAATTAGCATAAAAACCAATTTAAATAAAAAAGATAAAAAAGATAATAATAACAGCTTTAAAATATTAAAATATAGTAAAAATAGATTTATAAGAAAGTTAAACGGAAATGAAATTTTAACGGTATATAACTTTAACTGCAATATAAAAGCTGAAATTTTTAGTAATGGCCTTAAGAAATATTTTTAATGAATTTGTTGAAATAAAAACATTTAATCAAAGTAATAATAATAACTGGTTCACATTAGAACTGCATGAATTAAAAATAAAAAAAATTAAACAATACAAAGTTGCTAAATTTTTAAATAATGAAGAAGAATGGAATAAATATAAAAGTATAAGAAATGAATTTAAAAATAAAATTAGCAGTGAAAAGAATAAATATGTAAAAAATAAAGTAGAGAATTGCACAGATCAAAAAGATATGTGGAAAACAATAAAAAAATTAGTGTTAAATGAATCAAAAAACAAAATTAAACAAGTGTAATTTACTGATAATAAAATATACACAAATAACTTAGAAATTGCTAATAAGTTCAATGAATATTTCGTTGATAGTATAGTTGATATTAACAGCAGTATTCCTATAAAACAATATAATAATTTCATCGATAATATTTCCACTATATTTAAATTTAAATTAATCACGATAAATGATTTAAAAAAAATTGTAAATGAAATAAATAATAAAAAAGATATGAACTTAATTAGCATTACTGCAGTTAAAGACGCGTTTGAACTTATAGGAGAGAATTTATTATCAATTATAAATATATCATTAAATTCCGGCAGTTTCCCAGACATATGGAAAGAAACAATGGTAATACCCATACAGAAAGTTAAAAATACCAACATATGCAGCGAATTTCGACCAATCAATATGATACCAATTGAAGCAAAAATTCTAGAAAAGATAGTATATAACCAACTAGAAACATACTTTGAAAAAAATAATTTAATTTCTGAGTACCAATCTGGTTTTAGAAAGGGTCATAATTGTGAATCGTTACTTAATCTAGTAATTACAAATTGGAAAGTAGCAGTTAATGAGGAAAAATGTATTGTGGCAGTCTTTCTGGACTTGAGAAAAGCTTTTGAAACAGTGGATAGGAACATATTAATCAACAAGCTACATTAATATGGTATTCAAGAGAATGAATTAAATTGGTTTATATCTTACCTAAGTAATAGAAGGCAGGTTACGAGAGTAAACGAAGCTGTTTCGGATGCAATTAACATTCTGTTAGGAGTACCGCAAGGATCAATTCTTGGAGTGCTACTATTTTTGATATATGTAAATGATATGGAAAAAGCTGTTTCGATGGCTAGATTAGTACTCTTTGCAGATGACTCGTTAATTTACGTAATTGATGAAAGCATTGAAGAATGTATTCGAAAAATTAATGAAGATTTAGGTAATTTAAATGAATGGTTTGAAATTAATAAGCTGAAACTAAATATCTCTAAGACAAACTGCATGATAATAAATGATGAAACACAAAGCAGCGTCAAAATCAATAATATATGTATAACACCGGTTAGAGAAATTAAATATTTAGGAGTGATTATAGATGATAAATTAAAATTCAAAGCTCATATAGATTATATATGTAAAAAAGCAGCAAAAAAAAGTTATTTCTTTTCCAAAATTAGAAAAAAACTCAGCCTTTCAACATCTATAAAAATTTATAACACCATGGTTAAACCACATTTCGAATATTGCTCATCAATCTTATTTACAGCCAATAAAGAAGACAAAAATAGGCTACAAAAGATACAGAATAAGGGAATGAGAACAATATTAAAAGTGAACAGATATACTTCCATTAAGTTCATGTTAGATTGCTTGAAGTGGGCTAGTGTTAATCAAAGAATATACTACAATGTGAAAGTAATGATTTTCAAAATTAAAAATAAACTATTACCTAACTACTTATGTGATAGACTAATTTATGTAAGTGATGTACATCATCACCATTTGAGAAACAGAAATGATTTTAGATTGGCAAATATAAGAAGGGAAGGAACGAGAAATATGCTAATGTATAAAGGACTTAAATTATTTAATGAATTACCACTTTATTTAAAGAATGAAATTAATATCAGTATTTTTAAAAAGAAACTCTTAATTCATATAAAAGCACATTTTGAATAATATATAAATTTAAACTTTATTATACTTATGTAAATAATTTGTAAATATTATATTCTTTGTTTTATATTTTTTGTTTTATAGTATGTAAGAATAAAAGAAAAAAAAAATGAATTTTTATATAATAGTGAATTCACTAAATAAATAAATAAATAAAAAAATAAAAAAAAAAAAAAAAATAAAATTCTTTTAATCGTTTAAGCAAATGAAATTTATAGAAAACTTCAAGGCGTCGTCGTGGAAAACGGGTTATTCGAACTTAATCCTAAAACTTTTGGACTGCCAAATCAACCTGTAAAATTGGACACAAATCGGAAACACAATTTTTTTTTAGAAGCCTGCCAGGACGAAATTGGTTAATTCATTCCAACCAAATTTATACAACAAATTCCGGTTGCTAAGAGGAACATTTGTGCACAATTTCAAGTCAATCGGTCAAACCGTTTTGATTCGACATCAAAAACATTGATAAAGCTTCATTGCGCCCTCGTGCCCAAACGGGTTAACCGAACTCAACAAAAAGTTGTGCCAGACTTTATTTTTGACTGCGAAACCACCCTGTAAAATTGGACACAAATCGGAAACACAAAATTTTTTGGAAGCCCACTAGGTCGAAATGGGTTAATTTATTCCAACCAAATTTATACAACTAATGCCAGTTGCTAAGGGGAACGTTTGTGCAAAATTTCAAGTCAATCAGTCAAACCGTTTTGACTCGATATTAAAAACCTTGAAAAAGCTTCATTAAGCCCCCGTGCCCAAACGGCTTAACCGAACTCAACAAAAATTTGTGTCAGTCTCACTTTTCGACTATAAAATAACCCTGTAAAATTAGACACAAATTGGAAACACAAAATTTTTTGGAAGCCCGCCAGGCCGAAATGGGTTAATTTATTCCAACCACTAATTCCGGTTGCTTAGAGGAACATTTGGGCAAAATTTCAAGTCAATCGGTCAAACCGTTTTGATTCGACATCAAAAACATTGATAAAGCTTCATTGCGCCCTCGTGCCCAAACGGGTTAACCGAACTCAACAAAAATTTGTGTCAGTCTCACTTTTCGACTATAAAATAACCCTGTAAAATTAGACACAAATTGGAAACACAAAATTTTTTGGAAGCCCGCCAGGCCGAAATGGGTTAATTTATTCCAACCACTAATTCCGGTTGCTTAGAGGAACATTTGGGCAAAATTTCAAGTCAACCGGTCAAACCGTTTTGCCTCGACATCCAAAAAACGAAAAAGCTTAAAACGGCTCTGGAGCCGCAACCTTTTGACTTATAACAAGTTAAGAAACAGTCAGTCGGTGCAACCGACTTAGAAATACCCTACACCTATTTGGTTCAAATTTAAGGACATATCCATAAGTCATTTTAACACCATAAAAGCTGTTATTAATTTGTCCGTAAGACATAGCTAACCAAATTAACTTTATAATACTAAAAACATTTTCTAATTACACTATCTATTAAAAAATATTACAAATTCTTACTAATTTATCTATTTAAAAATATTCAAAAACAAACAAACTTGAAATAAATGAAAATATATTTATTCCAATTCAATTACAAAATGAAAAAATTCTAATTATTAAATTTTGTGATAAAAAGATAATCAAAGCATAATATATTTAATAATCCAAATTTTTAAAAATTGTAATTATTTTAAATGGTTAGTTTATATACCTAATAGAAAAGCTTACAAACGCAAAATATGCAATAAATGTATTTCTAAAATACAATTACAAATTTAGACCTTTTCATATAATTCATTTAAATATTCAAATAAATTTTACATAAATGCAGCAAGTACCTTTGAATATAGCTGAACCACTACAATTAAGTCTAGATTTCGGAGAAACATAGGACATAGGAAATATATTCTTTGGCTTTGAAATTAAACTCAACCAGAACCAATTCCCATGGTACTTTCATTACTAGTAACCTAGAGTTTAAATTTCATCAAAATACCAACATTATTTTTTGAGTTATGGTGTTTCTAAGATATATGTTTGTTAGTCCTTGAACTTGTCAAGGGCTCCAGAACCCCAAACCATGGTACGATTTTGCCCATATGCAGTCGCGTCATACTTTCAATACTAGTTAACCCTTGTATACAATTGGAACGTTCTATCTTAATTTTAAGTTACTAGTTTTATTAATTTCGATGATAAGCTTTTACACATTTGGGGGTCTAAGAGAGGTCCTGAACCACCACTCCAAATGATCCCAAATTAGGGGGGCACGGGTGAAATAGTAAAGAACATCCTGGGCCAAATTTGCAGCTTCTACATTTGTTTCAAGTTACTATTTTTATTAATTGCGAAAATATGCTTTAAGGTCCTCGGAACTGAGTGCCTGGTCCCCGACCCACTAGTCCAATGGGGCCCAAATTTCAAAGACATTTACGCAATAGGAAGGGACACCCTGATACCAAATTTGGAGGTTATATCCTCATTGGTTTCGGAATTACGCTAGTTTGGCCTAAATTCGATCAAAAAGTTCTCAGTTCCGAACCCATTGTCCAATCCTCACCGTACGTAATCACCGCCGTAGTTTCATTACCAATAACCTACAGCACAAATTTGATGAAGATAGCCTCATTAGTTGTTGAGTTATCGTGATTTTTAATATATGTTCGTTATCCCAGACACCGACTAAAAGGTCCAGAATCCGAACCCATGGGCTGATTTCGCCCTTATACAGCCCGCACTTAACTTATAGTACTTATAGCTTCTACATTTTTTCAAGTTGTTATCTTTATTAATTTTAAAGACATGCTTTAAGGTCTTCGGAAATGTGTGGCTGGTCCCCGACGCAGTACTCCGATGGGACCCAAATTCCCAAGTCACTTAGGAGATAGGAGGGGACACCCAGATACCAAATTTGGAGGTTCTATCTTCATTGGTTTCGGAAATATGCTCGTTTGGCCTAAATTCGATCAAAAAGTTCTAGGTTCCGAACGCATGGTCCAATCCCGACCTTACGGAATCCCCGAAGTAGTTTCATTACTAGTAGCCTACAGCACAAATTTGATGAAGAGAGCGTCATTAGTTGTTGAGTTATCGTGATTTTTTATACATGTTCGTTAGCCCTTCGATCGATTAAAAGGTCCAGAATCCGAACCCATGGGCCGATTTCGCCCATATGCAATCCCCGCCGTACTTTCAGTCCTAGTAACCTACAGTTAAAATTTCATCAAGATAGCTCCATTATTTTTTGAGTTATCGTGCCTACGGACGGACGGACATGGCTATATTGACTCAGGCGGTCACGCTGATCACAAATATATATACTTTTCCATATCTAGCTCGCTTCCTTTAGGTGGTTACAAACACCATACCAAAGTTAATATACCCCTTTACCTATTCTATAGGTGTAGGGTATAAAAATGTGACATAGCCTATCACCCCCGGGCCCTCAGAATTTTTCCTTTAAAATTTTGTAAAAATCGGACCAGTGGTTTTCATGTGAATCCTGGACAAACAAACAAACAAACAAATTTTCTCCTTTACATATTAGATGTATTATAGTAATCATACTAATTACTGAGTTTACTCAGCCAGGGATCGAACTAGGTACCTTTTGCATGAAAATCGGCGCCTCAACCACTGCGTTATCGGCTGAATGTTGTTCTATAGAAACTCACAATTCTTTGATAACTTTATTTATTTTGCGGTGTAGTATAATATGGATTTTAGTGGCGCTAAATTGTGTCGAAAAAAGATCTCCGTGTTAACATCGGATTTTATGTCGTCAGTAAAGAAATGTTTACATACATCCTATATTCGCGTTGATTTTTGTTCCTATTTTCAAAACAATATCCTTACAATTGTCAACATTTGATGGTTAAGCAGAAAGTACAATGTTTTTTCTGTTTTTTAGCTGTTGGGCCTCATCTAATTTAACTTTAAGTTCATTAATTCTTTGTTCCATAGTATTTGATTGGTTTTCATGTTCTTCCAGGCGTTTTTTTTAAATTTCTTCTTTTTTTTTTATGTTTTCGTTTGGAAAATTTTATTATGTTGCATCATATCATCCATTCGAAAATTAAAGTATTTCTGCGATTTATGAATATCCATTATAACTGATCCAACGTTTTTGGCCATTTTTTCATTAGAGCAATTGTTAAATTCAAAAGATTATAATTCATCAGCTGCAATATAATTAGTAATTTCACTTTCAAAATCCAATCCTTCTTGGGTATCTTTGGAAATTTCATCTTCTAAACCCGAACAATCGTCAGCTATAACAACTGATTTATTACTACTTTCTTCATTGGAATTACAAGCAGAAGACTTCCATGATACTCTGCCGGATTTTATTATATTAAAAGTTCCTCTAAGATATTGCCGCAATTTATATCTTAAAAATTTTTGCAATTGTTGAAGCATTTTTGCTTTACAAACTGTGTCCTTATTCATAATTTTTTGTTTTTTTTTTTATTTTTCTCTTTACTTTTATATCAAGGTATAAGTAAAAAGAAAAATAAAGAGAAAGAGAAAAATAAAATTTACTTACATAAAAGCTCTGTACTACGCCTTGGTCCTCTCCTTTTTATCTTATCTGTAAATTATGTTTCTTCTACCATTTCTAATTGCGAGCTCCAAGTTTACGCTGATGATATGAAACTTTTTAAGAAGATTACATTTTACAGAATGATCTTCAAAGCTTTCACAATTGGTGCGTTAATAACTGTTTACAACTTAATGTAAATAAATGCGCATTGATATCTTATACACGCCGATCAAGTCTTATTTGTTTCAATTAGAACTCAGATATTAGTTTACCTTAAGTTACCTCAATTAAGGACCTAGGAGTGTATTTTGATTCCCAACTTAGCTTTAAAAATCATTATAACAATTTTATAAATAAAGCTAATTCATTTTTGGGATTCGTTCAACGTTTTGCAAAAGAATTTTCAGATCCTTATGTTCTTAAATCATTGTACAATTGTCTTTTATGACCGAACCTGGAATATGCTTGTCAAATTTGGTCTCCGATTTGTATGATACACAATAAGATTGAGGCAATACAAAAAAAATGTCTTAGATTTGCCTTACGTCACTTGCCATGGTCGAATCCCATTATCTTAATCCCATATGAACAAAGGCTAAAGTTAATTGATTTGTTTACTTTAAATTTTCGACAAGAGTTTTCTGATGTAAAATTTACTTTAATTTCCCGTAAAGTTATTATTAGAAATCTTGCACGCCTTCGCTCTTGCAATTTATTTGAAACAAATCATAGGACTAATTATGGCAAATTGGAACCTATTAAAAGAATGCTTAGTATAGGTAACAAACATAAACAAAATATTAACTTTACACTTTCAAAACTTTCCCAGAAACAAAAATTATACAATCGCTATTATTCGAATTATTTTTGTTTCTCTTGTAAAGATAATAAATTTTAATTTAATTTTTAATTATAATTTTAGTTTTAATTTTTTTATAGGTATTTAGTCAATAATATCATTTTGTTTTATATTGATTTTAATTGTATAATTTTGATAGTTACTTGTATGTTTTTTGTAAACTGTTTGTGTTAAGCAGTATAAATAAATAAATAAACATGTGAGTCATATGAAGCCACTGCAAACTTAATGTTGACATATCTGATTTTGTTTTTATGATAGCATATCTAAAACGCAAAAACAACTAAATATGATATATACATATGTAAATTTGAATGTGATTATACACCAATAATGGATTTATACTATAATATTATTTTTTTTCTATAATACAGATGCTGATGCTCTTTTGCAGGAGCTCTTATTTTAATATGAGTACCATCAATGCGGCCCATATCTCCACGGATTCCATTTTTTGTATAGAAAACGGTTTTTGCTTCATCTTCTTCTTCTCTTGTGTAGTCGAACTGAATCCATTTAGTGCAAACATGTCGTTCAGAAACTTCCAACCATCCAACCACTGTTGACACCATGGATTGAGCAAAACCTAAGTGAAAAGAAATATTTAGCAATAACATATTTATATTTGGTTCAACTTTAAAATATGTACCTTATTTGGTCCAATTCCAAAATATTCGACGAGTCTCTTAGACGTCTTCTTTCGCGGTACAAAATTATATTAGCTTACTTTCCGTTTCTTTAATATCTTCATCCAAAATAAAGCTCCAAATAAAAATCCTTTTAAAAAGAATGAGGACGAATGTAGTAGAGTAGACTGTGTCAACTCTGGTATACCCGTATGACCGCAATATAAACATATCATCCGGTTAATTACTTTTGACAAAATTTCAAACATAGTGCTTTATTAGGTGTTGTGTAATGCTCATATAAAAGACTCGAACCCTGGACCAAAATGGCTAGATTTAAATAACGATGACAACTATTGCATAAAAACGAACTTGTGAAAATTTCAAAATTCTAGCTCCTTTATTTTTTGAGTTCTTGTGAAAAAAAAATCGTCCACAGTAGTACGTATATGCCGTTTCAGCGGCAGCAAAAGCTCAGGAGCTTTTTTAGTGCCGTTTCAGCGTCAGTAGTCAGCAAAAGTTCTCCTAAAGTTATGCAATAAAATTGTGATAAGTAAAAAGTTTTGTGCTTTTGAGTATTTTAAATTAAGCTTAGCGGTTAGAATATCAGTTATGTTTAAATTTCAAATTAAAACAATAATAAGCTTAAACTTTGAGTCTTTGAGTATTTTAAATTAAGCTTGGTTGTTGGGATATCAGTTATGTTTAAATTTCAAAGATATTGTGCTTATTGTTCTTAATGAAATATGAAAAGTTTTTAAAGTTTGGTTTAAATACAAAATTAATATTATAAAACTTTAAGCTTGATTTAATATTTCTATGAAAATTAAAAAAAAGTTTTATAAATTAAAAAAAATAAGCTTAAGCTATTGAGCTGAATATTCTTAATTAGATATGAAAGTTTTTTTAAATATCAGTTATGTTTAAATTTCAAATTAAAACAATAATAAGCTTAAGCTAGTTTGAGTCTTTGAGTATTTTAAATTAAGCTTGGTTGTTAGGATATCAGTTATGTTTAAATTTCAAATTAAGATATTGTACTTATTGTTCTTAATAAAATATGAAAAGTTTTAAAGCTTGGTTTAAATACAAAGTTAATATTACCAAAGTTTAAGCTTGATTTAATATTTCCACGAAAATTAAAAAAAGTTTTATAAATTAAAAAAAAAAATAAGCTTAACCTATGGAGTTGAATATTCTTAAATAGATATGAAAAGTTTTTTAATTTTGGTTTATACTTAATATTATCAAAGTTTAAGCTTGATTTAATATTTCTATGAAAATTAAAAAAAAGTTTTATAAATTAAAAAAATAAGCTTAAGCTATTGAGCTGAATATTCTTAATTAGATATGAAAGTTTTTTTAAATATCAGTTATGTTTAAATTTCAAATTAAAACAATAATAAGCTTAAGCTAGTTTGAGTCTTTGAGTATTTTAAATTAAGCTTGGTTGTTAGGATATCAGTTATGTTTAAATTTCAAATTAAGATATTGTACTTATTGTTCTTAATAAAATATGAAAAGTTTTAAAGCTTGGTTTAAATACAAAGTTAATATTACCAAAGTTTAAGCTTGATTTAATATTTCCACGAAAATTAAAAAAAGTTTTATAAATTTAAAAAAAAAATAAGCTTAACCTATGGAGTTGAATATTCTTAAATAGATATAAAAAGTTTTTTAATTTTGGTTTATACTTAATATTATCAAAGTTTAAGCTTGATTTAATATTTACGTGAAAAATTTAAAAAATCAAAGCTGATAAAGCTCGTTCGTTATGTTTCAAAAATTAAGCTCCCAACTGCCATTTTAAATTTGAAAAGCTTAAAAAATGGCTGGAAATTTTTTGTTTGAATATTAACTTAACTGCAAAAGTTTTGAAAAAAAGAAACAAATAAACGTTTGAAATTATATTGTTAATAATATAAAGGCGTGATCATGAATACAAATTGAAAACGTGATCAAGTTCAAGTTAAAAAAAAAATATATATATAAAACTTGGTTTTAAAAAGTTGTTTTTAATATTAAATAACATTATAGCATGTTTTACTAAAAGATAATAAATTATTATTCATTAAATAATATCTTTTTTATTTATCCATGAATCATGGTGTTTATCAAAGCCAAGCCACCTAACCAAAACTTGATTTCCTTTTTTTCTTATTATTTTTTCTACAAGGTAAACATTAGGAAATTTAACAGATGTAAGTTCAGGTTCATAAAAACTGCCTTTTATTTGTTTTTGTGTGTAATCGAGTAAATTGTATGTTATTGGATCAGTTCTTTTTATTTTCGCTATTGTATAAATTTCTGTTGACCAATTAGGTTGATAACCTTTGCAAATATACCTTTAAATTTACTTATACGAACAAAATTTCCAACTTTGTATTTTGCTTTACGGAATACTTTTAATTTATTGTAGACAGTTTTTAATAAAAATTTTTCATTTTTCTTTGTAACATTTTTAGGTGGAAGTTTAATTGTATGATGATATGTTGAGTTATATTTTTCTATTAGCGATGGCAGAATAGGTAACCATTTATATGTGCCTTGTAAACTGAATTGTTTCCACATCATGTTTTTTAGGGTGCGATTGAAACGTTCTACAATTGATGCTTTTAGTTCTGAATATGTATGATAATGGTTAATTTTAATACAAAATTAATATTATCAAAGTTTAAGCTTGATTTAATATTTCCGAGAAAATTGAAAAAAGTTTTATAAATTAAAAAAAAATAAGCTTAAGCTATTGAGCTGAATATTTTTAATTAGATATGAAAAGTTTTTTAAATTTGGTTTATACTTAATATTATCCAAAACCAATAATATTATTGGTTTATACTTAATATCGTCCAATATGTTTGAAAATTAAGCTTCCAACTGCCATTTTAAAGTTGAAAAGCTTAAAAAATCGATGGAAATGTTTTGTTTGATTATTAACTTAACTGCAAAAGTTTTGAAAAAAATTAAACAAATAAACGTTTGAAATTATATTGTAAATTTTTTTTATTTTGTTTTTTTGTTTTTTAACTTGAACTTGATCACGTTTTCAATAAGTTTAAGCTTGATTTAATATTTTAGTGAAAATAGAAAAAAAGTTTTATAGGTTTTGAGTTGAATATTCTTGATTAGATATGAAAAGTTTTTATAGTTTTGGTTTAAATACAAAGTTGATATACAAAACTAATATCAATGCTAAAATAAAAATTGAAAGACACTTTTAATGTGTGTATAATATTTTTTATTTTATTTAAACATCTTTAAATTGTGATTTTCTATTAAGCTAACAAAAATTTGATTTTTTTTTATTTTGTTTTTTTACAACTATTGCTCAATGGCATAATGCCCCCATATGTTTTTATGTTATCTTCAGTTACATATCTTTTATTATCTAATGAACTTAAAGCTACTTTATTTAAATTTTGTGTATAAATTGTATGTAAATATGATCTAAATATTTTCATTTCTTTAAAACAAGTTTCATTTTTTAATAAACAATTTTTATAATTATCTAATGTTAAAGAATTGACAACATATTTCTTTATTCCGTGCTTATTGTTCTTTATTAAATATGAAAAGTTTTTAAAGTTTGACTTAAGTACAAAGTTAATATTATCAAAGTTTAAGCTTGATTTAATATTTCCGCGAAAATTAAAAAAAAGTTTTATAAATTAAAAAAAAAAGCTTAAGCTGTTAAGCAAAATATTTTTAATTAGTTATGAAAAGTTTATTAAATATCAGTTATGTTTAAATTTCAAATTAAAACAGTAATAAGCTTAAGATATTGTGCTTACTGTTCTTAATTATATATGAAAAGTTTTTTAAAGTTTGGTTTAAATACAAAATTAATATTATAAAAGTTTAAGCTTGATTTAATATATCCGAGAAAATTGAAAAAAGTTTTATAAATGAAAAAAAAATAAGCTTAAGCTATTGAGCTGAATATTTTTAATTAGATATGAAAAGTTTTTTAAATTTAATTTAGACTTAATATTATCAAAGTTTAAGCTTGATTTAATGTTTTCGTGAAAAATTTAAAAAATTCATAGCTGATAAAGCTCGTCCGTTATGTTTGAAAATGAAGCTTCCAACTGCCATTTTAAAGTTGAAAAGCTTAAAAAATCGATGGAAATTTTTTGTTTGATTATTAAATTAACTGCAAAAGTTTTGAAAAAAATGAAACAAATAAATGTTTAAAATTATATTGTTAAATTTTTTTTTTTTTTTAATTTGAACTTGATCATGTTTTTATAATTTTAAGCTTGATTTAATATTTCTGTGAAAATAGAAAAAAAGTTTTATAGGTTTTGTGTTGAATATTCTTGATTAGATATGAAAAGTTTTTATAGTTTTGGTTTAAGTACAAAGTTAATATACAAAACTAATATCAATGTTAAAATTAAAATTGAAAGACACTTTTAATGTGTGTATAATATTTTTTATTTTATTTAAACATCTTTAAATTGTGATTTTCTATTAAGGTAACAAAAATTTGATTTTTTTTTATTTTGTTTTTTTACAACTATTGCTCAATGGTATAATGCCCCCAAGCATATGTTTTTATGTTATCTTCAGTTACATATCTTTTATTATCTAATGAACTTAAAGCTACTTTATTTAAATTTTGTGTATAAATTGTATGTAAATATGATCTAAGTATTTTTATTTCTTTTAAACAAGTTTTAATTTTTAACAAACAATTTTTATAATTATCTAATGTTAAAGAATTGACAACATATTTCTTTATTCCTTTAGCTTTTTTTATAGTTTTATTTTCATATGTTTGAAGGAAATACATTTTAGATTTTAATCCAATAAATTCAGAAACAATTTTTCTATTAAATTCATCTTTAAAAAGACCTAGAACTTTTTTATTCATTAGAGGAAAATTAAATAAATTGTCAGATGGATAATCTGATGTATCAAAACGTTTTGGTATTTCATTAAATATGTCAGCGTAAAAATCATCTGTCTGTATAGTATAAATAAAACTGTCAGTGTCTGTATAATTTAAAACAAGTTAAGAAACAGTCAGTCGGTGCAACCGACTTAGAAATACCCTACACCTATTTGGTTCAAATTTAAGGACATATCCATAAGTCATTTTAACACCATAAAAGCTGTTATTAATTTGATCGTAAGACATAGCTAACCAAATTAACTTTATAATACTAAAAACATTTTCTAGTTACACTATCTATTAAAAAATATTACAAATTCTTACTAATTTATCTATTTAAAAATATTAAAAAACAAACAAACTTGAAATAAATGAAAATATATTTATTCCAATTCAATTACAAAATGAAAAAATTCTAATTAATAAATTTTGTGATAAAAAGATAATCAAAGCATAATATATTTAATAATCCAAATTTTTAAAAATTGCAATTATTTTAAATGGTTAGTTTATATACCTAATAGAAAAGCTTACAAACGCAAAATATGCAATAAATGTATTTCTAAAATACAATTACAAATTTAGACCTTTTCATATAATTCATTTAAATATTCAAATAAATTTTACATAAATGCAGCAAGTACCTTTGAATATAGCTGAACCACTACAATTAAGTCTAGATTTCGGAGAAACATAGGACATAGGAAATATATTCTTTGGCTTTGAAATTAAACTCAACCAGAACCAATTCCCATGGTACTTTCATTACTAGTAACCTAGAGTTTAAATTTCATCAAAATACCGGCATTATTTTTTGAGTTATGGTGTTTTTAGATATATGTTTGTTAGTCCTTGAACTTGTCAAGGGTTCCAGAAACCCAAACCATGGTACGATTTCGCCCATATGCAGTCCCGTCATACTTTCAATACTAGTTAACCCTTGTATACAATTGGAACGTTCTATCTTAATTTTAAGTTACTAGTTTTATTAATTTCGATGATAAGCTTTTACACATTTGGGGGTCTAAGAGAGGTCCTGAACCACCACTCCAAATGATCCCAAATTAGGGGGCACGGAAGAAATAGTAAAGAACACCCTGGGCCAAATTTGAAGCTTCTACATTTGTTTCAAGTTACTATTTTTATTAATTTCGAAAATATGCTTTAAGGTCCTCGCAACTGAGTGCCTGGTCCCGATCCACTAGTCCAATTGGGCCCAAATTTCAAAGACACTTACGCAATAGGAAGGGACACCCTGATACCAAATTTGGAGGTTATATCCTCATTGATTTCGGAATTACGCTAGTTTGGCCTAAATTCGATCAAAAAGTTCTCAGTTCCGAACCCATTGTCCAATCCTCACCGTACGTATTCACCGCCGTAGTTTCATTACCAATAACCTACAACACAAATTTCATGAAGATAGCCTCATTAGTTGTTGAGTTATCGTGATTTTTAATATATGTTCGTTATCCCTGACACCGACTAAAAGGTCCAGAATCCGAACCCATGGGCTGATTTCGCCCTTATACAGCCCGCGCTTTACTTATAGTACTAGTTAACCCTTGTACACAATTTAAACGGTCTATCTTAATTTTAAGTAACTATTTTTAGTAATTTCGATTATAAGCTTTTAAAACTTGGGAGGTCTGAGAGGGGTACTGAACCACCACTCCAATTGATCCCAAATTAAGGGAACACGCAAGAGATAGTAAAGAACACCCTTGTGGCAAATTGGAAGTTTTTACATTTTTTCAAGTTGTTATCTTTATTAATTTTAAAGATATGCTTTAAGGTCTTCGGAAATGTATGGCTGGTCCCCGACCCAGTACTCCAATGGGACCCAAATTCCCAAGACACTTAGGAGATAGGAGGGGACAACCTGATACCAAATTTGGAGGTTCTATCTTCATTGGTTTCGGAATTATGCTCGTTTGGCCTAAATTCGATCAAAAAGTTCTAGGTTCCAAACGCATGGTCCAATCCCGACCTTACGGAATCCCCGAAGTAGTTTCATTACTAGTAACCTACAGCACAAATTTGATGAAGAAAGCGTCATTAGTTGTTGAGTTATCGTGATTTTTTATATATGTTCGTTAGCCCTTCGATCGATTAAAAGGTCCAGAATCCGAACCCATGGGCCGATTTCGCCCATATGCAATCCCCGCCGTACTTTCAGTCCTAGTAACCTACAGTTAAAATTTCATCAAGATAGCTCCATTATTTTTTGAGTTATCGTGCCTACGGACGGACGGACGGACGGACATGGCTATATCGACTCAGGCGGTCACGCTGATCACAAATATATATACTTTTCCATATCTAGCTCGCTTCCTTTAGGTGGTTACAAACACCATACCAAAGTTAATATACCCCTTTACCTATTCTATAGGTGTAGGGTATAAAAACCTTACTACCATATTTAGGTTTAATATAATCATAATGAAAATCATACATAAGAATTTTAGATTGTTCGAGTACCGTAAATCTCAAATATATAGGTTTGTCATAACATATATTTCTATGATTAAGCTGAATGGCTATCAAGTTTTCAGTAAATCTAGAGTGACTATGATAATTTGCTTTTGCTATTAACGCTCGAGCACCTAAATGTCTTCCTTGACTTTCCCAAGAGGTAGCTATTTTGACTATTTTTCTTTTATCTACATTTTCCATTGTTTTACCAAAAACAGCATTATTCATTAATTTAAAATAATCTTTTTCAAAAGAATTTTTAGCCATTGACCTGTGTACGTTATTTAAATCAATATATTTTTTTAACCAATTGCTTTGTGTGAATTTTAGTACTTTATAAATTTTTTTGAGAATCAAGCCGTTTCGAAGACACTGTTTTAAGTTTCGATAATGGATAATATATTTGCGTTTGTTTGTTAAGTCAACAGTTTAGGAATTTTACCTTTCGGTGTAACTTTGTTTTCAGCACAAAAAGAAAAATCATTGTGCAAATCATGTAAATGTTGAGGGTAATCTAAATCCACTCAGACACACAGACGGACAGAGTAAAATTAATAAGCACATTTTTTGAAAATTTTAATCATAGCCGGAAAAATTGTGAAAAAATATTGGGAAAAAATTTTATCGTCTATACAATAAGTTGCAATAAGAATGAGCAGAACCTCTATAACTGCCAGTAAAGTCGCAATCTTCTCTAATTCGATTATTAAAATCTAAATGCTTACCACATATGTGACAAGTTTCTTGAACCAATTGTTGTAGCTGCTCATCTAGTGTTAGCGGATTCATCGGTTTTGAACTCATAAAGAAGGCTGAATATAATTCACTGCATGTTTCTGCCAATAATTGGATAAATTCCTTAGCACAGTTAGCTCCAACAAATTCTTTGAAACAGCTTAGACCATCATCAAAAGAACATTTATTGTAGTAAGAGAAAGCTACTGGAACATGTTGATGAATGTTTGTTGTTAAAAACATCGTGGTCCTACAACCTCATATTTCTTATTAATGACTTCCAATCCAAACAAATTTATGCTTATGTCATTATTAAGTTCTTCGAATAAATTTAGTTCAGACAATTTAGTTGGAAATTGCATATTGCCAAAATTAAGTTGTAAAACATCGCCAAACTCAAGCTTGACTATGGGTTGAGAAATGTCACTAATTTTGTATGAAGATGTTCGTTTTGCACTTTCAGCCCAAGTTTGTAAGGCTGATACTAAACTCCACTTAAAACAGAAGTTATCATTATTGTGGATATTAATGCAGGCTTTTTTATCTTCTATGTTTTTTGGTAACTTAAAATAACTAGAAACGTGGATTGGTTCATATTTATTAATATTTATTTCCACGTGTAAAATTCTAATCAACGCCCAGCCACTATCCTTTTCTTGGAAGTCTTCTGCTTGTTGTTGAATAACGTTTTTAGCATTTTCAAAAATATCATTAAGATCGTCTGCCTATTTAATGCTTAACATTCGAGTTTGAAAAGATTTGATTGATATATTTTCAAACTCTTCTTTTGTTGGTTTTATATATTCACCGAAAAGTTCCAGATTCGCCTTAATGACATTGTGCTTTTTTAGTGATAGTCTCAACAATTCAATGATATCGGTTTGAGCCTTTTCTAAAAAGTGTGATGGGTTTAATATGCCCTCATCATCATTATCTCTAATAAATGTTTCTAGTCTATTTTGAAAACATTCATTAATACACCTAACATTAGTTTTAATGACTTCTTCTGCATTTTTCTTATGTTCATTTGTCCGAATGTGGTAATTCCACAAATTATTTGAGATGGCTGTTTTGCAATTCTTGCAAAATTTTGTATTTTCATAACCTTCTCTGTGGTTTTTTATATGTTCTAATAAATTTTTTTTCCTACCAAATGCTTTTTGACATAATTCACATTTATGTTTTAATTGTACATTTATTGTACATTTATGGCTTTTTAGATTGTCCGGCCTTGTTATATGATATTTTACACCAAAATAAAATATACGAGGTGCTTTCCTGGTGCTTTCTAGAGACGAAAAGAGATCAAACGGTGGTGCTTTGTGAGGTAGAAGATCCAATAACCAATGAAAAAATTATATTTTTCATGCCGGACAGGTTTTCAAAAACAAGTAAGAAATGAACCGGAATTAGAGGAATTGAATAGAGTGCAGTTTTATTTCAAATTTTTGGGACGGGATAAAGACAAACGAAATATGGCATTATTTCAATTAATTCCATCGAATCGCAGGAAAATTTTTTGAAATAAATAAAGTATAATATTAAAAAAATTTTTTCCCTAAATTTAATTTGTTTTTTTTTTTATTTATTTTGAAAGAGAAGGAAGATTTTTTTTTTGTTTCAAATACTTATGACGGTGCTAAGGGGGCCCCTTGGCGCGAGGGTACTGTATTCAAGACTAGTTTCGGTCTGTGAAGGTCCGCAACGGTCTGTGAAAATCCGAAAAGGTTTGTGAAGGTCCGAAAACGGTCTGTGAAGGTCCGAAAACGGTCTGTGAGGATCCGAAAACGGTCTGTAAGGGTCCGAAACGGTCTGTGAAGGTCCGAAACGGTCTGGGAAGGTCCGTTAATAGTTTTGGTGCTAAGGGGTCCCCTTGGCGCGAGGGCCCTATATTCAAAACTAGTTTCGGTCTGTGAAGGTCCGCAACGGTCTGTGAAAGTCCGAAAAAGTCTGTGAAGGTCCGAAAACGGTCTGTGAAGGTCCGAAAATGGTCTGCGAAGGTCCGCAACGGTCTGTGAAAGTACGAAAAGGTCTGTGAAGGTCCGAAAACGGTCTGTGAAGGTCCGAAAACGGTCTGTGAGGGTCCGAAAACGGTCTGTAAAGGTCCGAAACGGTCTGTGAAGGTCCGAAACGGTCTGTGAAGGTCCTAAACGGTCTGGGAAGGTCCGTACGTGCGCGCGGGCTGCCCTTGTAAGTGCGCGCGTGCGCCCTTTTTACGAGCGCACGTGCGCACTAGCGCCCGCGCGGCCCTGCTGGAACTCAAAAAGCCAAAAATCCGAAAATTTCTCCCCGTTCTGTTGGGTTTTTGTAGGTATTGTAAGAATACACGTAAGAAACAATTTTCCCAAAAATATTTATTAAAATATTAATGTATTGATGTTTTATTCCAATTTAATTGTATAAATTTGTATGTAGCTGGTGGATGTGCTAATGGCGTTAACGGGGAGAAATTTTCGGATTTTTTGCTTTTTGAGTTCCAGCTGTCAAAAAGCATTTGGTAGGAAAAAAAATTTATTAGAACATATAAAAAACCACAGAGAAGGTTATGAAAATACAAAATTTTGCAAGAATTGCAAAACAGCCATCTCAAATAATTTGTGGAATTACCACATTCGGACAAATGAACATAAGAAAAATGCAGAAGAAGTCATTAAAACTAATGTTAGGTGTATTAATGAATGTTTTCAAAATAGACAAGAAACATTTATTAGAGATAATGATGATGAGGGCATATTAAACCCATCACACTTTTTAGAAAAGGCTCAAACCGATATCATTGAATTGTTGAGACTATCACTAAAAAAGCACAATGTCATTAAGGCGAATCTGGAACTTTTCGGTGAATATATAAAACCAACAAAAGAAGAGTTTGAAAATATATCAATCAAATCTTTTCAAACTCGAATGTTAAGCATTAAATAGGCAGACGATCTTAATGATATTTTGAAAATGCTAAAAACGTTATTCAACAACAAGCAGAAGACTTCCAAGAAAAGGATAGTGGCTGGGCGTTGATTAGAATTTTACACGTGGAAATAAATATTAATAAATATTCACCAATCCACGTTTCTAGTTATTTTAAGTTACCAAAAAACATAGAAGATAAAAAAGCCTGCATTAATATCCACAATAATGATAACTTCTGTTTTAAGTGGAGTTTAGTATCAGCCTTACAAACTTGGGCTGAAAGTGCAAAACGAACATCTTCATACAAAATTAGTGACATTTCTCAACCCATAGTCAAGCTTGAGTTTGGCGATGTTTTACAACTTAATTTTGGCAATATGCAATTTCCAACTAAATGGTCTGAACTAAATTTATTCGAAGAACTTAATAATGACATAAGCATAAATTTGTTTGGATTGGAAGTCATTAATAAGAAATATGAGGTTGTAGGGCCACGATGTTTTTAACAACAAACATTCATCAACATGTTCCAGTAGCTTTCTCTTACTACAATAAATGTTCTTTTGATGATGGACTAAGCTGTTTCAAAGAATTTGTTGGAGCTAACTGTGCTAAGGAATTTATCCAATCATTGGCAGAAACATGCAGTGAATTATATTCAGCCTTCTTTATGAGTTCAAAACCGATGAATCCGCTAACACTAGATGAGCAGCTACAACAATTGGTTCAAGAAACGTGTCACAAAATGTGGTAAGCATTTAGATTTTAATAATCGAATTAGAGAAGATTGCGACTTTACTGGCAGTTATAGAGGTTCTGCTCATTCTTATTGCAACTTATTGTATAGACGATAAAATTTTTTCCCAATATTTTTTCACAATTTTTCCGGCTATGATTAAAATTTTCAAAAAATGTGCTTATTAATTTTACTCTGTCCGTCTGTGTGTCTGAGTGGATTTAGATTACCCTCAAAATTTACATGATTTGCACAATGATTTTCCTTTTTGTGCTGAAAACAAAGTTACACCGAAAGGTAAAATTCCTAAACTGTTGACTTAACAAACAAACGCAAATATATTATCCATTATCGAAACTTAAAACAGTGTCTTCGAAACGGCTTGATTCTCAAAAAAATTTATAAAGTACTAAAATTCACACAAAGCAATTGGTTAAAAAAATATATTGATTTAAATAACGTACACAGGTCAATGGCTAAAAATTCTTTTGAAAAATATTATTTTAAATTAATGAATAATGCTGTTTTTGGTAAAACAATGGAAAATGTAGATAAAAGAAAAATTGTCAAAATAGCTACCTCTTGGAAAAGTCAAGGAAGACATTTAGGTGCTCGAGCGTTAATAGCAAAAGCAAATTATCATAGTCACTCTAGATTTACTGAAAACTTGATAGCCATTCAGCTTAATCATAGAAATATATGTTATGACAAACCTATATATTTGAGATTTACGGTACTCGAACAATCTAAAATTCTTATGTATGATTTTCATTATGATTATATTAAACCTAAATATGGTAGTAAGGTTTTTTTAAATTATACAGACACTGACAGTTTTATTTATACTATACAGACAGATGATTTTTACGCTGACATATTTAATGAAATACCAAAACGTTTTGATACATCAGATTATCCATCTGACAATTTATTTAATTTTCCTCTAATGAATAAAAAAGTTCTAGGTCTTTTTAAAGATGAATTTAATAGAAAAATTGTTTCTGAATTTATTGGATTAAAATCTAAAATGTATTTCCTTCAAACATATGAAAATAAAACTATAAAAAAAGCTAAAGGAATAAAGAAATATGTTGTCAATTCTTTAACATTAGATAATTATAAAAATTGTTTGTTAAAAATTAAAACTTGTTTAAAAGAAATAAAAATACTTAGATAATATTTACATACAATTTATACACAAAATTTAAATAAAGTAGCTTTAAGTTCATTAGATAATAAAAGATATGTAACTGAAGATAACATAAAAACATATGCTTGGGGGCATTATACCATTGAGCAATAGTTGTAAAAAAACAAAATAAAAAAAAATCAAATTTTTGTTAGCTTAATAGAAAATCACAATTTAAAGATGTTTAAATAAAATAAAAAATATTATACATACATTAAAAGTGTCTTTCAATTTTAATTTTAACATTGATATTAGTTTTGTATATTAACTTTGTACTTAAACCAAAACTATAAAAACTTTTCATATCTAATCAAGAATATTCAACTCAAAACCTATAAAACTTTTTTTCTATTTTCACAGAAATATTAAATCAAGCTTAAAATTATAAAAACATGATCAAGTTCAAGTTAAAAAAAAAAAAATTAACAATATAATTTCAAACGTTTATTTGTTTCTTTTTTTCAAAACTTTTGCAGTTAAGTTAATATTCAAACAAAAAATTTCCAGCTATTTTTTAAGCTTTTCAAATTTAAAATGGCAGTTGGGAGCTTAATTTTTGAAACATAACGAACGAGCTTTATTAGCTTTGAATTTTTAAAATTTTTCACGTAAATATTAAATCAAGCTTAAACTTTGATAATATTAAGTATAAACCAAAATTAAAAAACTTTTCATATCTATTTAAGAATATTCAACTCCATAGGTTAAGCTTATTTTTTTTTTTAATTTATAAAACTTTTTTTAATTTTCGTGGAAATATTAAAACTTTGGTAATATTAACTTTGTATTTAAACCAAGCTTTAAAACTTTTCATATTTTATTAAGAACAATAAGTACAATATCTTAATTTGAAATTTAAACATAACTGATATCCTAACAACCAAGCTTAATTTAAAATACTCAAAGACTCAAACTAGCTTAAGCTTATTATTGTTTTAATTTGAAATTTAAACATAACTGATATTTAAAAAAACTTTCATATCTAATTAAGAATATTCAGCTCAATAGCTTAAGCTTATTTTTTTTAATTTATAAAACTTTTTTTTAATTTTCATAGAAATATTAAATCAAGCTTAAAGTTTTATAATATTAATTTTGTATTTAAACCAAACTTTAAAAACTTTTCATATTTCATTAAGAACAATAAGCACAATATCTTTGAAATTTAAACATAACTGATATCCCAACAACCAAGCTTAATTTAAAATACTCAAAGACTCAAATTTTAAGCTTATTATTGTTTTAATTTGAAATCTAAACATAACTGATATTCTAACCGCTAAGCTTAATTTAAAATACTCAAAAGCACAAAACTTTTTACTTATCACAATTTTATTGCATAACTTTAGGAGAACTTTTGCTGACTACTGACGCTGAAACGGCACTAAAAAAGCTCCTGAGCTTTTGCTGCCGCTGAAACGGCATATACATACTACTGTCCACCCTAAAAGCTGGTGCGAATGATGTCCAACTTTGCCAAGTAACTTGCTCTATTGCTTTACCTGTCCAATTTTAATTTTAATATCGTAGCTTCATTAAATTCCCAGTTATTGAATTGAAAACTTTGTATGGCAGCTGCCCGAAAACGGGCCCTACATTTTTAAAATTTCATATAAGTGCTCGATTCGTTATATAACAAACTGTGTGTAATTTTCATCCTCCTAGTATAGTTAGCTTTGAAGAAATTCATATTGATGCAAAGAAGTTGTATGCAGCCCCCCAAAAATGGGGCCGTAACATTTTCAAACTTGATATAACTGCTCGATTCATTATATAACTAACGGTGTGTAATTTTCATCATCGTAGTATAATTTGTTTTAAAGAAATCCATATTGGTGCAAAGATAAGTTGTATGGCAGCCCCAAGAAAATGGGGCCGTAACATTTTGAAACTTCATATAAGTGTTCTATTGATTATATAACTAACCGTGGGTAATTTTTATCCTCGTTGCTTATTAGTTTTGAAGAAATTCATATTGGTGCAAAAAAGTTGTATGGCAGCTCACCGAAGCCTTGGTCCGATTTTAACCAAAAACAATAGGAAACGTAGAAAATGTCTAAAAATGGCTTTGTGTGAATTTCAAAACTCTAGTTCTTTTAGTTTTTGAGTTACCGTGCTGACAGACGAACTGACGGACGGACGGACGGACAGACAGACACAGCTAAATCGATTTACTTTTCGATGCTGATCCGATAGGGTACTCCCCTTAAAACTTCAAATATTATTTATCAAAAAAAATTAGAAGTACTGTTTCCGAACATTATTATACATAGTTTAAAAAATTTTGTGAACGACTCCCATTATAGTAGTTTCTAGAGAATATAGCTTTTCTAAATTAAAAACAAGTTAAGAAACAGTTAGTCGGTACAACCGACTTAGAAATACTCTACACCTATTTGGTTCAAATTTAATGAGATATCCATAAGTCATTTTAACACCATAAAAGCTGTTATTAATTTATCTATTAATTTATCTATTTGGTTCAAATTTAATGAGATATCCATAAGTCATTTTAACGCCATAAAAGCTGTTATTAATAGATAAATTAGATAGATAAATTAATAATTTATTAATTTCCGTTATTTTGGACTCAATACCTGCTTCATCTGCATCACTTTCATCTCCATTATATTTATCAACTAAACTAGTTGATCACAATTCAACGTCTACTTCAACATCAACGTCATCATTATCATCATCATCACCATCACCATCACCACCATCATCATCATCGTCATCATCTTTATCTAATACTTCAGCTCCAAATTTAATAGCCAAAAAAGTTCCTTTACACTATCTCTTGACAAGTAAGTTAGTACAAAACAAGGGCTCAAATCAACTAAGGTTATAAACTCACTCTTCGTTCTACCTTTGTTGTGCACACATCGGTATAAAATTGTGCCTTTAGAGTTTAATAACAATATTAACATTTTCCTTTTTTTCAATAATTTCAATTCATTAATCATTTGTAGTTAATTTTTCTTTTTTTAATTTAAAATATTTTAATTTTTTATTCTGTTGTGATGGTGTTTTGTTGTGTATAAATTATTTCTCTCCATTATTGGATTTACAAGCCTTCCAATGGTGGCAAGATAAGTATTTTTGTTTTCATTTTTATTATATTATTTTATTTTCTATTATTTAATTTTTTTTTTTATTATTTATTTCTCATTCATCTCCTAGCAGTAAACAAAACAAATATATCTATCTCCCTTCCTCTTATGTATGGATGTTGATGCTTTAATTTTATTCTTTCTAGATTCTCAATCTTTTATATTTTTTTGCACTTTAATTGTATTGATAATTGTAAATTAGATTACACTATATTAACATTAAATTTTTTTTTTCAAACATAAATTCTTTTTTGAGTAAAATAAAATTAGCCAGTGTAAATCATTAATTAAGGAGGACAAATCGTACATATTATATTTATTTTAAATTTTAATTTCTAAATTTTTAAATTTTGTTCTATTTCTTCTTTTCTTTTTTTTTTTTTTTTATTTGTTTTTAAATTCAAATATAAATTTCTTTCAATTTCAAATTAATTTTAAAAAGCAATTTAATTTTTGTAGTAAAGCAATTCATAATAAGAAGGAGGCTTTTAAACGTTACCAACACAATCGGTCGGAGTCTCACAGGCCAACTATATAGTGGCCAGAAATAGATGCAAGAGAGTTGTCAACAAACAAAAGTTCTTATTCAACCAAAGAATAAAACGTAGGTTGCTCATGCCAATGCCAAAGAACAGCAAGTTCTTTTGAAATTTTACAAAGGGGTTCAAAGAGGACGTAAGCGAGTCCTTTTTTCCCTCACTTGTTGATAAAAATAACAGAATTGTGTCAGATTCTAAAGAAAAAGCAAACTTGTTTGGTGAATAATTTGCTTCCAATTCAACACTGCCCCAGTCAACACAAAATCCACCTCGTATTCCGCGCGTTGGCTGTTCCTTTGGTAGAATTTACTTCAGGACACGAACAGTGATGAAAATATTGAAAAATCTTCACGCAAACAAATCGGCCGGTCCGGATGGAATCACTTCAATGGTTCTCAAAAAAACTTATTTCAAAACCTCTCCGGAACCCTTTTTTCCTTTCCTTCACTTCGGGTACTCATCCTGCCCAATAGAAGGTTGCGACTGTTTTTCCAGTTCCAAAAAAAGGCAACAAAAGCGATCCCTCTAACTACCGCCCTATTGCTATAACCTCGGCCCTTTCCAAAGTAATGGAAAAAATTGTTAACATAAAGCTTCTGAAATACCTTGATCGCAAAGGTTTGCTCTATGATCGGCAATACGAGTATGGCATGATGCTTTAACAGCAAAATGCGAGGCTTTAGGTTTAGGTAGGGTTTTCCTAAAATGGATTGGAGATTTTCTCTCAAATCGTGATACATCCAACCAATTTCAAATAAATGCTGGTATACCCCAAGGATCTGTTCCAACTCTTTTCTTAATATTTATCAATGACTTACTTTCAGTAACCTCCAATCCAATTCACAGTTTCGCAGATGACAGCATGCTTGTGGCTTGAATGGGTTTCCATTCGTTGTTCTTTATAAAATTGGCTGCATATAAACTCCTAGTTACCTCAGTAAGTTTCTAAAAAATACATTTAAGTTAAATAATAATGAAATACAAATAACTAATATTACTCCTAAAAATCTTAGGTTTAAACCTAAATATAGGTCTTTTAAAGTTATGGTACCCGAATGCAAAATTTGTGAAATAATGAATTACAAAAGATGGAAAAAAGACACTATAATAAAAAAATTCATAGACAATAAAAACACTTCCAACACAATTTTAAAACACAATAATAAACTTTCCACTCAACAGAAAACACTTCTTTTAAATCCATTTACAGTTCCTTTTAACAATCATACAAAAAAAATACATCCTAGTCAAAACACAACAACTAAAGTTCTAAATACAAAAACTTTACTACAGGAGAAACTTTAAAGCCAGCTTCTTTTAATATTTTTAATAGGTAATGCTAATAATAATAATAATATTAATAATAACAATAATAATAATATTGATAGTAATAATAGTAATAATATTAATATTAATAATGATAATATTAATACTATTAATAATAATAATAATGACAATAATAATAATAGTAACAATAATAATGCTAATAATGATATTACTAATACTAATAACAATAATAATAATGATACTAATAATAATGACAATAATAATAATAATGTTAATAATGATATTACTACTACTAATAATAATAATAATATGTTAGTAATGATATTTCTAATACTACAAATAATAATAATAATATCCTTAAAGCTAATGTATCTTAAACCCTCTTTTAAACCCTCCAATTGTAAGAATGACTCAGAAATCTCTAACGGAAGATTGTACCTACGCACTTTCCAGATTTAGAGATGAAAAAAAATTATGTGAGGCTATTTCTTGCATTTTTGCACGATGACAAAAATAATCGCGTAATTGAGGGTAAAACAAGAACAAATTTACTTGTGTTGATACATAATGAAAGGTTACCATCTAATTACAAGGAATTATGTGACCTTTATTTTAAATATCTCATTAAAATTGGTTTCACTTCCAAACAGGTAGAAGAAGATCTTAATGCTTTTCGTAGTCATTGCAATAGCAATTATAATAAGTTTTTTCGGCCGAGCAACAAGTAAAAATTTAAATACAAAATTATATATCGATTCTTACAGTAATTCCAATTTAGTTATACTGTCTAACCATATTATACAAAAATAAAAATAGTGTTAGTTCTTCTAATAAACTAAAATTATTCTACCACAATTGCAGTGGTATGAGCGGAAAGCTTAAGAAATTATATATTGATGCTAAGTCATATGAATTTAATATTCTGGCTATCACTGAAACATGGTTAAACGATTCCTTCGTAATTGAAGAAATTTTGGACAGTACTTGGTCGATTTATAGAAAAGATAGGGATTATCTTGCTACAAATTGTTCCCGTGGTGGTGGTGTACTACTTGCAGTAAACAATACCATATCTAGTTTGGCATTAATCACTAGGACTTACCACTCTTTCGAACACCAATTTAATAAAATTAACTTAGGTAATAATTTTTTGTACCTTGGTATTGTTTACTTTCCTCCTAATTCTGACAATTCCTCATATTCGGAATTTTTCGAGATATACCAGCATGTTATATCAAATATGAATGAGGATGATTCAATTATAATTTTAGGGGACCCGTCCTTTAACCGTCCTTCTTTGTTGACAAATCTGATATTTTGTTACTACCAATCAACTTTCAGGACGAAATAGATTTCGATCTCATTAATGTATTTTATAATAATGATTTACAACAAATTATCAGCTTTCCGAATAATTATTACAAGTGGTTAGATCTTGCATTCACGCATATGATAAAGTGGTGGTAAAGCTCGCTGATGATTCAGAAAGCCTTTTTACAAACACTCCGCATCATAACGCAATCATCTTCGAATTTTCCGCTGCTATACCACTTTTTACCAAATCTTACAATAATATTTTTGTATACGACTTTCTTAATGCTGATTATCAAAGCATTAATAATGCTTTATCAGTCATCAGTTGGGACGACCTGTTAACCGAACAGGATATTGACTTGATTATCTCTTAATTCTATTGAAAGCTATTTGAGATAATTAACTTTTTTTTTTTTTCTAAAATTCGCAAAAAGGACAAGACAACCAAACCTTGGCTGAACAGTGAACTTAGGACATTGCGTAACCAACGCAATAAACTATACAAAATAATTAAAAATTCGAAAGAATCTAATAATGACTTATTAAACAAGTACAAGGATCTTGCTTTTGAATTTAAACAAAAATCTAATTTGGCCTATGATAGATATCTCACTAACGTAGGCAACAAATTAATTATAGATCCTACAAAGTTTTTTGAGTTCGTTAACACAAAACGTAAAACTTACGGTTATCCAAGCTTAATGTCAAAAGACAATACGTTTTCTAATTGCCCTAAAACGATCTGCAATTTCTTTATTAAATCTTTTCAAAAAGTTTATCTTCCACACGAGTCTCCAATTGATTTCGATTTCTCTAACTTAATTAATAATTCAAATCCTATTATTTCGGATTTATACCTTTCCGAAGTTGGAATATTTGAAGCAAACACTAAACTTGATACTAAAAAAGGTATAGGACCTGACCTGATTGCACCGACTTTTTTATACAACTGTGTCAGTTATCTCACTTATCCGCTTCATTTTATCTTTAATAAATCTCTTTCCTCAGGTATTTTTCCTCTTTCCTCGAAATCCTCTTATCTCACCCCTATTTACAAAAAGGGTGATAAATCATACGTCAAAAATTACCGTGGTATAGCTATTCTATCAACTATTCCAAAGTTGTTTGAACAAATTATTGTAGACAAAATTACACCCATCATAAATACAAAACTAAACGAACAACAACATGGATTCAAAAAAGGTCGTTCCACAACAACAAACCTTTAAGTTTACACTTCTGAAATCCTTAATGAAATGGAAAATGGGCAACAAGGATTTTTCTTGGACTCAATCAATGTTACATCAGGAGTACCGCAAGGTAGCCACTTAGGTCCACTCTTGTTTAATATATTCATTTCCGATCTTTCTAGTAAACTTCTCGGTGTGTCACATGTTGCATTTGCTGATGATCTCATTATTTATCATGTAATTGAAAAGACTTCCGATGTTGCACTACTTCAGACAAATCTCAATAGTCTGCAAGAATAGTGCTTCTCATAAGTTAGAACTAAACATTGAAAAATGAAAACCTTGAAAGAGTTAAAAATATTACCGATTTAGGGATTCTGTTGAATGATAAACTGAACTTCCATCTCATTATGAGTATACAATTTCTAGGGCAAACAAAATGCTCGGGTTCATAAAAAGAAGAGCTAAAGAATTTAGCAACATCGCTGTAACTAAAGGTATTTATTGTTTTTTAGTACGATCTATTCTTGAATATGGTAATATTGTGTGGGATCCCGCATTTCAAATACATTCTGATAGAATAGAATCCGTGCAAAAGCAATTTCTTTTATTTGCTTTGAGAAATCAATAAAATCCTAAGGATTATTCAATTCTGCCTAGCTATCTCGTAAATTATTAAATCGGCCCATGGGTTCGGATTCTGAACCTTTTAATCGTTCTAAGGGCCAAGGAACATACAAAAAAAATAAGGATAACTTATCAACTAATGGAGCAACAATCATTTTTTTTATGGTGTAGGTTACTAGTAATGAGACTATGGCGGGGACTGTGTACGATCCATTTCGAACCATGGGTTCGGATCCTAGAAGTTTTTGATCGAATTTGGGCCAAACAAGCATAATTCCGAAACCAATGAAAATTCCTATATCCTTAGAGTTCTGCACATTTAGAACCAATTAGAGTAGTGGTCGCGAACCATCCACACAGTTCTGAAGACGTTAAAGCCTACCATTAAAATTATAAAACAAATAGCTTAAAATTAAGATAGAACGTTCCAATTCTGTACAAGGGTTCATGTTGATAGAACGGCGCGGACTGCATATAGGCGAAATACGTTCATTGGTTCGGATACTGGAACTTTTTCATCGAATTTAGACCAGAATTGGAATAGCGGTTTGCGTACCACCCCCACTACTCCCAAGACCTTAAAGCATAATATATTCCAAATTAATAAGGATAAAAAAATCAAATTTGATAGACTTTTTCCTATTTCCGTTCTTATTTAACACAAAGGTACTGATAACTGAATATAGCTTAAGTATTGTACACAATGTCTTAATTATATATCACCTATTGTAATAATTCAATAAAATATATGATATAATAAAAATTAAAAAAAAGGAATTTAATTGTTTATTAAAAAAATATTTTGTTTTTAATTTATAAAATGCTAGCTAATACCCGGTGCGCGTTGCTAGGCCTCTCAATGGAGGTTTAATTACAGTTGATGTTACTGCAAAAAGTTAACACAAAAATTACAAACGGTTTACACATGTAAATTTTAAAATGTATGAAAGCAATTTTTGAAACTTCCTGTAATTCAAAGCAGTACAAACTACTTTGCAAAATTTGACGTAATTTACTTACAAAAAATTTTTTTTGACCAAACGTAGGACCGAATGTTAACAGACTCAACTCCATTTTCAAGTTGCTTCACACTTATAAATTTGAGGTCAACCGGTCAAATCGTTTCTAATTTAGAGTTAAGTAACGCAAAAATCTATAAAAAGCCACTGTGGGTTGACGGAACTACACTTCCTCTTTGGGCAAAGAAGTATAGCGGAAAATTGGACGTAATATGCTTCCAACTCTTTTTTTTGTCAATCGTCGAGCCAGCATGGGTTAACCAATTGCAAGTCTGTTAAAAGAGTTAATTTCATTCTAAAAACGGAATACATATACAAAATTTGAAAATCGGTTAAACCGTTTCCGATTTAGAGCAAAGTAACCAAAAAATTTATAAAAAGATGTTGGGCCGCAATGGGTTAATGGAACTCAACAAAATTTTTTTTGAGTCTTTCTTTTTAGCCACAGCAGTACTTCGCAAATTTTGACAATATTAGCTTCCAAAATTATTTTGACCAACCGTCGGGCCGACATGGGTTAACAAATTCCAAAACTGTTCATATAGTTCAAATAGTGGCAACTCAATTCTCAAGGAGCATCACGTATACAAAATGTGAAGTCAATTGGTCAAACCGTTTCGAATTTAGAGTAAAGTATTGAAAAAACCTATAAAAAGCTGTTGGGCCGCAATGGGTTAATGGAACTCAACAAAATTTTTTTTTGAGCTTTCTTTTTAGCCAAAGCAGAATTTCGTGAAATCGGACAAAATTTGGACCGAAAATTTTTTTTGCCCACCCGTCGGTCCGAGATGGGTTAACAAATTCCAAAACTGTTAATAGTGTCAACTCAATTCTCAAAGAGCATCACGCATACAAAATGTAAAGTAAATTGGTCAAACCGTTTACATTTTAGACCAAAGAAATTTAAATACTTGCACCACAGCCCCAATTTGGCGGTCCGTTAGAGCAAAATTTTTGGGCCACGATACCTTTCCGTCCCCAAAAAACTCTATATACAAATTTTCATGAAAATCGGCTGGGCAGTTTAGGAGTCTTTTCTCTAAATACAAACAAACAAACAAACTTTCGCTTTCATATATATAGATTATATAAAATATGCTTTATGGTAAAATTCTTAGCCTTTTAAAAATATAATAGTGTAAAATAAAAACGGAAATAGGACAGGATACCCTCGTCTATCAAATTTAAAGTTTTTATCTTTTTGAATCTCGAAGATAAGCTTTTTAATTTTGGGATTTCTTAGGAGCCACCTGAACCACCACTACAATTAAGTCTAAATTTCGGGACACATAGGAAATAGGAAATATATTCTTTGGCTTCGAAATTATACTCGTTCGGCTTAAAATCGAACAAAAGCTTCTAGAATTCGAACTCATTGTCCGAACTCTAACAGAACCCATGGAACTTTCATTACTAGTAACCTAGAGTTTAAATTTCATCAAAATAGCGGCATTATTTTTTCAGTTATGCTGTTTGTATGATATAGGTTTGTTAGCCCTTGAACTTTTCAAAGGTTGCAGAGCCCGAAATCATGGTACGATTTCGCCCATATGCAGTCCGCGCTGTCCTTTAAATACCAGTTAACCCTTGTACACAAGTGGAACGTTATATATTAATTTTAAGTTACTATTTTTAATAATTTCATTTATAAGTTTTTAAACCTTGGGAGGTCAAAGAGGGGTACTGAACCACTCCAATCGATCCCAAATTAGGGGGACACACAAAAAATAGTAAAGGACACCCTTGTGCCAAATTTGAAGCTTCTACATTTTTTCAAGCTGCTATCTTTATTAATTTTGAAGATATGCTTCTAGGTCTCCAGAAATGTGTGGCTGGACCCCGACCCACTACTCCAATAGGGCCCAAATTTCAAGGACACTAAGGAAAAAGAAAGAGACACCTTGATGCCAAATTTGGAGGTTCTATCTTCATTGGTTTCGAAATTATGCTCGTTTGGCCTAAATTCGATCAAAAAGTTCTAAGTTCCGAACCCATTGAACATTACCCACCGTACGCAATCACCGCCGTAGTTTCATTACCAGTTCCCTACAACACAAATTTTATGAAGATAGCGTCATTAGTTGTTGAGTTATCGTGATTTTTATACCCAACACCTATAGAATAGGTAAAGGGGTATATTAACTTTGGTATGGTGTTTGTAACTACCTAAAGGAAGCGAGCTAGATATGGAAAAGTATATATATTTGTGATCAGCGTGACCTCCTGAGTCGATATAACCATGTCCGTCCGTCCGTAGGCACGATAACTCAAAAAATGGAGCTATCTTGATGAAGTTTTAAATGTGGGTTAGTAGGATTGAAAGTACGGCGGGGATTGCAAATGGGCGAAATCGGCCCATGGGTTCGGATTCTGGACCTTTTAATCAATCTAAGGGCTAACGGTCATATATAAAAAATCACGAGAACTCAACAACTAATGACGCAATTTTCATAAAATTTGTGTTGTAGGGTACTGGTAATGAAACTACGGCGGTGATTTCGTACGGTGGGTAATGTACAATGGGTTCGGAACTTAGAACTGTTTGATCGAATTTACGCCAAACGAGCATAATTTCGAAACCAATGAAGATAGAATCTCCAAATTTGGTATCAGGGTGACTCTTTCTATTTCCTTAGTGTCCTTGAAATTTGGGACCACTTAGAGTAGTGGGGTGGGTACCAGCCACACAGTTCCGAAGACCTTAAAGCATATTTTCGAAATTTTGAACATGGGGGCTCCTTACTATTTCCTGCGCGTTCCCCTAATTTTGGGAAACAAAATCAATCAGAGTGGTGGTTCAGTACCCCTCTTAGACTTCCCAATGTTTAAAAAACTTATCATCGCAATTACTAAAAATAGTAACTTAAAATTAAGATAGAACGTTCCAAATGTGTACCTAGTATTGAAAGTATAACGGGGACTGCATCTGGGCGAAACCGTACCATGGTTTCGGTTTCGGGAACCTTTGAAAGTTCAAAGGCTAACGAACATATATCTTAAAAGCAGTATAACTCAAAAAATAATGCCGCTATTTTGATGAAATTTAAACTCTAGGTTACTAATAATGAAAGTACCATGGGAATTGGTTCTGGTCGAGTTCGGACAAGGAATTCGGATTCTAGAAGCTTTTGATTGATCTGAGGCCAAACGAGTATAATTTCGAAGCCAAAGAATATATTTCCTATTTCCTATGTGTCCCCGAAATTTAGACTTATTTGTAGCGGTGGTTCATGTGGCTCCTAAGATATCCCAAAACTAAAAAGCTTAACTTCGAGATTCACAAAAATAAAAACTTTAAATTTGATACACGAGGGTTCTTTTCTATTTCCGTTTTTATTTAACACTTATATATTTTTAAAAGGCTAAGAATTTTACCATAAAACATACTTTGTATAATATTTTCTTAATTAAAAACCAAATATTTTTTTAATAAACGATTAAATTCCTTTTTTTTAATTTTTATTATATCATATATTTTATTGAATTATTAGCATAGGTGATATATAATTATGACATTGTGTACAATACTTAAGCTATATTCAAAGGTACTTGCTGCATTTGTGTAAAATTTATTGTTATATTTAAATTAATTATATGAAAAGTTCTAAATTTGTAATTATATTTTAGAAATACATTTATTGCATATTTTGGGTTTATAAGCTTTTCGATAGGTACATAAATTAGTAATTTAAAATAATTGCAATTATGAAAAATTTTAATTATTTAATATATTAAATTTTTATAACAAAATTTAATAATTCAAATTTTTTCACTTTTGTAATTGAATTGAAATAAATATATTTTTTAATTTAATTCAAGTTTTTTTTGTTTTTTAATATTTTTAAATCGATAAATTAGTTAGGATTTTGTAAAATTTTTTTATAGATAGTTTAATTAGAAAATGTTTTTAGTATTATAAAGTTAATTTGGTTAGCTATGTTTTACGACCAAACTAATAACAGCTTTTATTGTTTTAAAATCACTTATGGACTTCCCATTAAATTTGAACCAAATAGGTGTAGGGTATTTCTAAGTCAGTTGCACTGACTGTTTCTTTACTTGTTTATATATGCTCGTTAGGCCTTAGACTGATTAAAAGGTCCAGAATCCGAACCAATGGGCCGATTTCGCCCATTTGCAATCCCTGCCGTACTTTCAGTCCTAGTAACCTACAGT
The DNA here is from genome assembly GCA_963082915.1 of Dolichopus griseipennis. Classification (NCBI taxonomy): domain Eukaryota; kingdom Metazoa; phylum Arthropoda; class Insecta; order Diptera; family Dolichopodidae; genus Dolichopus; species Dolichopus griseipennis. Next base: position 196,471,620 of record OY720441.1, on the reverse strand, counting down.
TAAAATTTCATCAAGATAGCTCCATTATTTTTTGAGTTATCGTGCCTACGGACGGACGGACGGACATGGCTATTTCGACTCAGGAGGTCACGCTGATTACAAATATATATACTTTTCCATGTCTAGCTCGCTTCCTTTAGTTGGTTACAAACACCATACCAAAGTTAATATACCCCTTTACCTATTCTATAGGTGTAGGGTATAAAAATATGCTTTGAAAGAGATTCAAACCCACACTTTTCAATTAAAAGTCCGAAATCCTAACCACTAAGCCATCAATTTTTTGTTTATCTTAATTTTTGTTTTGAAAATTATTATAGTTGCTATGGTATCAAATGTATTTTTTTGAACACCCGTTTTGAATATTATTATAAAAATAATAAAATAAATGATTCTGTCAAATTTTTTGTAGAATAAGAATTTCTCATATAAAAACTAATTATATTTAATTACAAAGAAAATAAATAAAAAAAAATGAATTTAAAAAAAAATATGCTCTGAACGAGATTTGAACCGACACTTTTCAATTAGAAAACCGACGTCCTAACCACTAAGCCATCGATTTTTTGTTTATCTTAATTTTTTATGAAAATTATTATAGTTGCTTTGGTATCAATTGTTTGTTTTGAAAAACCGTTTTTTTTTTATAAAAAAAACCATTATCTGTGACAAGGGTTTCACAGATTTTTGGGACTATTTTGGACTATTGGGACACAGGAACTATCGGGGGCTTTATCTCGGAAATTGGAGGCTCATATTTCAAAAGTCAATAAATTTTTTATACTTGATTTTTTTATTTAAACACCATATTTATTATTTCAAACACAATATTGATTATCTGTTGTTTTTCTTAAAATTTCTTCAATTGGTCTTTCCTCAATTTTTCGTCTCACTTCTAACGATTCTTTGGGCTGCACAAATATTGATTATGCTAGCTACTCTTTATGGACTATATCTTAGTTTTCTGTCGCTAGATAAATATTTTCAACGAGCTTTCAACGTTCCTATAGTGCGCTCAACTTGACTCCGAGATTTTGCATGAATATTATTAAAACACATTTCGGCACATCCTTTAGCCGCAAATCTGTAAGGAGTTAGCAACCATGTAAGAAACGGTTAGCCACTGTCACCTTGAAATATAATAATATAAATAAGTATGTAGTGTAACTAATGCAAACAATATAAAATTTTACCAAGAATTCTTAAACAACATTCATCTTCATTATAATTTTTTTGTAATTATTCTTGAACTGAACTCCTATTCCACACTGCTGAGTCATGAGCACACCCGATATTCCTTGCATCGACTGTTAATATTTCATAGGAATGATTACACATTTAAAATTAAAAAGAGTTAATATTTTAGAAGTTTTAAAATTCTTAATAACTCACTATCATGGTATTTATACTATGAAAACCCTTTCTGTTAAAAAAAAATATGTTCATCCTTTTTCGGTTTAAGAATAGGTATGTGATTCCCATCAACAAGGCCTATTACACCAAGAATTTTATATTTACTGAAGAAACATGTTTGAGTTGTATTAAAATTCATTTCCTTTATGGCGATCCAATCCAACGTGGGCAAATATCACGTTCAAGAATTTCCAATGTGTTTTTAAATACATTTGAAACTGTTGTTTGTGATATTAAAATCGATTTATTACTGCCAACATTAATTTGATAGCCACCATTACTAAATATGTTTAATGTTGCAGCTAGTTGTAGTATTGGTACAATCCCTGTTTATCGAATATTATCTTTGAAATTAACCACTTCTAAAATCATTTTAAAGTCTTCTTGGTTTAATCTTAAGAATTTTTCAAATCTCCAAAAAAAATTTAATAAGTATTACAAATTTAAAATAAAATGCAAAACTTACCCGATTCTTAGTAATCCCAAGCTATTACTTGCGTCCCTCAACCTTCGGCTTTCAATGGCATTTAAATATTTTCTTTCCTCATTCGAAGATAATTTATTTTTCTTTAGAAATTAACTTTTTATGAGTTACTTCATAATATCAATAAATATTCAATGTTTTTAAACTTAAAATATAAAATAATGACTTGAAATAAATTATAATTCTTCCAAAAAACAAAAATATAAATCCTCATAAAAATAAAATATTTTTTAGCGTGAACTATTTTACTACCGTCAAATTTTATTTGTGACGCTCAAAATAAATGGCGTTCAAACGATACGTGTAACGCAAGGTATATAGATTTTAATGGTATTATTTTGCGCATGCGTATTGCTGTCTCACTCCAGCAATTTTATGTCAAATGACGTTGTCTGTGGTGGTCTTTTTAATATAGAATATGAAGATTGATGTTTGTTTACATTTATTACAAAGTTTAAAGTGTTAATATATTTTGATTTTTTAAAAGATACTATAAATCAGATCTTTTTATTTAGAAGAAGAATATAAAGAAGCAATTTTATGGCGGCTACTTGAATTCACTGCAGTAAACCAACCAAATTTTGCAGAAACTTTGGCCATTACACTAAACTATTTTTGGCAAAATTTGAAACACCCAGCTTCAACAGCTATAGAGTAATGCTCATATAAAAAAAAATTTCATGGCAGGTGCTCCAACAGGTGGACCAAAATGGCTGCATCTAAATAGCGGTGGCGGCTATTGCTTCAAAACGAATTTGTAAAAATTTCAAGATTCTAGCTCTTTTAATTTTTGAGTTATTGTGGTGACGAACGGACGGACATACATAGCTAAGTCAATTTATTTTTCGATTCTGATCGGATCCTTACACTTGAGTCTATATCTACCCACTTACTTCTCTGCGTCACAAACGTAAAGGCACATTTATTATACCCTTTGACCTATAGTCATACGGGTATAAAAACTAGACCTGACACCTCTTCAGTCGCAAATTTAGAAGTGATACTAAATTATTTTCACTGCGTATGGATAGCTAAATGTGATGACTTTGGCAACTGACATCACCATCATCAACAGCATTTGAGTTTTCAAGAATAGCCAATCATCACTTTTGTGATAGTCATTGTATGCTACTCCTTCAAAAATAGGGTTGTATATTTCTAAAAAATTTAATTTTAAAACAATTAAAATATTAGTTTTTCGGATATTTTTAAATTTGGGAATACATTACCTTGTTTAATTGATACTATATATATCGTGAAAAAATTTTGCAGTTCTATGATTTGAAAATTTTGAATTTACAAAATATAACCATAAAAAAACATAATTTAAAAAACTCTTAAAAAATGTCCTAGCTATTTAATTTTGATGTGAATCACCCACATGCACATCCCACTTGAGATCGAGTGAAGTTAGCGAATCATGAGCTTTCGTTTAGAACACTACCCTCCAAAATATGGGTACTGGAGTTAAAAATTGGATGCTCATTATTTTTAATAAATTTGTCTAGAAAATGAGGTGTAACAAACGCATTCAATTAAATTTGTTTTGTTGAATTTGCTCAATTATAAAAAAATAATATATTAATGTTTTGTTGATTGTGTTTTATTTTAGAAAATAAAATATCCAAAACCAAAGCGTACAATATTTCAGGCTATGACACTCAGAGAGAAAAAGATGTCTCGACGGCTGATTTAACACGTAGTCTTATGGGAATAGGGAGCTTTATCTCGACGGCTGATTTAAAATTATAATAACTCACAAATTTGCAACTTTTTTAATTTCGTTCAAAGATGACCGTAAAATTCAGTCTTTTAACATTTTTATAACATATTCAAATATAAAAAATTTTAATATTTTAATTCAGAAATTCTCTTTTGAAAAATACCTTCCATATATTTTACTTTTTTTAAAAGCTTCTTACTAAGCTTTCAATGAGAGTGATAATTTTATTAATATTCTACAGTGTTGGCAATACATAAATCGACAAAACTAGTTTAAATAAAAATATTGAATTGGAAAGTAACACAGCAAATTTAAATTTAAAAAACCAAAAAAGAGTTTATGTAAAAATAATATTGTGAAATAAATTGTATATAAAAAATATTTTTATCTGTAAATAATATAAAATACGATATTAAAGTTTTTCGCTGAGATAAAAAGGCTAGTTTCATATAATTCGATAAAATATTTTTAAAAGTTTTGGCTGGTTTTTTTGCAAGGCCTGAGAAGCATGCAACTTGCAAACTATTATCAATTATAACTCCATACTTAATTTCACATCCGAAATAGTTATCATTTTTCAAAAAATATAAAATGACATTATTCGCATTCTTATAAACCAGCCATTCTTATTTATTAACCAGCAAGACCTGCCAATCAGGTCCGTAATTTTTAAAAAAGCGCTTATCCGTAATTTTGGAAATTTAAAATATGAAACTTTAATCGAGCAAGAATCATAATTTAACAGCCAGAAACAGAACATTTTAAAATCATAATTTATTAAAAAATTGCAAAATGTTAATCTTAATATACTTAAAAAATTTAATTTAAAATTTTAAAAAGAGCTTTAAAAACTATCTATTAAAGTACGGCTATTTTTTGCACGCACTTTTTTTTTTTTTACTGTTTAAAACTGTATACAAACAAATAAATATTGCCTACCTAGAAATATGGTTGAATGATGCTAAGAACGGGTATAAAATTTTGAATTCTTTCATTTTATGCTAAAAAATACGATTTGAAATTTAATTTTTTTATAAGCATAAAGAGAAAACTTCAAAGTTTATTTTGATATATAATTTATATATTTTTATTAAAATTAAAAATATAAAAACTCGATATTAAAACCAATTTACCTACCAAAATTACATCACAGATTATTATAAAGCTTTTGAAGTTAGGTTAGGTTTTCTAAAATTATTTAAAATTTTTACTCTTGTGTACTCTCATTATTTTTTGACAGTATCAAAATGGCTACGTTATGAAATGCACGGAAAAAATTGAAAAATATTTTTTTAGGAAAACATATTAAAAATTTTGAGTTCATAGCTGAATTTTTGATATGTTTTAAAAAAAACTCCAAATTTTATTTTTTTGTAAAATTCAGAGTGTTTAGGGAAATATTTAATAAAGAAAAGTTTAAAAGAAAATATGGTTAAAATCATAAAAATTTTTATATTTTTCCTAAAAATTCAAAACAAAAAAAAAATTTTTCTTCGAGACTCACTCTCATTTTGTTTGAATGTATTCACTAATACATTCAAATAATTTTATGTCATGGCCTGAAATATTGTACGCTGTGTCCAAAACTATTATAAGCACGCCAAAAAATATTTTATTTATTTTTAATAAAAAAAAAAAAAACCAAAAAAAATAAAAAAAAATTTTTTATGTAGTTAAATTTATTTATTAGTTTATGAATTAGTTCATTTTTTTAGATTTTCTGGAAATTTAAAATAAACAGTTGTTATTAAATGAAATGCAATCAAAATAAATATTTTTTTTTTACTTAATTAGGTGTATAAAAATCAAAAAATAAAATTTATAATCTGCATTTGATAATGCAAAACTCAACATTTACTTAATATAATTTTATGCCCTTAAAATTCATGTTGAGTAGGTACATTATAGAATGTTCGCAACAAATAAATATTTCGATTTGAATCTTAACAAAGGTTATGAAACAATATACAAGCTTAGCAACATTTTTTTAAAATTTTTATACAAAAATTAATTGATGGAGAAACAGATCAAATAAAATAAATCTATAAAAAAATTTCAAATGTTTTATTAACAAATTTATCAATTTAAAAAAACAAGTAAGTACGTAATTTAATAAAAAAAAATATAAATTGAAATTAAAAAAAATTTCACCAAAAAGGGATTTGAAATAATGACTCTGACATTTTATCAAATTGAAAATATACAAAAGGTAGACTACATAACTTATTCATCTTTAAATTTTGAGGATAAAACCACGACGTACAACCCGACGTACAATATCTTCAGGCCATGCACCACCTACATTAATTCTTTCAGAAGGCCTGGACATCGAAAATATTTGAATGTATTAGTACACATTGTTAAAGTGTGTGAAAAAAAGCTCTTCCAAATGACGTTTCTTAAAAAAATTTTTGTACTTTTATGTTTATGTTTTTTTTTAGGTAAAATAAAAATTTTCATCAATTTTCTTTTAGAGTTTTCCCTATGAAATAATTGTCCAAATATTTTAATTTTTATATTAAAATAAAATTTGAAATTTTTTCTTTAACATATCAAAATTTCAGCTTTCAACTCGAAATTTTTAATATATTTACAGCAAAATATATTCAATGATTTTTTAAGTATTAAAAATCACCGCCATTTTGACACTCTCAAAAAATATTTGAATAGACATTTAACATGTTTTTTAGTGAACATAACCTTCAAATTAAAAGCTATAATTTCAAATTTTTTCAACGATTTCGGTAAGTAGTTCAAATTCAATCTAAGTTTTAATATATATAAATTTAATAAAAAATTATGAAATTTATATATAAATAAAGCTTAAAGAATTTTCTTTTCACTCGTAAAAAAATTAAATTTGAAATCATTTTTTTCAGCACATTTCCAAGCAAGAATTGGAAAAGGAGTACCACATTCTGGGTAAGAAAGTTTTTTCTAATAAGTACAGTTTCAAATAAAAAGTAGTTGCGTAGTGTAAAATTGTGTAGAGTAGTATTTTACAAGTACCTTAATAAAATAAAATAATATTTTTGATCTCAATTTAATATTATTTTAAAAATAATATTTAAATATTTTTTGTTAATAAAGAATTAAATAATTTTTATAAATAAAAGATTTTTTTTTTTTAAATATACTTCAATAATATTTTATTTTATATACAATACAAAGGTACTTGTAGTTTAGTTATCAAATTTCTAATTTAAGTTTTTTAATTGAATTAACTTTCTTAAACATTATATTTGAAATTTAACAAAGTTAATTCAATTATTAAGTGCCTTATATTGCCTTTTTTAATAAATTTATTTAAAATGGGTCGTAAATGCTCGGTTGTTGGATGTAAATCCAATTATAACAGTAGCACGAATTACGTTACAACTTATAAATTTCCGGTAAAAGAAAATTTAAAAAAATTATGGGTAAACGCTGTTGGAAGAACGAACTGGCAACCAACAGCCTATAGTACCGTTTGTAAATTACATTTTGAAGATTCGTGCTTAACTGTAGATAAATCCCAAAGGACGCGATTATTGCCAGATGCAATTCCAAGTATTTTCCCCAAGAACTCGGTAGAATTACTTTCTGTTAATAAAAATTCAAATATAGATGAAGATCTAATTTTAAATTTTGGTAATTTAGTTTTAAATATTAATAAAAACGTAAATTTAAATAACTGGGCTTTATATACTGGCCAAAATAATTTAGTTTTGTACATTTTAAATGAGAACGAAAACTTTGGTTGTTCTTTTAGATTCAGAATAGTTGTTAATAACGATTTATTAGTTACCTGCTTTACAGGTAATACTCAAACAAAACTAAATAAAAATGTTTTGCCGGAAAATACGAAACTTGTATTTTGGTCTCAGCTAAAGCAAATAGTATCGTATTTTAATAGCGTGCTATCAGACTCTGAAAATATTTCTTCGCTTCTTTTAGAAGAAGCATCATTTCTTCTTAAACTATACCAAATTTCAGAGAATGATAATGAAAAATGCGAAAAATAAAATTTTATTATTGACCAAATTCACCTTTTAGGTTTAAAAGTACCTAAATACAGTTGTGATACCATCGTAATGTCATTTTTAATTTTTGCCCACTATAGATCTACTTATTCTATTATTTCAAATTTTCTTACTTTTCCATCCAGCCGGCATCTTCGAAGATTATCTTCAAAATTGCACATAACACCCAATTATAAAAATGACATAAATGATGACAACTATTTAAAAGCAGCTTCCGAATCCTTAACGGAGCGTGAAAAATATATAGCCATCTTAATAGATGAAATTCACATAAGTCAAGGTCTACAATATAAATCGAACAATATTGTAGGAATGGCTGATAACAACACCAAGGAAGTTGCGCAGACCGTTATGGCTTTTATGATAAAGTCTGTTTTCGGGAATTTTAAAGAAATTGTTCGATTATTTCCTGTTTTCCGTCCGACTGGCCAGTATTTGGCAGATACTACAAGAGAGGTTATTGATTTTGTTCAAAGAAAGGGATTTACGGTTTTGGTTATCATAACTGATAACAATAAAATTAATCAAAATATGTTCAGTATTTTTAATACTGACAGACAAAATTATTTTCCAAATCCTAATGGTCAGGGTAAAATATACTTACAATATGACACTGCTCATATTTTTAAAAATATTAGAAACAATTGGCTTTGTGCACCAAATAAAGTTCTAATGTTTTCTGATTTCCATTCAAAAGAAATCAAATATGCCCGTTTTGCGCATTTTTTGGAAATATTTGAAAAAAAAAACATCTTCAAATTAAAAAAGCATATAAATTAAATAGGAAATCCATAAATCCAACTTCAATTCAAAGGCAAAATGTTCGCCTAGTAGATAATATATTCCACCCCTCAACAATAGCTTGTTTAAAAGAATCTGAAAAAATGCGGCCGACTGGTGACTTCTGTGAAATTATCAGAAAATGGTGGGATATATGTAATACCCGGGGTAAATTTCAAGGAATTTAAACTAGAAATGAATGGGGTAAACCTATATTTAAGACAACCGATCTTCGTCTTAATTTTTTAAAAGAATTCTGTGATTGGTTATCAGTTTGGAATAAAAATAATAAAAATGGTCTTAAAAAGGATACGTTAAACGCTTTAGTATTTACTACTAAAACGTTAATAGATTTAGTAAATTTTTCCTTAACGGAACTTCAGGTAGAATTTGTTTTGTTAGGGAAATTCCAGACTGATAACTTAGAAAACAGATTTAGTCTTTATCGGTCTTTAGCTGGGTCAAGTTATCATGTTTCGTATACGGCAGTTATAGAACAAGAAAAAAAAATTAGAATTCATCAAGTTTATAAAAAATATTTAGCCGAACTAAATAATTTAAAGCAAGATATTGGTGAAAATACTCTGGAACATGTAGTAGATTTAGATATATTTGAAAAAATTTTTGATTCGTCCGACTATTTATGTGAAGCAGATTTCGATCCCGAATCTAATTTGTATGTGGGAGGCTATGCTTCAAAATCACTAAAAAAATATATTAAATGCGTCAATTGCAAATCAATTTTCTTGAAAGAAAGGGGAACTGAATCGGGCTCAGATTATTTTGACGAACTAGACAGAGGGGGTCTTTCTTTACCGACTGATCAGGTGCTTTATCTTCTTTTCCATATGACTGATATTTTTTAAGAAATCTTACGGAGCTATGACCTAAAAGAAAAATTTTTCGAGACCATAAATCAAAAAGGATTATTAATTAAACTGACATTTGTAAGTCTTGGAATAGGTAAGTATGACATAGATTTGCAATCGACGTGTATATGTTTTTCGCGATATATTTTTCAAAATTGGTAAAATTTTTTCAAATATATTACTTAATAATTTCGTCAAAAATAAAAAGGACGTTTTAAGAAGCGACAAGGAAAATAGAAAATTAAGTAAATTTAATTAAAAAAGGCAATATTTTAAATTTTGTGATATAATTTTGTGATTACATAAATGAACTGTTTTTTTTTATTTTTTTATTTTTATTTTTATATTTTTGTATATATATTAATATGTTTTTTTTTTATTTATTTTTTAGTTTAAGTGGATTAGGCCTCCTGGGGATACCACTTTAAAAAAAACGAGCCATATTCTCTACCTCTACGGTGGTGTGGAAACGAGAATTATTAAATATCTATAATACATATATATTCATTTTTTTTATTTAATTACTTATTTTTTATTTCCATTTATTTATGATCTATATTTTTCAATTTTTAATATTCAAATGAAATAATTAAACTCATTCAAATTCCCACTGAACACAACTTTTTTTTTGACCATTAATGTACGACATTAATAATCTTTTTGAAAGCTTCTAAGAAGCTTTTTCCTATTAAAATTTTTTTTGGAAGCAATTTTTTGAAATCCATACTTATGAATGAAAAAATTAAAGTTAAAATTTTTTTTTGTTACTAAATGATGTAAAAAAGATGATATTTCAATTTACTCTTTTAACATAATTAAAAGAAATCAGTAGTTTTTGAGTTATTTTAACATTTTTAACAGGACTCCCGCGTTTTCCCATAAGACTACGTGTAAATTTCATTTGCGGGAGTCCTATTTGGAGCTTTTTTTCTTTAGATGTCCAGGCCTTTTGATATTGTAGGTTATGGGCCATGACATAAAATTATTTGAATGTATTAGTAAATACATTCAAACAAAATGAGAGTGAGTCTCGAAAAAAAATTTTTTTTGTTTTGTAATTTTTTGGAAAAAAATAAAAACTTTTATGATTTTAACCATATTTTCTTTTAGACTTCTCTTTATTAAATATTTCCCTAAACACTCTGAATTTTACATAAAAATAAAATTTGAATTTTTTTTTTAAAACATATCAAAAATTCAGCTATGAACTCAAAATTTTTAATATGTTTTCCTAAAAAAATATTTTTCAATTTTTTCCGTGCATTTCATAACGTAGCCATTTTGATACTGTCAAAAAATAATGAGAGTACACAAGAGTAAAAATTTTAAATAATTTTAGAAAACCTAACCTAACTTCAAAAGCTTTATAATAATCTGTGATGTAATTTTGGTAGGTAAATTGGTTTTAATATCGAGTTTTTATATTTTTAATTTTAATAAAAATATATAAATTATATATCAAAATAAACTTTGAAGTTTTCTCTTTATGCTCATAAAAAATTAAATTTAAAATCGTATTTTTCATCATAATTCAACCATATTTCTGGGTAGGCAATATTAATTTGTTTGTATACAGTTTTAAACAGTAGAAAAAAAAAGTGCGTGCAAAAAATAGCCGTACTTTAATAGATAGTTTTTTAAATTTAATTATATTACTCTTTTTAAAATTTTAAATTAAATTTTTTAAGTATATTAAGATTAACATTTTGCAACTTTTTAATAAATTATGATTTTAAAATGTTCTGTTTCTGGATGTTAAATTATGATTCTTGCTCGATTAAAGTTTCATATTTTAAATTTCCAAAACAAGAATCATTGAAAAAATTACGGATAAGCGCTTTTTTAAAAATTACGGACCTGATTGGCAGGTCTTGCTGGTTAATAAATAAGAATGGCTGGTTTATAAGAATGCAAATAATGTCATTTTATATTTTTTGAAAATGATAACTATTTCGGATGTGAAATTAAGTATGGAACTATAATTGATAATAGTTTGCAAGTTGCATGCTTCTCAGGCCTTGCAAAAAAACCAGCTAAAACTTTTAAAAATATTTTATCGGAATATTTGAAACTGGCATTTTGGTGTCAGCTAAAAACTTTAATATCGTATTTTACATTATTTACAGATAAAAATATTTTTTATATACAATTTATTTCACAATATTATTTTTACATAAACTCTTTTTTGGTTTTTTAAATTTAATTCGCTGTGTTATTTTCCAATTCAATATTTTTATTTAAACTAGTTTTGTCGATTTATGTATTGCCAACACTGTAGCATATTAATAAAATTATCACTCTCATTGAAAGCTTAGTAAGAAGCTTTTAAAAAAAGTAAAATATATGGAGGTTATGTTTTCAAAAAAGAATTTCTGAATTAAAATATTAAAATTTTTTATATTTGAATATGTTATAAAAATTTTAAAAGACTGAATTTTACGGTCATCTTTGAACGAAATTAAAAAAGTTGCAAATTTGTGAGTTATTATAATTTTAAAAGCGGCCGTCGAGATAAAGCTCCCTATTCCCATAAGACTACGTGTTAAATCGGCCTCCGATAAATCTTTTTTTCTCTGAGTGTCATGGCCTGAAGATATTGTACGCCGTGGATAAAACAATAAATTATATAAAGTTATTTGTTTGTTTTTTTGTGTATCTATTATCTATTACTTGAATCGCAGCATAATCTGCGTAATAAAAAATGGAACGGGTGTGATTTTTTTTAAGAAAATTTTTTAAGAAAATGGTATTGGTATACAATATATGTATATGTAAATAATGAAATTAGAATAAGTTCTTAATTAGAAAAAAAAAATTTTTCTTTCAATGACCTTGTGTCATTCTTTGACGGGCCAACAACTAGTTTTAAAATAATTTTAAAATAAAATTTTTATATGTTAAAATTTACTAAAATTGTTTCTATAATTTTTTTGTTGTAATTTTTGTTTTGCTGTCATTCAAGAATATTTATTTAAAGTTTTGAAAATTTTTGTAAACTTTTATAAAAATAGAAAAGCACGCGTACTTTTTTATTAAATGAGAGTATCCTTGATATCGTAAATGTGTTTGCGACATCGTGAATACAATGTCGCATGATCGTAAATGTTAACTTCAAAAATTTTACATTGTCTCATGATCGTAAATTCATTTTACATTGTACTCGCGACCCATTTTCACGACGCGTGTTGTTAAATTGAGTATCGAAAATTTTTTGGATACACAAATAAAAAAATTAAAAGTTGAATTTTGAAATTTTAGGGCCTTACCTAATCAAAAGCGTACGACGTATGACGTATAATACGCCGTACGTCAATACGTCAACGTATCCCGAAATCGATACGCGCGTACGTAATATAAAAACGTTTTATTTATTCAATGTCAACAAATAATCACCATAACAACATAACAAAAAATAATAACAAAATTTAATACGCTTTGTCAATTTTTAAATTTTAAAAACTCTCATTTAATTTTATGTATTTAAAATTATTTTGACAGAAAATGTACGCCGTACGTCGTGATTTAGGTAAGGGCCTTAATTTGAATTTTATTTTTGTGGTGATGTAGTCCCTAATTTAAAAAAACAAAGCCCACTTTACACTTTTCAAAAATTGTTTTTGTAAAAAAAATTTAAATTTTTGACATTTCATATTGACGCAATCGGAATTGTAAACAATATACATTGTATTCTAGACACAATGTGTTCAGAAATGTTACTATTGTGTTATTTTCATATTGTATCAGGTTTTTTTTTACGACATTCACGTGTCACCCTATTTGTTTAAAATTAGTATATTTTTTCGATTATCCTCTCAAGTTTCAATGGTCCTGTCTAAATAAAACTAATTTTATTTTGTACTTTTTGATATAATACTTAATCGGCTTATTTTTTCAATTTTAATAAAACCAAACCAAAAGAAAGTTTTTTTTTTAATTTTGCGTTTTTTTCAGGTTAAAAGCCGTCATAAATTTAACATAAAATGGTCAAGTGGTTCAACGTTGAGACTTATGACTCCAATATTATGCGCCAACTTTCTGTTAAACTATTATAGTCGCCGACTTTTATCTTTCTTTTATTTTTATTTAGTTCAAATTTTCAATGAAGAAGGAAATAAAAATCTTTTTAGTTTTAAGAAAAAAAAAGTTAATTAGATTTTTGAAGCCTTATCATCTTATCATTAACTTTCGAGTTTTTGTTTTTGTCAAAAATTATAAAAATACATTTGTTAGTGTTTTTTGTTTATATGATGCCTTTGAATATAAAAAAAATTAATACAGAATTTTAGAAGTATGTACAAGAAATAATTCAAATCCTTTTGTATTACCTACATCTTATGTACAAATGATGTACATCTTATAATTAGTTACTGTATTAAAAGTAACTAAAATCAAAATTTTTGATATTCTTTATTTTTTTTAAAACATATAAAAGTTTTTAGGTAACTTTTTAACTCAAATATTTGTATGTACAATTTTTTTTAAAACATGAAAATTTTCCGGTACCTAAACTAAATTATTATTATGTACATATGTATATAAAAACATGCATGTTAAAAATATACTAATCTTTTTAACTAAAGAAATGATATTGCATTTAAATTAATTTCTAGTTTTTTCATATTTGTTTATTAACATATAAAATTTTAAAGACAAAACTAGACATGATACCTCTTCGTAGGCAAAATTTAGAAGTTATTCCAAATTGCTATCATTTCGTACGTTACGCCTTCAAGAATTGCCAAACGTGATAATTTTTCCAACTGAAATCACATCAAATTAACAACATGGCGTCAATATCATTTCAGAGCCTTCACAAATTATCTTTTTAAAAACAAAAACTAAGGTAATTAAATATTTTGTTCCTTAATAATTAAAAATTTTATTTACAATTTTAAACATTGAATTATTTTTATCATAAGTAATAAAACTCAGGGTTGTAAATGAGCGGGCTCATATACTTAAATTAACTCATAGCTCAACTCAAATGATGAGTCCGCCCATACTATCAGTGATACACATGCGCTTACAGGTTGAGTGGACTCAAATGTTGAGCGAACTCAAATGTTGAGCGTACTCAAATTTTGAATTGAGCGATGAGTTGAGCGCGACTTAAATCCACTCAAATTTAAAGAAAATTTTTTTTTAATTATTCCCTAAATGTATTTATTACAAAAAAAAAAAAAATATTTCAATTATAAATGAAAAAAAAAATTATATACACCCATATTCTTTTAGTCGCTTCATACGAAAAAATCCGCTTAAGCGATCAATTTCTATTCTTGAAGACGCATAAGCGGTACATTGTACTTAACGCGATAAGAACTGTCAAATGCATCGCTTGTAGTATTCTTTAAGACTTTTGCTACGAAACGATAGCCATTTTATATCACTTCTGTTTGTGTAACCGATAAGAGTTAAGAGTGTAACCGGTTACACAAATTTGTGTGGCATTTGTGTGGCGCTAAACTCAAATTTTGAGTCGGCTCAATATTTGAGTTCGCTCATTCTATGAGCGCATTATATCGCTCAAACCGTGAGCGGACTCATAAAACTATTTTTAGTATTATATAAAAAACGTTTCTTTTGTAATAAAATTTGTTTGTCTCACGAACCTCATGATCATACCTAGAAACATCTTATTCTTATCAGTAAAAAATTTAACTTAGAAACATATAAACAAAATATTTCAGAACCGTTTTAGTACGATTTTCAGAACATTTGTATTAAATATTAATGAAAATTAAATAATAGTTAATAGTTACGTAGGAAAAGTAAAATTAATTTATTTGGATAGTTTCTTTAAAAATTTTTAATTTTAGATACCAAAATATTTCACTTTAATAATGTAAAACCACGACGTACAATATTTAAGGCCATGACATAAAATTATTTGAATGTATTAGTGAATACATTCAAACAAAATGAGAGTGAGTCTCGAAAAAAAATTTTTTTTTTGTTTTGTAATTTTTTAGAAAAAAATAAAAATTTTTATGATTTTAAACATATATTCTTTTAGACTTTTCTTTATTAAATATTTCCCTAAACACTCTGAATTTTATATAAAAATAAAATTTGGAGTTGTTTTTAAAACATATCAAAAATTCAGCTATGAACTCAAAATTTTTAATATGTTTTCCTAAAAAAATATTTTTCAATTTTTTCCGTGCATTTCATAACGTAGCCATTTTGATACTGTCAAAAAATAATGAGAGTACACAAGAGTAAAAATTTTAAATAATTTTAGAAAACCTAACCTAACTTCAAAAGCTTTATAATAATCTGTGATGTAATTTTGGTAGGTAAATTGGTTTTAATATCGAGTTTTTATATTTTTAATTTTAATAAAAATATATAAATTATATATCAAAATAAACTTTGAAGTTTTCTCTTTATGCTCATAACAAAATTAAATTTCAAAACGTATTTTTCAGCATAAAATTAAAGAATTCAAAATTTTATACCGTTCTTAGCATCATTCAACCATATTTCTGGGTAGGCAATATTTATTTGTTTGTATACAGTTTTAAACAGTAAAAAATAGTGCAAAAAATAGCCGTACTTTAATAGATAGTTTTTAAAGCTCTTTTTAAAATTTTAAATTAAATTTTTTAAGTATATTAAGATTAACATTTTGCAATTTTTTAATAAATTATGATTTTAAAATGTTCTGTTTCTGGCTGTTAAATTAAGATTCTTGCACGATTAAAGTTTCATATTTTAAATTTCCAAAATTACGGACAAGCGCTTTTTTAAAAATTACGGACCTGATTGGCAGGTCTTGCTGGTTAATAAATAAGAATGTCTGGTTTATAAGAATGCAAATAATGTCATTTTATATTTTTTGAAAAATGATAACTATTTCGGATGTGAAATTAAGTATGGAATTATAATTGATAATAGTTTGCAAGTTGCATGCTTCTCAGGCTTTGCAAAAAAAACCACCCAAAACTTTTAAAAATATTTTATCGGAATATATGAAACTAGCCTTTTGGTCTCAGCTAAAAACTTTAATTTTATCGTATTTTATAATATTTACAGATAAAAATATTTTTTATATACAATTTATTTCACAATATTATTTTTACATAAACTCTTTTTTGGTTTTTTAAATTTAATTTGCTATGTTACTTTCCAATTCAATATTTTTATTTAAACTAGTTTTGTCGATTTATGTATTGCCAACACTGTAGAATATTAATAAAATTATCACTCTCATTGAAAGGTTAGTAAGAAGCTTTTAAAAAAAGTAAAATATATGGAAGGTATTTTTCAAAAAAGAATTTCTGAATTAAAATATTAAAATTTTTTATATTTGAATATGTTATAAAAATTTTAAAAGACTGAATTTTACGGTCATCTTTGAACGAAATTAAAAAAGTTGCAAATTTGTGAGTTATTATAATTTTAAAATCAGCCGTCGAGATAAAGCTCCCTATTCCCATAAGACTACGTGTTAAATCAGCCGTCGAGACATCTTTTTCTCTCTGAGTGTCATAGCCTGAAATATTGTACGTCTTGTGTAAAACCATAACGTACAATATTTTCAGGCCATGACATAAAATTCTTTGAATGTATTAGTGAATACATTCAAACAAAATGAGAGTGAGTCTCGAAAAAAAATTTTTTTTTTGTATTGTAATTTTTTAGAAAAAAATAAAAATTTTTATGATTTTAACCATATTTTCTTTTAGACTTTTCTTTATTAAATATTTCCCTAAACACTCTGAATTTTACATAAAAATAAAATTTGGAGTTTTTTTTAAAACATATCAAAAATTCAGCTATGAACTCAAAATTTTTAATATGTTTTCCTAAAAAAATATTTTTCAATTTTTTATTTATTTATTTATTTATTTATTTATTTAGTTAAAAAATAACTACTTTATAATTAATTAAACAATTTCAAAATTCATTCAATTCATATTACATAAACTTATTTTTAACATATTCAACAATTTTTTTTTTAAATATATTTGTATTTATTTCATTACTTAATTCTATAGGCAATTCATTAAAAAGCTTTAAACCATTATACATAAGCATATTTTTAGTTTTTTCATTTCTAAATAAATTTAATCTAAAACAATTTACATTTCTTAAACTATAATTATGAATATCTGATACATAAACCAAACGTTCGCCTAAATAATTTGGATATTTACCTATTTTCATCTTATGAATTATTACTAACACATTCATTAAAATTCTTTGATTGACGCTTAGCCATTTTAAAGTATTTAACATAAAATCTCTTGATGTAAATCTATTTGCTTTGAGAATTATTCTCATAGCCCTATTCTGTAGCCTTTGCAGTCTAATTTTATTAGTATTACTCATCATAAATAAAATTGTTGAGCAATATTCAAAATGTGATTTAATAATTGTATTATAAATTGCTATAGCACTTGTAAAACTTAAACTTTTTCTTATTTTTGAAAAAAAATATATCTTTTTTGAAATTTTACTACAAATGTAATCAATGTGTTTTTTAAAATCTAGCTTATTATCAAATACAACACCCAAATATTTTATTTCATCTATTTTTTCAATTATTTCATTATCTATTTTAATATTGTCAATTGAATTTCCATTGATAAACATACATTTGGTTTTTTCAATATTTAAACTAAGTTTATTCATTCTAAACCACATACTTAAACTACCTAAATCATTATTAATGTTTTGTACACCTTCTTCCACGGTATCTGCAACAGAATATAGCAAAGCATCATCTGCGAATAAAACAATATTTGATGATACCACGCGTTCTATATCATTAATATATATTAAAAATAGTAGCACACCAAGGATAGAACCTTGCGGCACACCTATCAAAACATCAACAGCATCTGATAAAGTATCATTAAATTTAGTTCTTTGCTTCCTGTTAGATAGATAAGAACGAAACCACTCCAATTCTACTTCCCTTATACCATAGCTTTCCAATTTTACTAATAACAAATTTCTGTCAACCGTTTCGAATGCTCTTCTCAAGTCCAAGAATACAGCCACTATGACCTTGTTATCATGCACCGATATTTTCCAATTTGTAATTATCAAATTTAACAGAGATTCACAACTATGATCTTTTCTGAATCCTGATTGATGTTTAGCTATGAAGTTATATGTTTCCATATAATTCAGCAACTGTCCATAGACTATTTTCTCAAGAATTTTTGCCTCCAATGTAATTGTATTAATTGGTCTAAATTCTGTGGCCTTGTTAGTACCTTTCTTTTTTTCAATGGGTATCACTACTACTTCTTTCCATATCTCAGGAAACAGTCCACTCTGCAATGAGCTGTTTGCAATTGACACAAAGTTGTTACCAATAAAATCTAGGTTATCCAGTATAATTTGTTTATTTACGAAGTAAAAGTCTTTTTTATTATTCATTTTATTTAAGATATTTTTAAGTTGATTTATATTTATAGATTTAAATTTAAATGTATTAATGTTATTATTTTCAATTAAATTTATAAATTGTACTGATTTTATGTTATTATTTATTTCATTTATACTTTTAACAAAAAAATTATTAAATTTATTAGCAATCTTTTTAGGTTCAATTATTTTTTCATTATTAAAAATTACTTCATTAATGACTTGTGGGTTTTTTTTAAGAACATACTGTTTTATATTTCTCCACATTATAGTTTGATCACTAGTTTGAATTCTATTACTGATATAAGTATTTTTTGTTTTAGTTAATTCACTTTTATATAAATTTCTAATATGCTTATAATTAAGCCAATCACCATTATTATTAGTCAATTTTGCTTTAGTGTACAAATTAATTTTTTGAGTTTTTAATAACCTTAGTTCATTTGTATACCAATTAATTTGGTTTTGTTTAATATCTTTTTCTACCACAAAGTCTTTCACTGTATTATGTAAATTATTACTAAAAATATTTGCTTTACTATTACAATCTAAAAAATAAGTTGTTGCAATATCATTAAAAATTATTCTATTTCTAAATAAGGTTTTGTTGTATTTCAAAAATTTAATTTTTTTCTTTGGTATTTTTATATTATTATCGTCTTTTATTATTATTTTCACTGTTTCATGATCAGAGATTTTAAGCTTTTTATCTATTTGTACTTCAATATTATTAATTTTATTTGTCAAAACCCAATCAATTAAAGATTTACTGTTTTTTGATATTCTTGTGTATTCACTAACTACTTGCTTGAACGCATTATCAACTAATATTTGGCTAGCTTTAATTTTAATACTATTTTCCGTTTTCCAATCCACATTAAAATCCCCCATTATTAAAACATTATCCTTTTCAAAAAGCTCATCCATTAGATTATTCAGGTGAAGAAAAAAGTCTGCTTCTATATTCAGGTATTTCGGTGCTCTATATAATCCACAGAGATAAAATATTCTATTATCATGATATGCTTTCAAGACTAATACCCATAATTCATTATTAATAGTAATTCTTTTAATAACCTCAAGGTTCCAATAATCTCGTATATAAAATACTACACCCCCAGTGTGTCTTGAATTACTATCGGTTCTTATTAATCTGTATCCATCGATTTGTAATAGAGAATCCTCATCATCGTCAATTAAATGTGTTTCTGTTAAACACACAAACTCACACTTATTATTAGCTATCAACACTTCCAGTTGATCAAAGTTATTTCTTAGCCCTTGGATATTTAACGATAAACACACAAATTCATTTAATTGCTAGTAACAAATTCTATCCGATTCTTGCTTCATTTTTCTTTGATACACCTTGCAGTCGGAACTCAGAGATAAATGGAAAGTATTGCAATCATCATCACTTAAATTTAATTTTGTTTTTAATTTTAAACAATTAATGCATTGAATTTCATTCACATTTTTAACACAATCTAATTTGTTATGGCCTCCTTCACCACACTTATGGCAACGCTGCTCTTCCTCTTTACATTTTTTACTTGTATGGTTAAAACCGAGACACTTATAGCACCTTAGAACACTTTTTTTTTCATATACTGGACATATATTCCATCCCACTCTTATTTTTCTTAAATTTATAATTTTTTTAAAAGACTCTCCATCAACTTCTAAAATAGTGTTAAACACTTCCTTATTATTAAATGATGGATATGTTTTCAAACATTTAATAGTTAAGCACTCTATATTATTTTGATTCTTAATTGCATTAATAATTTTTTCATCGCTTAACTTTTCACCCATCCCACTTATTAAAATTTTCGGATTATGTAACACTGGTACTAACACATCATAATTATCACTCATTCTTGCTTGTATTTCACTCTCAATTTTTTGTACAGATTCTCTATTTGAGCAGCATATTGAAACTGAACCGTTATTTCTCTCATATACTCTATTAATTTCTACCGATAAATTACATACATCGATATTTTTTTCTAAATCAGATTTAGTTTGTTTACTTTCTTGTTCACTTTGTTTTGGTTTAATAATTACCGGGAATTTTAATTTTTCAGCATAGGTCATTTTTTTAGTATGCGATTTTGTTTCACCATTTTCTTTAAGTTCTTTTACCATATTTGAAATTTTTTTAATTTCGTTATTACAATTAATTTTTTCTTCAGAATTTGTTTCATTTTTTTCTTTAAGTTCTTTCACCATACTTGAAATTTTTTTCATTTCACTATTACAATAATTTTTAATTTCGGTAACATTCTTTTCACTCGCACTTTGTGTATTTATCATACAATTTAGCCGTTGTACATATCTTAATTCTATTGCCTCTAATAATTTTTTAATTTCAAATTCATTCTTTTGTAAAGAAATTTCAAACTCATTTTTATATTCTTTAAGTTGAAAATTATTTTTTTTAACCCTATCTTGAATATCCTTAAGCACTAGATCAACGTTTTGTATATAAACAAAGCAATCATCACAAATAAATTTAATCATTGTATTAGTATCAATTAAATTGCTTGCACTCTGATCTAAACCACTACATTTGACTCCTGAGTGAAAAATTTTGCCACATACACCCATGCATCTTCTACCAGATTCTCCTCTAATTGTATTCTTACACTTATTGCACTCTTCTGGCATTATGCAGTATATGCTATACACACCATTAATTAAAAAAGTTATTTTTCACAATTATCTTCTGTTAATATATTTTAATTTATTTTTTAAAGTTTATTATTTTCACTCAAGAGAAAAAAAAAATTTTGAGTACTTAATGTCAAATAAATTATAAAAAGAAAAAATTTGCATTTGCATTTTTGCAATAAAATGTTTTTTATAATGCAGTTTTATAATTTATTCAGTTTGATTGACCAAATTTTTAATTTAAAAAATTGTTCTTTATAGTTCTTTATCACTTAAAAAAATAGAATTCCACCATTATCTTCTGTTTATATATTTTTAATTATTTTTTAAAGTTTTAACTAAAAATTTCTCATCCACCCACGATATTTTAACTCACTCGATTTCCGTGCATTTCATAACGTAGCCATTTTGATACTGTCAAAAAATAATGAGAGTACACAAGAGTAAAAATTTTACATAATTTTAGAAAACCTAACCTAACTTCAAAAGCTTTATAATAATCTGTGATGTAATTTTGGTAGGTAAATTTATTTTAATATCGAGTTTCTATATTTTTAATTTTAATAGAAATATATAAATTATATATCAAAATAAACTTTAAATAATAAACGAAATGAAGTTTTCTCTTTATGCTCATAAAAAAATTAAATTTCAAATAGTATTTTTCAGCATAAATTGAAAGAATTCAAAATTTTATACCGTTCTTAGCATCATTCAACCATATTTCTGGGTAGGCAATATTTATTTGTTTGTATACAGTTTTAAACAATAGAAAAAAAAAGTGCGTGCAAAAAATAGCCGTACTTTAATAGATAGTTTTTTAAAGTTAATTATATTACTCTTTTTAAAATTTTAAATTAAATTTTTTAAGTATATTAAGATTAACATTTTGCAACTTTTTAATAAATTATGATTTTAAAATGTTCTGTTTCTGGATGTTAAATTATGATTCTTGCTCGATTATAGTTTCATATTTTAAATTTCCAAAACAAGAATCATTGAAAAAATTACAGATAAGCGCTTTTTTAAAAATTGCGGACCTGATTGGCAGGTCTTGCTGGTTAATAAATAAGAATGGCTGGTTTATAAGAATGCAAATAATGTCATTTTATATTTTTTGAAAATGATAACTATTTCGGATGTGAAATTAAGTATGGAACTATAATTGATAATAGTTTGCAAGTTGCATGCTTCTCAGGCCTTGCAAAAAAACCAGCCAAAGCTTTTAAAAATATTTTATCGGAATATATAAAACTAGTCTTTTGGTATCAGTTAAAAACTTTAATATCGTATTTTATATTATTTACAGATAAAAATATTTTTTATATACAATTTATTTCACAATATTATTTTTACATAAACTCTTTTTTGGTTTTTTAAATTTAATTTGCTGTGTTATTTCCCAATTCAATATTTTTATTTAAACTAGTTTTGTCGATTTATGTTTTGCCAACACTGTAGCATATTAATAAAATTATCACTCTCGTTGAAAGCTTAGTAAGAAGCTTTTAAAAAAAGTAAGATATATGGAGGTTATTTTTTCAAAAAAGAATTTCTGAATGAAAATATTAAAATTTTTTATATTTGAATATGTTATAAAAATTTTAAAAGACTGAATTTTACGGTCATCTTTGAACGAAATTAAAAAAGTTGCAAATTTGTGAGTTATTATAATTTTAAAAGCGGCCGTCGAGATAAAGCTCCCTATTCCCATAAGACTACGTGTTAAATCAGCCGTCGAGACATCTTTTTTTCTCTGAGTGTCATGGCCTGAAAATATTGTACGTTATGTGTAAAACTATTAAATAATTATATAGACATAGACACAGGCAGGTTAATATGTTAATAAGTATATAAAATAGTTAAAAGCAGAAGCCTCTTCTCTATGCTTTTCTAAAATATTCAAATATTAATTATTCCATTTCCTATAATTTTTGCCAAGTAATGCTTTCACCATTAAACAAATGATTTTATTATAAATGCTTTTCTTCTGCGGTAATTTCGTTCGTAATATAAACATATTCAGAAATTTTTTTCTCAAACTCATTTTTGGAGTCCAAAGAAACTCTTTTTTGGTTTTAAAAAGGATACGCAGATTGAAGAGAAGAAAACATTTGATTTATCAATTTCTTCTTTGAGGATTATATTAGTTTATACTTAGCGTTATACAAAAGAATAGGTTTTGGTCCAATGTGAAACAAATGAATAATTAAGTCTTTAATCTTATATATAATTTGATCAAAAAATTAAACTTAGTAGATATCAGAAAAGTGCTTATGTAGAGAATAATAATACACATAAATGTTCTAGCATAAAACAAAGATTATTGTAACGAATGGTTATATGCTCCTTTTTTTCCTTAATATTTTTTCGAAATCTTTAATAGATATTTTTATATAATTTGGTTTTAATAGAATTCAAATGATCTTTAAAATAACAGTCCGTTTTGATAAAAAACAGTTTAATTTTTTTAGTTCAATATTTTATAAAAAAGATAAATTAATTCTTAAATAAAAGCAAGAAAATAAAAATGATTATACCTTATACATATTTAATCAAATAATTATCTTCTTAAAAAAATCATTATTTATGAGCAACTAGTCATACAATTTTTTGTTTTATTTTATCGATTTCATTATTCATATTACAATACATATTAAGCAACACTGACGAAGAAATCATTTAAAATGTTTAATAAGAGTACCTTTATTTTTATTTTTGTTATATTGATAGGTTAGTAGAAGTTGCTTAATAACTAGAGCAAAAAAAGGTAAATTGGCAATTAATAAATATATTTTTTTACAATTTTATTTAAATTTTATCTTAATAAAATATTTTTTGTTCTGATATTTTTAATATGACATCGAACTATTTTCCCGAATTGAAATGCTTATTTACGGTATACTTATTTATTAATTTATAAACATTCCCTTACCTCATACAATGTGATAAGCGAGTGAAACTTGATCAAATATTTCTTAATTAACGTATTATATGTATATTAAATACCTATTAAAGTTTATTATATAAAAAAAAATAACATTTTTTCCAAAATATTAAGGAATATAATTAAGTTAAACTAAATAAAAGATAAAAAATTGATTTAACAATTTAAAAACATGATTGTTAAAATGGGGTAATTTTTTTTGTTATAAGTTACATGTTGAAAGCTTTTAAATTTTTCAAATGATTTAGTAAATATAAATTTTTTTTTAATTATCAATTATTAGATTTAACTATAAATACTTTAAAATACATAATTGCAATATTTTAAACTTTAAATATTAAATTCCAAATAAAAAATAGAATAAAAAATTAATTATTAAAAAAAAAATTTATCCATAATTAAAATATTTTCTTTTTATTCTTTTTTAAAAAAAAGATTTAAAATCTACAAATTATCTGTGAAATTCTGACATTTTCGAAATCAATTTACACCTCCCTGATATTGGAAAATTTAATTTGATTTTGAAGTTGTAGTTAATTTTTCAATCTAATGTTCACAATTTTTAAATCCAAAGCTCAAGTTTCTTTTATTAAAACTTAAATGAAAAAGACAGTGAAGTACCACATTTACATGTTACAAGTTAAATAAATTTATAAATGCTAAAATAAAAATTTATAATTGAAAATTACTCGAAACTTTTGTGATCAAAAGGTGAACTTTGTTATTATTTAAAAAAAAAAACAATGTTAAATTGCACGCATCTAATTGTAATAAATCAGTTTCAAAATCGTAATTATAATAATGCACATTTTACAAATTAGAAAACTTTAATATTAAGATTTTGTTATAAATATTCAGTAGATATTAACATAATTCAAAAAAAATACAAAAAAACAAAATAATGCTCCTAGTTACAAGTTTCAAAATGTACAAAAATCTACACGATTTGAAAAAAAAAAAATTGTTGCACATACATATATATATATATATATATAATTATGTTTATTAATTAAATCTTTTATGAAACTTTGTAATATATAAATTATAAGCAAAACTAATAAAATAGTATATTTTGTTTTGCACAAAAACAAGAAATTTAACTAATGTACATATTAAATTCTTTTTTTTTACGAGTTCTCAGCGTCTGGGTCCCCATGCTGAAGAAACTGAACAATTATCCATTGTTTTACGACTACCAAAATCCGGAAAATCCTTTTGTGATTGAGTATTTGGAGCAGTAACATTACTTCCGTTTTTTTCACTCTTTTTACCTTGTTCCCATGGAGCACCTTGTACAACGAAACCATTAGAGTTAGAATTAGATGGTTCAAAAACTTGCTGAATAGTGTAGTTAACATCTTGTAAATATTCTTCTTCTAAACACAAAATATGTTCACGAGCATTTTCTACATCTTCTTCTTGACCAATAATTGTTATAGCATTTGGATTTGGTTCTCCTTCTTTTGGAAACTTTATATCAACCTTATAATCTTCCATTATTTTACGAATATTGCGTCCACGCTGTCCAATCAAGCGATTATGTATAGTAGCATTTACTTCAACAATTTCTCTATGTAATTCATCTAGTTCACTAACCATTTTTAAAATTTCATCACGACAAGCCTTAGTGTTATCTTCATAGCCAATTATTGTTATAAAATTTTCATTTTCTTCTTTCTTTTTGGGAAATGAAACGTTGACATTATAATCTGATCTTAATTTTGTAACAACTGCACCACGTCTTCCAATTATTTTAGGATGGTATTCTGCATGAACTTCAACTTTTAATTCAAATGAACGAAGCTCACGATCTTTCCGTTCTGCCTCCAGCTCTTCTACACGCTTTTTTAAAGCCTCTTTAGCTTCTTCCACACGTGCTGGAGTACCTTTGATTTTTATATTATCTTGTTTTAATTCTTGAGGTGATAGCTCTATATAAACGTCATATGTCGACATAAATTGCCTTACATCTTTACCTTTTTGACCAATTATAGAACGATGTAAATCAAATGGTACAAAAACCTCTTCTGTGATTGGAATAGAATTTAAAAGGAATTTTTTTGCTTCTTCACATTTTTCTTTTCGTCCTGTAATACGAATTATATCACATTGCTGACCTCCTTCCTTATATTGGTTCACGTCGCTATCATCACCATTTGGTATTCCTAAAAATTGTATTATTTTAAAAACCATTAATAAATTAAGTTGTATAATTTGAATAATAACATAATAAAAAAATAAATAAAAAAAAAAATTAAATAGGCAGAATATTTTAAAATAAAAACTATTAAAAATTCAAATTGAAAATTATCAGATACTTTTGACACTTCATATATTTTTCAAAACAAACAAAAGAAATTAAATGATGGTTTGATTATAGGTTGGATAAGTGTGTGGTATGGTATGTTAAGTTGGAAACCTGGTCCACCGTCGATGCAAAAGGATGACAAAAAGATAAATTTCAGTATAGTAATTTGTTTCTTTTCTTTAATTAAAGATTTATATTAATTAATTCGGTCCTATATATTGGCTATAATTACGAGTAATTGGGTCCATTTCATATATTGGTAGATGATATATGACTGATATTTAAAATTATTATATCTGGATTTTGTAGAACCATGGTAAGTAAAAACTAAAAGTAAAAATGTAAATATGCTACTCGAATCTCGATTTTTGTCTTTCGTTCAATCATTTAACCGTTTTTATACTTTTTTCTTAATACTGTCAATATTTTTATTTTTTAATTTCTGTTTTAGCTTCGTAATATAAAAAAACAACTACAAAATATTGTATTGCGCCGCACATACAAAGGCTATTTTTTTTTCTTTTTACTGTGTGAGTAAATGTGTGAGGAGATTGGATATAATATGTAACTGAAAAAGTGGATTTTATTGTTTTAAGCAGGATTTACATTATGAACAAAAACAATGACCAAAATTAAACGAGAAAAAAAATACAAAATTCAGTAAGTTACACACGTATAGAAAAAATGTAAAAGATGTCAATGTTCATCTTTTTCGTCTTTTTTTTTTACAAATACATAAAATTTACACATATATAAAATTTTTTTCTTACTCTATCATTCTCATTTTATCTCTTTCTAGCTTAGTTCTCAAAATGTTGATGTCTTTTCATTCATAGTTTAAATCATGATTTACTCTGATATTATTATTATTAAAACAACATTAATAATAGTAATTCTAAAGGATCTAACCTCTAAGGTTCCAGAAATTAAATTGTGACTTCCTCTTAAATTTGGAATTTTTCATAGAATTTTATTATCTAAGTAAAAATGGTGTAAACTAAGAGATACTATCTTCAATTTCAAAGGACCCCTTTTAATTTAAATTAAACCTTAAACAAATACAATTTAAAATACAATTTTGCAGCTATAAATTTTGTATATTCCTAAAAAAAATTTAGGCGGGTATTTAAGTTACCGTTGTTTAAAAATAGCAAAATTTAAATTTTAAACCCCTTACAAAACAGGTGGCGTGACAAAAAAATTTTTTTAGGTGATTCGTACTAATTTCTGAGGAGCTAATTCCTCTCAAAATTTCAAGTCTCTATCTAAAGCCATTAAGAAGATATTTTGAAGCCCTGAGAGTTTTGGTTTTGCTGAAAAATTTTGAAAAATTTGGGTTTCCATAACGGTAAACTTTAGTAATGTATACCAACCCTATGAATTAGCATTTCAAAAATTTATAAAACTTAGAAAAATAGCGTTTTCAGATTGAAAATAAACCTAATAAAACATTGTTATAACAATTTAAATATAAAGCTTTTTCAGACTTTGGGGAGCTGTATCTGGATGGAGCTACAGATAAAAGTTCTTCCATTGAATTATTTTTTTGCAATGCATAGCGGTAGTTAAAATTTCTTTTCTCCAGAGAGAGTGAAACAGTAAATTTTTACAAAATATGCTAAAAATACTAAAGAATATTTTCTGTATCTTTTTCATAATAAAAAAAAATATTGAACAGAATGTGTTGTTGAAAAAATAAAAATATCGCTATTATAAAATATAATTTTGAACCCTGGTGGTAAAACAATTTCTATTTCATTATTGCCATTAAGTTTACAGTAATAAGTTCCACAATTTTAGACGGAGCACTCATTTAATCGCTATCTTCATTTGCTTATCGCCAGAAACTATTATTGACTAATTAAGCGTAAACGGACATTATTTAAATTTCCACGTAGCATTCCCTTCCTGTACACCAAAAATAACATCTTTGGCCACAGAAGCGCAACTAGGATAAAACAACGTTGTACCACTTCATTGTAGGACTTTTAAATTCTTGTAGAATTGTCTATGATAAACTGCACTGTCTACCCATGATTAAATATTATTTTGTTCGAATTAATTTAAAACTTTTATAAATAATTAAATTTTTATTTTTTTATTTTTTTCCGCTTAAAAAATTAACGTCCAGACAGTTTGATAGATCTTCAATTTTTTAGTAATAATTATAAATAAAAAATCGTGAAATATTACATATTTTTTATATTCTACACCTATGACATACGAAAAGGATATATTAACTTTGGTATGGTGTTTATAACCACCTTCGTCATAAAAGGTGATTATAATTAGACAGATTAAAGTATTGAAAGGTACAAGGATTAACTAGTATTGAAAGTCCGACGGGG
This sequence comes from Dolichopus griseipennis, assembly GCA_963082915.1. NCBI lineage: Eukaryota > Metazoa > Arthropoda > Insecta > Diptera > Dolichopodidae > Dolichopus > Dolichopus griseipennis. Next base: position 196,442,669 of record OY720441.1, on the reverse strand, counting down.
ACTGCATATTGGTGAAATCGAACCATGGGTTCGGGTTCTGGAACTTTTGATCAGTTTAAGGGCTAACTAACAAATATCCGAATAACACGATAAATCAAAAACTAACGGAGCTATCTTGATGAACTGAAAGAACGGCGAGGATTGCATATGAGTGAAATCGGCCCATGAGTTCGGACTCTGTACCCTTTAATCTATACCCTAATTAATGATCAATTTCATAGAGGGCTAGGTGCCTTTATCTTTAAAACCTTATCTTTGAAATTAATAAAGATAGAAACTTTAAATTTAATGCACGAGGGTTCTTTCCCATTTCCCTTTCTTATTAAAAAAATTAAAAACCTTATCTTGAAATTAATAAAGATAGAGACTTTAAATTTAATACACGAGGGGTCTTTCCTATTTCCCTTTCTTATTTAAGAGTTTTATATTTTTAAAAGGCTAAGAATTTTACTATAAAACATATAATGTATATTTTATAAATTAAAAAAAACATATTTTTTTAATAAACGACTAAATTTTATTTTCTTTTATCATATATTTTATTAAATTATTGAAAACCCTGTGCTAATAGGTAATATATAATTAAGAAATTGTTTACGATATCTAAGTTGTGTTCAAAGATACTTTCTGCATTTATGTAAAATTTATTTAATTTTAAATGAATTACCTATATGAAAAGTTTTAAATTTGTCATTGTATTTTAGAAATACGTTTATTGTATATTTTGCATTTGTAAGCTATTCTAATATACACATGTGCTAAGAATTTAAAAAAATTTGAATTACTAAATATATAAATGCTTTGATTAGCTTTTTAGCACTAAATTCAAATTTTTCCAACTAGCTGTTGGCCCGTCACAGAATGACGGAATGTCAATTGAAAGAAAAACTTTTTCTAATAAGAATTATTTCTAATTTCATTATATACATGTACATATATTGTATATCAATATTATTTTCTTAAATAAAGTCGAAACTGTTACATTTTGTAATACGTAGATTATATTTCGATTCTAGTAATTGATACACAAAAAAAAAATGACTTATATAACTTTTTGTTGTTTCTTAAAAATTTGAAGATGAATAATAGGTTATGTAGTATACCTTTTGTATGTTTTAAATTTGATAAAATTTCGGGGTCGTTAGTTCAAATCCCTTCTTGGTGAATATTTTTTTTTTAATTTCAATTAATTTTTTTTTTATTCAATTACGTACTTGTTTAAATTTTAAATTTTTAAATTTAAATTCGATAAAATTGTTTGTTGTTTTTTATAGGTTTATTTTGTTTCAATAATGATCTATTTCTCCATCTATTAACTTTATGTAGATATATTTTTAAAATGTTTCTAAGCTCTGTATATTGTTTCATAACCTTTGTTTAGATTCAAATCGAAATACTTGTAAGTTGCCAACATTCTACAATGACCTACTCAACATGTTTTTATACTATACAACCTACTCATATACCTATTTTTATGGACATTAAATTGAATTATGAATTGAGTTTTGCATTATCAAATGCAAATTCATTTTTTGGTTTTTTTTATTATACCTACCTAATTAAGTAAAAAAAATATATTTGCTTTGATTACTATGGTGCAGTTCATTTGGCTTTATTTCAGGGATGAGATGAGGGAAGCTTTGAAATTGCTTTGAAACATTGCTTGCTTCATTTACTTTCCAAAGCAAAGTAAATGAAGCAAGCAAACTACAAAACTGTTCATGTGAAGCATAGTCTTCGTTTTTAATACCAAAATGATTTACTATTTATTTAAAATTCCCAGAAAATCTTCTGTGATTTTTAAAACTGAAATCAATTTTTTCATAAACTAAAAATATATTTTTTTTGTTTATCTTTTTTTATTAAAAATTAATAAAATATTTTTTGGCCTGCTTACGATAATTTATGATATTTTATTTTCTAAAATAAAACACATTCAAAACATTAATATTTTATTTTTTAATAATTGAACACATCTAACAAAACACATTTAATTGAATGCGTTTGTTACACCTCATTCTAGACAAATATATTAATAATAATAATAATAATAATTTTGTAATTGAATTTTAATAATTGTATTCAACATCTATCACAAGTTTTTTTGTTTTTTAACATTTTTAAATAGATAAATTATTAAGAATTTTTAATATTTTTGAATAGATGAAATAATTAGAAAATGTTTTTAGTCTTATAAAGTTAATTTTGTTCGCTATGTCTTGCGATCAAACTAATAATAGCTTTTAAGATTTTGAAATGAATTTGGAAAAAATTGATCTCGTGTAATGTAAAAATTGATAGATCTAATAATGCTAAAATTACATGTGGTGACTGTAACAAAATATTTCACTTAAGCTGAGTTAGTCTCAAAGAGCAAGATGTAATTTTTTACAAAAAGAGTGGCAGTAAATTTCGTTGCAACAGCTGTAATAAAAAAAAAGACGTGCATCTCTACATCAACCGACACCACAACCTGGTAAAAGTTAACACTAATGCTACTAATGAGAGTAGTACTACTACTGATGAGTCTAATATTACTACTAATGCATCGACAAGTGAAATAATAACAACAACCAACACTTATAGCAACATCAAGAAACAACATCATACGTGTTTAAATTATGAATTTTGGGAAGAAGTTATTATTGAGAATTATACAAATGGAGCCTACGACAATTTTATAATACTTTTAAAATTACATATTTCTAAATGCAGTTTTCATATTAATATAACTAAAAAAAAAGAAGATTAAAACCATGGATTAATAATTATTTAGTAAAAAAATAAATCTTAAAAATAAGGAGAACGGCGCGTGATTAATAATGCACTTAACAAAAACACTTATACCAGGGAATCTATTATTTTGCTAAAAGATAATATTGAAATTTATGATGACCTTCAAATAGCTAATCTTTTCAGTGAATATTTTGCTAATCTGACTGACAATTTGTTCCCACAAATACACTCATCACTTGTGAAAATAGCTTAAGTTTTCAGGAAGAAACTAATACTAGAAATAGGTATGGTTTCGGACCAATATCTTCCTTGGATGTAGTTAAGGAGATTAATTCACTAAAAAATTCTCATTCGTGGGGTAATGATGGTCTTTCTCATATTATTTTAAAAAAAGTTAAATTTATGATTTGTGGAAGTCTTGCATACATTTTTAACAAGAGTGTTCTTTCTGATACTTTTTCTCATTCATTAAAAAGCGCTGTCGTTATCCCACTTTTCAAAAAAGGGAACAGCAAAGATATGAACAACTACAGGCCAATATCACTACTTCCTTCGGTAGCCAAAGTTTTTGAAAAAATTATGAAAAATAAAATAATAAATTTTTTAAATATGGCAAATTTTTTCAGTTCTGCCCAATTTGGATTTAGGAATAAATTGTCTACCGAAGACGCTTTATTGAAACTATGTTCAGAAATTTATACTAACTTGGATAAGAGGAAATACATTTCAGGACTATTTGTTGATATTACAAAAGCATTCGATATGGTTAACCATAAGATTTTGCTTCGTAAAATTGAAAATATTGGATTTAGAGGTTTTATGCTAGATTGGTTTTCGAGCTACTTAGAGTCAAGATGTAGAAAAGTTAAAATTGAGGAAAAACTGTCAAGTGCTAAATATATTAGACAAGGAGTACCCCAAGGTTCTGTATTAGGACCTTTATTATTTTTGATTTATATTAACTGGTTACTTAAGTTAGAATTTAAAGGCAATCTTACTGCTTTCGCAGACGATTTAGGTTGTGTGTATGAAGCTAATGATCTTCTCAATTTAAATTGTGATATTAACTATGACTTGAACTTATTGCGAAATTGGTTCGCACGTCATAAATTAGTAATACGTAACAAAACCAAAATTATATTTTTCAACCTGTCTTGCCAAAATGATTATGGACTGCAATTTAAGTATCATACACATGAGTGTAACATGAGTGTAATAAATTTAAATTAAAACAAATGTATTGTACTTGTAGTGGAAGTTGTCTGTTTAATAATTCAATATTAATGTAGTAATAATTGTTTCGATATTGAAATAGTAGATATTGAATATACATTTCAAGTATTTAGGTGTTATCATTGATAACAAAATGAATTGGTCCTTACAGACTGAAGCCTGAAGACGATATTTTTGTTCTAGTCTACGCAGTTTTTATTTACTTACAAAATGTCTGTTCTTCGAAAGTAATGAAAATTTTTTATTATGGTATTTTTCAATCCAAGCTTCAATATGGAATTACTTGCTGGGGTGGAACTTAATGGAACAAAATACAACCACTGCTTGTTTTACAAAAACAAGTCATACGACGAATATTCAACGTGATACTCGTACTTTAAAACTTAACATAATAATTTAATTTATATTTAAATCAATAATTTAATTTTTTTATTTAATTTTTTTTTTACTTTTCTTTTTTTTTGCGTTTTTTTTTTTGCGTTTTTTTTTTTATTTTTTTTTTCTTTTATTTTAGGCTGCATTAAAGTTACTTGATAAGGTTAATCAAAAATTTCTTTTGTTAATTATTTAAAATGTATTTTATTATTTTGTCTTTGAACGCGCAAATATTGGTTATTTCTTTTAAATCGGTAGGTAATTGGTTAAATATTTTCAAACAAGTATAAAGGCAATTAGTTTTCTGATTATATGTCCTGAACAGGGTCAGATTAAAATTCGACCTATTTCATGTATTGTGGCCATGAATATGTATCATTCTGTTAAGAATGAAGTTATGTTTCATCAGATTATTCACTATTTTGAATGCTGTTAAGTATAGTTCCTTTTTAATGACATTTTGTATGCTTATATACTTTCCTGTGTACAGTAAGTTATTTGGGTGAGTAGGTGCGTAGAAATTTAGAAGTTTAATTGCTTTTTTGTGTACCTTATCTAACTTGTCCATAATATATTGATTTGCACTGTCTAATATAGGAAATAGATTACCTACGTTAGATAGAATATATGAATTATAGATATGATTTAGAACTTCTTTATGTAGAAATTTACGTAGTCTGCGTATCAGAAACAAGTATGGGGTGATTTTTTTAATTAGGCGATCAACATGGTCATTCAATTTCAACTTTCTATCAATTATTACACCGAGGTAATTAAAGTTTTCCACTGTTTATAATAGTTTCATTAAAAATAACGGAAAAGTTGGAGTACTTTCTATTACCCAGTAGTAATAATTTTGTTTTTTTTAAAATCGGTGGCTCGTCATCCACTACTCCAGTATTCGCAGATCATTTTAAATAGCGTCCTGAAGTTGGTCATTACTGTTCGCGGCATAATTCAGGACGGCATCTCTGCGTAAAATTGTATTGAACCCGTCAAGTTTAAACTTCAGATGTCTTTCAAATAGAGTTTGAATAGGTCCGACTCTAAGATGGAACCTTGTGGAACACCTTTTTCATTTAAACTTTCCGAGCTAAGAACATTACCGATCTTAACCCTTTCCTTGCGACCATTCAGATATGATGAGATTTTCATGAGATTTGGTTAGTATTGAACCCCAAATTGGACATCTTTCTTAACAGTATGTCGTAGTCAACACAATCGAACGCTTCTGTAAGTCTAAGAAGATACATGACACATAATTACTGTTATCTAAGTTCTTTGTTATGAAATCTGTTAAACTCAAACATGCTGATGTTGTGTTTAGAGAATTTTTCAAACCCGTTTTGTTCCTGATGTAAAATATTTTTCGTATGAATAAAATTTGATATGATAACCTATTTTTAATAATTGTTTCAAATACTTTTCATATCGAATTAAGAACCGATATTGGACGGTAATTTGACTGATCCGTTGTGTTGCCATTCTTAAAGATGGGATCTACTATTGTTTATGAGTCCGGGAAAGTTCCTGTTTGAAAAGATAAATTGATGTGTTTTGCTATCATGGAATATAATTTAAGACAATCCCGTAACGGGGTATAGGTAGGTCTTAACTCAAGGTTGTTATGAATGGTCCTTGAGAACGAGTCAATATATTCAATGTTAATAAGCCCCGTCGGGATGTTCAACTCTGATCTTACATTAGTAAAGTACGTATTCATTCTTTCCGAAATGAGATCTTCATCCATAATAGATCCGTTTTCTGTATTTAAGGCCTTAATACTAAACCTCGTACTATTCGAGTCTATATTAAACATAAATTTGTGGTTAGTGCCAATAGTTTTCTGCTATTACGGGGAGTTTGTAAAATGGTATCAGAACAGAATTTTTTTTTTGCTTGAAGAATAAGATCGATAACTTCTTTTCTATACTTCATCTATAACACATAAATCCTTTTATTACCCTTATATTTTTTTGAGTATTTATAATATGAGTCTCTTATTCTCATTTTGGTATACTTACGAAAAACATTCTGTGATCGGAGAGTGTAGTTTCCATTAGATAAAAGTAATATTTGTGTCGAAGAATATTGGTAGTAAAGTGGTCAATTATGGACACATTGATACTTCCTAGCTTAGTAGCGAAATTTGGACAAATTTTGTTATAGATTATGTAACCATTATCAATTAATCACCATTGACCATGTATTGTGATTAATTTCCCGACTCTGACTGTGTAAAAGATTTAGATTAAAGTCACCAAGTATTAGGGAGTTATTGTATTGTGAGCTAATTTCATTCAACCTATGTATAAATTTACCCGTGTTGCATGTGATCTACATACCGATATTATGTTAATATTATTCTTTAACATTTTTTACCACCAAAAAACTCGAAATTGAACTCCTCTTCAAAAATTAAAGAACAGCTTATAGTATTCTTTACATATAAAGCCGTTCCACCGTATAAAGTTTTCCTGTTCGAGAAGAAGAAAGTATATTCAGGTATATTAAAGAATTGATTTTCTTGTTCACTTAACCAGATTTACGTTAGTACGATACTATGTACATCACAGTTATAAGATTCTATCAATAATTCTAAATTTTCTAATTTATTACGCAGACTTTGTGTATTTAAATATATATTTATATATATATGTTGAAGTTTTTTTTTTTTTTTTATTTGATTTAATTTCAGATACAATATATATAAAGTTATGTATTAGACATTATGTAATTAAAACTACAATCTAATAAAATATACAATTACAATTAATTTTAGTTTAAAAATAATTATTTTGAATTCTCTAATTTTACTTATTTCCAATTTTTAATTTCTAAAGGTTTTTATATATTTTTTAAGTTTTCTATTAAAAACTTCCAAAGTTTGACTTTTCCTAATGTTTAGTGGTAATGAATTAAAAATTTTAATAGCACTACATTTTAAACTTCTTTGTGGTTCTAGCTTTAGGTATTTCAATATTTTTTTTTATTTCTAGTATCATATTTATGAACATTTTCTCTATTTATTAAATTTAAATTTGATTTAACATTACTATTTATTACTTTATAAATATATTTACCTTTTCAAAATAGATTAATTTGTTAATGTCTAATTCATTTGTTTTTGGCGGGGGAATGGAATGCTTGCAAGCCACCCCCATTGAAACTGTACGATATTTCGTTGGGTAGTGCGAGACTTTAACGCACCAAAACCACACCCTTTTTGAACCAAACTTTAAAAAGGAATCTATGATACAAATGTACAGTATGGTTACAGGGATGGGGATATGTTAACAGTTCGACGCAGTAGGGATGAGAATCCGTTGTACTCCTTGTTTCACGTTCGAAAAATTTTAGTGCAGGCATTAATTTGTTTATTTCTTTAGAGCAGATGTTTGTCCCCACTAGATATCTATAGAACATAAAAAGTGACCAGACTGTGTGCCGACGGCTAAGTGGAGTTAGCGTTGAGATAACACTGGGATCATTTATAAGACGAATAGCTCTGTTTTGCACTTTATCGAGATATCCCAGCGCCGATTGGGTTGCACCAGCCCAAATATGTGCATTATACTCCATTTTTGGTCTAATAGATGATTTATAGATATTGAGGAGATCTAATGGAGAGAAGCAAGTTTTACAGAGATCATCTTTAGCTATACCAAAGATGTGATTTGACCAAGTCAACTTCTGGTTTAACTCGATACCTATACCAAAAATCATGTTGGGAATGGAAGTTGCTATTTTTCCCGAGATGAGACAGCATTGGGTTTTCTTCGTGTTGAATTGAACACGATTATTTTCACCGCATTTATGAATTTTTGCTAAATAATTATTTAGCTCACTGACAGTGAAATTTTTTGCTGATGCATTAACCTGATGATTAATGTAACAGCGGCTATGAAATTCATAGGAAGCTACAAGGGTGCTGTCATCTGCGAAACTGTGAATTGGATCGGAAGTTAAAGATAGAAGATCATTGATGAATATTAAGAAGAGGTTGGGAGAAAAAAAAACCTTCAGGGACACCAGCGTTTAGTTTAAATTTTTCAGATGATAAACCATCGACGAGTACTCGAATCATTCAATTCGAAAGGAAATCTCCAGTCCATTTGAGAAAGTTTCTACCTAACTATAGCTCTGCATTTTCCTAACAAAACAGCATGCCACACACGGTCAAAAGCTTTAGAAATATCCAGTGCTACCACATCAGATTAACCAGAATGGTGAAGACCAATATTAAGCTTTTCACAAAGGTAAGTCATGAAATCACCAGTTGAACGAAGGGCTCTGAACCCGTCTTGACGGTCATGAAGCAAACCTTTATGATCCAGATATTTCAATAGCTTTTGGTTTATAATTTTTTTCCATTACTTTGGAAAGGACCGAAGTTACAGCTATAGGGCGGTAGTTTGAGGGTTCGCTTTTATTACCTTTTTTTGTAATTGGAAAAATGTGGGCAATCTTCCATTAGTAAAGCGTCCGAAAGTAAATTCTACCAAAGGAGAAGCCAACTTCTGGAATATTTGGTGGTCTTTGAGTTGACTGTGGCAGTGTCAGTGTGGTTGTGGCAGAGTTAAAGGAAAATTGTTTACCAAACAAGTTCGCCTTTTCTTTTGAATCTGACACAATTGAGTTGTATTTATCAATAAGAGGAGGGAAAGAGGACCCGCTAGAGTCCTCCTTTAGATTTTTTGCAAACGTCCAAAACGATTTGCTATTCTTAGGCATATGTAGGAACTTACGTTTCAACCCTCGGCTGAATAAGAATTTTTTTTATTAATAACTCTCTTACATCTGTTTAGAACCACATATAGATATAGTTGGCCCTGTCAAGCTCCAACCCGCTGTTTCGGTATTGTTTAAAAGTCTCCACCTTTTTACGAATGGCTTCTTTGCAAGTGCGATTAAACCATTCTCTGGGTTCTCGTTTAATACTTTTCATGGAGTGAGAAATATACAACCTCATTTCAAGTAATTTTGTTTCAGTAATCACATTTGCAGCGAAGTTGATATTTTTATCGCGGAAGCACAATGACCAGTCATGCTTTGAAAAAATTGTTTAATCCTTCCCAGTTAGCACGAATTTATTGAACCACTAATTTTTTGGGAGGAATCCTTCGGCTGGCTAATGTGCTTACCGGGAAGCTTGTGATCACCAGACAGTGGTCAGAGCTCCCCAGGGGGCAACAAACTGAAAGTACATATTTTTCAGGGTGAGTGGTTAAAAACAGTTCCAAGAGGTGACCCTCTTGATCGGTCGGGGACCCTAGAGGGATTTTGGACAACTTGAGAAAGATGGAACGGTGAGGAAAATAATTCAACTTGTTTCCCAATTGAGTTTTGACTCAAAGAAGAGTAACTTGAAAAAGGCAGTCATTCTTTGTTGTATACGTTGAAATCCCCCGCCAGAACAATTTCGATTTCTAGACATCATTCTAAAATTTCATTGCTCTGGTTAAAAAGATTGTCAATTTCCACAGCAGTTTCTTGTTCATTTGAATTGGGAGATCTGTATAAAAAACAAAAATGTATTACATGCTTTCCAACGAGCATTTTAACCCAAATATAATGGAAAATTGGGCTAGAAGGTTTATATTTTTCTAGGGTGTCTAAAGCAATGTCATTTTTATAATATTAAAATTATCATTTTGTCCACTGACTTGTGTTTCATCAAGGGCTAAAATTTCTGGTTTTGTACAGTCAAGATTACATTATACGGCATGAAAATTAGCTTGTAGGCCCCGAATATTACAAAAGTTAACTCAAAAATTGGCAATTTTTAATAGCAATTAGTAAAAATTTTTGTTAAGAACGTATAAATGTTAATTATATTATAATTTAAGTTAAATATTGTATGTGTACGATTCATACAACCCCAACAAGTTATCACCGTTTACAAAAATTAAAATATTATTAACAATATTTACAAAATACCATCGACAATACCCTTATTTTATTCTGCTATGAGTGAGCAATCGGTTAATAACACCATTCAACAGTTTTTAACTAGACCTTAATGAACTTAGTTACAACCAAAAAACTCACACACAGTAAAATGTACGAGTAAGTAAAAATACGCACATATATGTAAATAAGTAAATTTAATTTAAATAGTTTTAGTTAATTGAAAAGAAGTGAACTGAAATTTGAGTACTTCCCTTTCTTTTATGATTAAAATATAAAAAAAAAAAAAAAAAATGAGTAAAGTTAACGTATACCATCAAAAATGAAAACAATACAAATTAAAATAAAAACAAATAAAGAAATAGTCAGTCGGTGCGACTTAGAAATACCCTACACCTATTTGGTTCAAATTTAATGACATATCCATAGTCATTTTAACACCAAAAAAGCTGTTATTAATTTGATCGTAAGACATAGCTAACCAAATTAACTTTATAATACTAAAAACATTTTCTAATTACACTATCTCTTAAAAAATAAAACAAATTCCTAATTTATCTATTCAAAAATATTAAAAAACAAAATAAACTTGAAATAAATGAAAATACATTTATTCCAATTCAATTACAAAATGAAAAAATTCTAATTATTAAATTTTGTGATAAAAAGCTAATCAAAGCATAATATATTTAATAAGCCACATTTTTCAAAATTGCAATTATTTTAAATGGTTAGTTTATATACCTAATAGAAAAGCTTATAAACGCAAAATATGCAATAAATGTATTTCTAAAATACAATTACAAATTTACACCTTTTCATATAATTCATTTAAATATAAAAATAAATTTTACATAAATGCAGCAAGTACCTTTGAACATAGCTGAACCACTACAATTAAGTCTAAATTTCGGGGACACATAGGAAATAAGAAATGTATTCTTTGGCTTCGAAATTATACTCGTTCGGCCTCAAATCGATCAAAAGCTTCTAGAATCCGAACTCATTGACCAAACTCGACCAGAACCAATTCCAATGGTACTTTTATTACTAGTAACCTAGAGCTTAAATTTCATCAAAATAGCGGCATTATTTTTTGAGTTATGGTGTTTTTAAGATATATGTTTGTTAGCCCTTGAACTTTTCAAGGGTTCCAGAACCCGAAACCATGGTACGATTTTGCCCACATGCAGTCCCCGTCATACTTTTAATACTAGTTAACCCTTGTACACAATCGGAACGTTCTATCTTAATTTTAAGTTACTATTTTTAGTAATTTAGATGATAAGCTTTTACATATTGGGAGGTCTAAGAGAGGTACTGAACCTCTGAAATTTTTCTGAAAAATTGGAAATTGATCCAAAATTAGAGGAACACGCAGGCAATAGTAAAGAACACCCATGTGCCAAATTTGAAGCTTCTACATTTGTTTCAAGTTACTATCTTTATTAATTTCGAAAACATGCTTTAAGGTTTTCGGAACTGAGTGACTGGCCCCCACCCACTACTCCAATTGGGCTCAAATTTCAAGAACATTCAGGAAATCGAAAGCGACACTTTGATACCAAATTTGGAGGTTCTATCTTCATTGGTTTCGGGATTATGCTAGTTTGGCCTAAATTCGATCAAAAAGCTCTAAGTTCCGAACCCATTGTCCAATCGTCACCGTACGCAATCGCCGCCGTAGTTTCATTACCAATAACCTACAACACAAATTTCATGAAGGTAACGTCATTAGTTGTTGAGTTATCGTGATTTTTTATATATGTTCGTTAGCCCTGAAATCAATTAAAAGGTCCAGAATGCGAACTCTTGGCCTGATTTCGCCTTCATGCAGTCCGCGCTGTACTTTAAGTACTAGTTAACCCTTGTACACAATTTAAACGTTCTATCTTAATTTTATGTTACTATTTTTAGTAATTTCGATTATAAGCTTTTAAAATTTAAGAGGTCTAAGAGGGATACTGAACCACCACTTCAATTGATCAAAATTTGATCAAAAGGTTCTAGGTTCCGAAACAATGGTCCAATACCGAACTTAGCAATCCCCGAAATAAAAGTAAATTTAAAAATAATATTTTCAACCCAAAATAAAATAAAAAAGAACATAAGTGATTTTTAGAAAATTAAATTAGAATTGGTGCTGTGGATTTAAAATAAAGAATTAAGTAAAGAAATATTAAATTATAGAAAAGAAAAAAAAAATTTTTAGTAAAAAAAATTATATTGATAAATAAAAAGAAACTTAACTTGCCGCCATTGGAGATGCGACCATATTATCCAAATCACAACACTTAATTTTAATATTTTTTTTTTTTTTTTGCAAAATCAAATTAGATTTAACATTAAAAAAAAATAAAAAAAAAATGTAATCTTATTTTTTTTTTGTTATTTAAATAAACAAGAAAGAAATTATAAAAGAAAAAAGAAATGTAAATAAAAAATAAATATTTTGCACCAAAAATTTTTTTTGACAGTGTTAACCTGTTGAAGGTTGAAGAAGGCCATTATATTTGTAAAAAATTTAAAGCGCTTTACTCATTAAAATACCAATTAGATTAATATGGAAATTTGAGCACTGACTCCAACTACATATATTATACTTTATTCTTGATAGTATATGACTATTATAGATAAGCTTAGCTGCATGCTGGGAAATACCATACCGCCACATCTTTTTAAAGCTAATATAATAGACATAACTTTTTTCTTCACGTTTTTGATATGATTGTCCCATTTCAAATTATCATCAATTATTATTCCCAGATATTTAACCTTATCTACTCTTTCAATAATTGTTTTCCTTATTTTAAAAGAAATATTTTCGCTATTTTTTCTTTGTGTTTTAAATAACAAATAGTTGGTTTTTTTAGCATTTATGCAGAGTTCATTGTAATCTAGCCAATTACATATCGCATTTAGATCCTTATTTTATCCTGCTTTAGCAATGATATTAGTGTCATCTGCATAAACGTTATAATTTGAAATAAAATTATTATTTCGGCATATCATTAAAGGTACAACAGAGGTCTTAGCAGTGAGTAACTGTAAGTAACTGCTTAATAAAAGATTACTAGTACCTCTTATATCCAATGTATCTAAAAAACTAATCAGTCTACGACGATTTACCACATCAAAAGCTTTCGTAAGATCAATAAATACTGCACCGACGAAATGTCCTTCATCAAATGCGTAAGAAATATATTCTAACGTAGCTGTTATTGCGGATTCAGTACCGCTGTTCTCTAGGAAACCATATTGATTTGGATCAAAACCAATAGTTTTTGAAATAAAATTTCTTATCCTTGTATTAATTACTTTTTCATATACTTTGGATATTGAGTTCAGGATGGAAATTGGTCTATATTACCACATTCATCTTTAGATCCGCTTTTATGAATTGACATTATGTGAGCTTTTTTTAATGAATCAAGGAATACTCTTTCTTTAAGGCATTTATTTATCAATGTTGTCAATGTTTTTTTGATAATATTAACTAGTTTTTGTAAATCCTTTACCGTTATATTATCTAATCCTGGGGCTGCATTTCTGTTTAACTTCATAATAATTTGATAAATCTCCGTTTCAGTAACAGGTCTAAGAAATAAGTTTTTATTATTTCTTGTTCTATAGTTACTATATTATTTTTTTTTTATTCCTTTTATAATGGATTCTCCTACTTCATTAAAAAATTTATTTAACGTGATTGCCGTTTCGTTTTAATTCTTTGTTCTTTCTGCACTTTTTTTACAATGCTTGTTATATGTTCTGAAATATCCTTATTAGTATTCCTTATAGTATTATTTAACACTTTCCATAATTTTCTAGAGCCACTACCAGCATTTTTAATGCTTTTATTGATATGGTTTTTTTTAGCCTCTTTTATTTTTTTATTGACCTTTTTCTTACATAGAGTATATTTTATCTTTTTTCCTCTGTTATTTGGATCTCTTTTATGGCTATCGTATAGAGATTTTCTAATTTTTAATTCTTTATATATCTACGGTGTTATCCATGTATTATTCCTGGTTCTAACCGACATTGAATTTGTGCATAAAACTTTAGCTTCTTGTATTATTTTGTGAACGTGTCTATTTTCAAAACGTTAGTGTTTTCAATTTTATTATTTACGATTTGAGACATCTGGTTATAATCAGTTTTACTTATAGTGTGCTTCTTCATTGGTATTTTCATAATACTTATTGCTTTTAGTGATACTATGGCCAATTCTTGATCGGATAGACAGTTACTTTCTATTGTAAAATTAATATCATATTTATCATTTGAATTTGTTAAAATGTGATTAATTAAGGTATTGGAATGAGCTGTGTTTCTTGTACTTTGTGTTTTGTTTATTATACTATAACCAGTTGTTGCTATTATGTCTTTATACTTAATTACGATATTAGAATTATTAAATAAATTTAAATTAGTATCAGCAAAAAATATGTAATTTGCTTTATTTTTTAGAGATTTAATATTGGTTTGATATTGGTTAAAGTAGAAAACAATGAAAATTAAGAAAAATATTAATTTCTAGATTATCCGGTTCAAAACAAATTCAATATGACAGTTGTGACAGTTTAATGAACGCACTCTATGACGTACAATGTTGACACAAAATAAATTCTAGTTGTTATTGAGAGTAAAAGAAAACAAATTAGAAATAGAAAAATAATTTATAGAAATAATAGTTTTTATAAGATTTAGCAACATTTTTAATTTTCTTCTTCTCTAAATGATGTAGATTTGTTCCAGTTTTCTTTTGGTTTTACCGTTGTGAATTTGCTGATTTTTTTAAGGTCTAGTGCTAATGAAGGAGCCCTTTCGGCGTTTAGTAGGGATATGTGGGCTATTTTAGCTGCTTGGTCTGCTAATTCGTTTCCACTGATTCCGACATGACTTGGTACCCACATGATGTGCGTGTACTCTTTATTTTTCTGCAAATGATTCCGGATTCTTTGAGCTATTATTTCTTTGTTATCGGTGTTTTGAATAGCTCTTATTGCACTAAGGCTATCTGTATAGATTACACACTTTTTCGTGGTGTTTATTTTTCTTTAATTTTTTACTATTTTTGTAGCCTCGTGTATGGCTTTTATTTCGGCTAAATAGATAGGACATTCTTTTGATAGTAGAGCGTTTTTTATTGTTTTATTATCTCTTATAATGGCATAACTTACTCCGTCGGTTTTTAAACGCATCAGTGTATATTTCATTCATATTCTTATATTTAAGACCTATGTTTCTAAATGTTTGCTTGTATAATTAGGGAGAAAGTTTATTTGTTTTGTAGTTTACCAGATCTGAATTTATACTTTTATCCCAATTTGACCACTGCGGGACCGATGTTATGTAACTGATTTTGTGTCGACCCCTGCTTTTGCTAGCATAGTGATACTTATGTTTAAATTTCGGATGTTTTTCATGTCTATTCCTTTTTCTTTTATTATTTTACGAAAAAGCTAGTTTCGGCCATTTTTTCGAAGTACTGCTTTGGTTAAAAAGAAAACCTCAACAAAATATTTGTGGAGTTCCGGAATTTGTTACCCCTTGCCGCCCGACAATTTAAAAAAAAAAAATATGGGAAGGATATTACAAAATTAGTACGTTAGTCAAAGTTTCAAAAACAGGTTTGTTGAGTACCGTTAACCCATTATGGCACAGCAGCTTTTTACAGATTTTTTCATTACTTTACTCTTAAGCAAAAACAGTTTGAGCAGAAATTTTGTGTGCGTACATGTATATACTTATCATTCCTACGATTATTCAAAAAAAAATTTTTATAAGTAAATTACGTCCAATTTTTGACAGTAGGTAAAACTTCTTTGATTTAGGGGAATGTTTAAAAAAATGTTTTGTCGAGTTCTTTCAACCGATTGCGAAACAAGTTTTAACGCTTATCTCTAATTTTTCTATACGATTTTCTTCTGCTTCTTGACAATTTGGTGCTGCTTGAATTTTTATTGTTATTATTTAATAATTATGAAAATTTTCAAGGGAAATTTGATAAATTTGTTGAAAAATCCCTATAAAACTCGTTTTAAAAAAATTGCTTTATTACATTTTAATATTAACATGTACACCATTCAACTTTTTTTAATAACATCAACTTAAATTAAAACTGCATTGAGAGCTCAAAAGAGTATACTAAATTTACCATTATGTCATTATATGAAGTAAATAGTAGTTTAGTTGATGGTTTAGAAAAGGTTTAAAAGTCTGCTTTTTAACTTATATTTTGTTTTGTACTTACCTGAAAGTTCTGCTACGCTCTTCTTCGAATGTTTATGAGAAATGTAGGCTTCTTTCTTGGAAAAACTGTTTTAAAATACTATGTATTTAAGCATAATATATACGAAATTGAATTTTTTTTTATTTTTAGATTTTATTTGAAGAAAACTGCAATTTTACACTGAAATCTTTTTTTAAAAAATAATAACTGCAAAGTAGATAAAAAACAAAGACTTACGAAAAATGTAGAGAAGGAAAATGTTATTTTATTTAAATTTAAAGATATTATTATTTTTATTATTAATATTATCTCATTTAGCTTTTGCACTATTTGAGACTCTTTGAGAGCAAACAAATTAGTATTATTAATTAAGAGAGCTTTTGGAATAAAGGTTAACTTGCGTTAATACCAAAAATTAGAAAATTTCATTGAATCATTGTGCAAAACGCGTAAACAGGTCAAAACCAAATTATCCCTGTGGGTTTAAATAATTAAAAGGCTGATACAAAATTTTCAATAAAATTCTTTTAATCGTTTTATCAAATAAAATTTATAGAAAACTCCAAGGCGTCGTCATTGAAAACGGGTAAATCGAACTTAATCCTAAAACTTTTTGCAGCCTCTCTTTGGACTGCAAAATCAACCTGTAAAATTAGACAACCGCTTGATAAAAAAAATCAGAATAACTCAACAACTAATGGCGCTACCTTCATGAAATTGCTGTAGGTTACTAGTAATGAAACTATGGCGGGGATTGTGTGCGGCGAAAGCATAATTCCGAAAACAATGAAGATAGAACCTTCAAAATTTCGTATCAGTGTGCCTCTTCCTATGTTCTTAGAGTCCTTGAAAATTGGAAGCAATTGGAGTAGTAGGTCAGGGACCATCCACATAGTTTTGAAGACCTTAAATATCATTGAAATTAATAAAAAAACGTTGCTGAAAATTAAGATAGAACGTGTATACAAGGGTTCACTAGTAATGAAACTATGGCGAGGATTGCGTGCGGTCGAGGTGGACCACGGGTTCAGGTCCTAGAAGTTTTTGATCGAATTTAGGCCAAACAAGCATAATTTCGAATCCAAAGAAAATAGAACCTCCAAATTTGGTATCAGTATGTCCCTTCCTATTCTCTTAGTGTCCTCTAAAATTGGAAGCAATTGGAGTACTGGGTCGAGGACCATCCGCATAGTTTCAAAGACCTTAAAGCATATCTTCGAAAATTATATAGTAACTTCAAAAAAATGTAGAAACTTCAAATTTGGCACACGGGTGTTCTTTACTATTTCCTACGTGTTCCTTTAATTTATGATCAATTGAAGTGGTGGTTCAGACCTCCTTCTTTTAGACCTCCCAAATTTAATAAAAAATACATTAATATAACAATATAAACATTACAAAATATAAACAAATAATTTAATTGAATAATATAACCCAGAGATATAGAATACCATATAACTCAAATACAAAATTATTACAATATAAACAAAAAAAACTGCATTTATTGAAAATCTAAGACATTTCTACATGTTATAAGGCGTAATACTATCTCATGTTTAAATTGTATGTGGAATTCATTTGATCAGTTCTAATATATGAATATATCTCCCCTGTTCCAACATGTACTTATATAGTCAGGCTGTTTAGCATATCACAGTCAACAGTTAGTAATAGATATATACCATATTTTGATTATTATATTTCGTGATAAAAAGCTCATGAAAGCATTAATGGTTTTAATTAACATTAAAAACCACCAAATTATATAAACTTTCACATTTATATTATTACGGGGTACAGATAATCACCTATATTCCTCTAAGCAATGTACAAAGGTTTCTAAAGATCCTCTGTACCGGTGGTGTACCCCGGGAAACGTTACCTGTCATCCTCAAACATATTGTTATTTTTGGAGACAGATAGTGGCTGATTATAGGTGTACACCTAAGCCAATGAGTGAAAGAAAACCGTGCCGAGTTTCTATAGATGGTATCGCTAACGGTCTCCTTGCCATCCCATTGTAATTAGCCTTGCATATGTACGGGAGCTCTGCATATGTCGACCGTCCCTACTGGCCTACTCGTGGGAACACAAATGGAAACAAAAATTAAAAACCTAAAAAACATCAAGTCATCTTCTGAAGTCAGGGGACTATTATCGGTATCAGCAACCAAACAAGGACTCAGTCAGAGTCCTTCAAAAATTGTAGTGCCCGGTGGTGTAGGAAGCATCTACCATAGAGTTCCAAAATCATGAGGTACAAACAGTAGTGGTAATACCAGTCATAGTATTACCACCACTAAAAAGAGAAACAGAAGCTCTGGATCGGCTTTCAAAAAACAATACCAGAAGGCTAAGTTCATATTAGGCAAGATAGCTCAGAACAAAGCAAAAGGTGTTGTTAATGAAAGGGATCCATTAGATCAGGAAAAAAATAGCGAGATTGTGCGAGCGTATAAAACGCACAACTCTAGAAAGGTTCCTCCGCGAAAAGGAATAGATCCAAAGATGGGTTCAGTCCTGACACAGAAAGAATGAAGGTGCCAAGGATGAATCTGCACAACAGTTCGAAAACTGTGGCACATAAAAATTAGAAAGATGTTGTAAAGAACAATTTATGTGTTGCAGTTGTTAACAAAAAAGCAAGTGACAGGAAAGTCTCCAATGATCTGTGGATCAATCTGGAGACGAAACTTTCCGAAATAGTGAACGGAGCGGTATTAGGAGGCACAGGAGGACCACTCCCATGCTTTGATTCATCCGATGTAGTCAGGGAATACAGGATAATCAGATGCGAGGATCAGTTCTCCTTGTATTTCTTTAGCAAAAGCATCGCTAAGATTGGCGATGCCTGGGAGGACGCCAAAATTGAAATAATACCAGCTAGAGAAATCCCTAGGAGACCTAGAACCAGTATCTGACTACCTAGGATGGAAATAAGCCGGAAAAAGGTCGTCGAGTGTCTCCGACTACATAATCTGGCGATTCCAATGCAGAACTGGTCGTGATAATGAAGGAGAAAGCGTCCGATAAGCCGTTAAAAAACAGCATATCATTTCTCCTTCTTATCAGCGAAGAAAGTCTAGCTCCTTTAGAGAAGCTAGACAACTAGCTGAGGTTTGGTATAAGGAATACCAAAATAAAGATATTCAAGTCGGGCGGTCAAGAGAAAGACGACCTAGAAGGAACAAGTGGAATGCTGGAGGACTTGTCAATAGACATAGAGTCAACAGCTCAGTGTGGAATAAAAGATGATACAGATTAAAAATAATCACAGGCTGCGATGCTAATGCTCGGCAGACCCTATGGTGTAGTTCGCAAACGATTAATTATTTTTGGCAAATATTTTGGCAAACAGTATATTTATTGTAGACTGATCTACCCCAGAACATTTTAGCGCCTCATGAATTTTTTGCATACTCCTGCACATTCAATACCTGTTTCACCTTTTATTTTTAACTTGCAAGTTTGTCACGAAGCCATTTCGCTTAACCAAAAAAATAAAAAATAATTATTTTTATTTTTTTTTATTTATTACCGCTGACACGTAATTTTTCGTTATCTTGTAATAATTATATTATAATCGATAAAGCAAAATAAAACACGTCCGTACTGTATTGTAGTTTTGCGCATTACTCTATACCTATTGAAACTGGGTGTCTGAAATTTTTCTAAAAATAGTTTAGTGTAATGGCCAAAGTTACGGTAAAATTTGGTTGGTGTACTGCAGAGGGTTCGAGTAGCTGCCATACAACTCCTTCTTTTATATGAGTATTCCACTGCACTTAATTAAGCTGTATGTTTGAAATTTTGTCAAAAGTAATTAATCGGATAATATAATGTATATTTAACGGTCATACGGGTATTCCAGAGTTGACACAGTCTACTTTACTACACTCTCCCTCGTCTTTTTCTAAAATTTTGCTTTAAAAAAACAAAAATAAATATATTTCTATTCTATTCTTTAATCATGAATAAAATAAATTTAAAGTTACGAGTATTGCCATCATTATTAAATGTGTGAAGTTTTTATAATAATTCGAGATGTGAAATATTTATTTTACATGTTGGCAAGATCTTGCCAATTCTTGAACAAACTTGATAGTTGAAGTATCATTAAATTTCTTGAAATGGTATTGTGAATTGCAACTTTACAACAAAGTTGGAAAAATTGTGAATTCATTTATCAACTATCAACCATTATCTTAAATTTATTATTGCGAAATACAATTTAGTTGTCCGTTGTCAATTATTAACTCCGCCGTAGCCGGTCCCAAGCCCGGTTGAGAAAGGAGGAGGGAAGAAGAGTTGTAACCTGAATGGCCACATACATCGGCGTCTCAGGAAGTAGGAAAATGCTATATAATGCAGTTGAACTCGTGACATAGTTATGAGAACTTCAACGCATTATATGGCAAATTCTGAAGCAACTCTTCAAACCCAACGGCCCTCCAAAGATGGGGGTTGGGCGAAAGGCTAGCATCCTCTCCCCGTGAAAACTTAATGTGCTTCGAAATCTCAAATAGAGCCTCGGATAAATGGTGGAATTAATGGTAAATTGACCCGGCAACGTAAAAAGGATAAAGGAAATGACTTAAGATTTGGAACGTGGAACGTACAAACAATGTTACAACCAGGAAAAATGTATGAAATTGCACAAGAACTCCTCAAGTATAAAATTGACGTAGCAGCATTGCAAGAAATAAGATGGCAAGGTAAAGGAAAAATCAGAAAAAGGCTATTCTCATTTTATTACAGTGGAAACGATACAAGAACAGGCATGTATGGCACTGGTTTTATAGTTAGTAAAAATATAGAAGAAAAAGTATTAGGATTTACACCAGTTAATGATAGAATAAGTTACATAAGATTAAAAGGTAAATTTAACAATATTACAATTATAAACGCATATGGACCAACTGAAAATGCAGATGACAATGAAAAGGATGCTTTCTATGAAAATCTTGGAGATGTATGTGAAAGAATAAATAATTATGACACGATAGTCCTCATGGGAGACTTTAACGCAAAGATTGGAAGAGAAGCACATATACATAAAATCGCAGGAAAATTCTCATTACACGATATTACAAACAATAATGGCGCAAGATTGTGTCAATTAGCGTGCGAACAAAATATGCGGGTCAGAAGTACGGCCTTTGAACGAAAAAATATTTACAAAGGCACATGGAAAATACCGGGAACAAACGAAGTAAATCAAATTGACCATGTACTAGTGTCAAAAAGATGGGCAACATCAATAATAAACATCACAACATGCCGCGGAGCCAATTGCGACAGCGATCATTTCGTTGTTGTTGCAAAAGTAAGGCAAAGAATATCAAATATTGCAAAAAAGGGTGGAGTTAAAAGAGTGAAATGGGATAATGAAAAGCTTAAGGAAACTGATTTAAAAGAACAATACCAAAGTGCAATAAGAACAAAAATAGAGTCCCTAGAAGGTACAAATGAAACTATAGATGGAAAATGGTCGCAAATAGAAGAAAGTTTAATTACCGCAGCGAGAGAAGTTATAGGAAGAAAGCGACCTGAAAGAAATTCTGAATGGTTTGATGAAGAATGTGTACTAGCAATAGAAGAGAAGAATAAAGCTAGAGAAAAGACATTACAGAATAACACAAGAGCAAATAGAATGCAATACATCGAAAAAAGAAGAATATCTACAAAAATCTGTCGTAGGAAAAAGAAATTAATGATGAGAAACAAAATAATTGAAATCCAGAATGAGCAAGATCAAAACAATGTAAAACGGTTTTACGAAAAAATAAAGAAAGAAACCAGAGGCTATCAACCAAGGTTAATAGCCTGCATAGACAAAGACAATAAAATATTGTCAGAAGAAAACGAGGTTTTAAATAGATGGTCCGAATATTTCAAAGATCTGTTAAATATAAACCATATAAGTGCAGAAATTAACAATGACATAATGTACAACGTGGAACCTAAAGACATACCACCATCAGCAGAAGAAATTAGTGAAGCAATAAAAAAACTCAAGCGTAATAAAGCCCCGGGTGATGACCAAATAACAGCGGAATTATTACAAAATGGCGGGGAATTTTTACATGATAGAATTCACAGATTAATAGTTGAAATATGGAGCAATAAAGTTATGCCTAAAAAATGGAGTGTAGGATTAATATGCCCCATACACAAGAAGGGGAACAAGTTAAACTGTGAAAATTACAGGGGAATAACGCTGCTAAATTGTGCATATAAGGTTATGTCAAATGTTTTATATGAGAGAGTAAAACCAATATATGAAGAGCAAGTCGGAGAGTACCAGTGTGGTTTTAGAAATGGCAGATCGACAATAGATCAAGCATTTCTGGTTAAACAAATCATGGAGAAATGCTACGAGTATAATGTAGATTTGCATATGATATTTATAGACTTCAAGCAAGCATTCGATAGCATTAACAGAAAAGAAATTCCGAAGACCTTACTGAAACTGGGCGTGTCCACGAAGTTGACTGGTCTTATAATGATGACAATGCAAAATTCCACGAATAAGATATTAATACAGGACTCTACATCAGAAGAATTTATTAGTACAAGCGGTGTACGACAAGGGGACGCTCTTTCAGCAATAATTTTTAATATGCTTCTGGAATATGCAATAGGTAACATGGATTTGGGAGGTAATATATTCATGAGAGAGTATCAGATTATAGTGTACGCAGATGATATTTTGATTATTGCCAAAGCTTATAATAAAATGGCAGATATATTTAAATTAATCACAGAAAAATCGCGTAAAATAGGCTTAAATATAAATATGGCAAAAACTAAATACCTAAAAATGTCAAGAAATGAAGAAAGAAGACTTCCACAAAATATAAAAATAGAACAAGATGAAATTGAAGGTGTTAATAGCTACAAATATCTTGGCATAATATTAACAAACAATAACAGTAGCCAAGCCTGCGTACAAGACCGAATACAGGCAGCAAACAAATGTTACTACTCTCATAAGAAGCTGATGACATCCAAGCTAATAACAAGAAGAGCAAAGTTGCAAATATACAAAACCATCATACGCCCAGTAGCAACTTATGGAAGTGAAACATGGACCATGAATAGAAATGAAGAAGAAATGTTAAGAATATTTGAAAGAAAGATATTTAGAACTATTTATGGTCCAATACGAAATGAAAACGGCGAATACCGTAGAAGGCACAATTCAGAGTTATATGCGCTAGCAGAGAACGAGGACATTGTAAAACATATAAAGTCCAGTAGATTAAGTTGGGCGGGGCATGTCATCAGAATGGCGGAAAATAGAGCACAGTACAAAATTTACAATGCTAGACCATTGCTTAACAGAGCAAGAGGTAGGCCTAGAAGCAGATGGGAAAATAACATTGAAGACGATACCAGAAAACTAGGGGAAATAAACTGGAAAACCACCGCGAGAAACAGAGATGAATGGAGGAAGATAGTGAAGAAGGCTAAAACTCACCAGGAGTTGTAACGCTAAAAGATGATGATGATGTTGTCAATTATTAAATTAATGAAAAAATTTCAGTTGTCAGATTTGAAAAAAATTTTTGAGCAGAAATTGAAACAGAAATGAAATAAAATAATGGAAAAATTTATATTTAACTTTAAAGTAAATATTTAATTTTTTTAATGACGAATGTAGTCATTGAAAAAATGAATGTAGAAACAGACGAGAAATAAATAAGCTGAAGAAACTCGTTGAGGAAAATTTAGAAATTATCAGACCAGAAGTATCTGTTCCAAAACTAGCTCTCTTATTTGAAAAAAAAAAAGTTCTAGTTACTCTTTTTTATCTAATTCCAAGGGATTCGATAAATATCTAAGGTTTCTCCTTGTTATGCTCGTCTACCTTTTAAAACCTTATTCTGTGTCGTCGTCTGTATCCATATACTAATAAACTGGTGCCATTTCTATACCCATGTGACTATTAGTCTTAACTTTATAGGCATTCTTGTTAAACGCATTCAATTTTATATTTTTTTTATGTTATTGCTATTGTAGGTACAATATTCATAAATATAATATTGTAATAAAAGAATATCTATAATATCTAATTATTTCATAGCTTAAACTCTAAAAGAAAATTGATGAAAATGGTAATGTTACCTAAAAAAAAACATAAAACAAAAGTACAAACATTTTTTTAAAAAACGTCATTTGGAAGAGCTTTCTTTCACACATATTAACAATGTATACTCATATATTTAAATATTTTCGATGTCCAGGCCTTCTGAAAGAATTAATATTGGTTCTGAATAAACTAAAAATTGTTCGGTTGATACTAAAATATAGTTATACCAAAGACTATAGAATATAAGACATTTCAACAAGAACAAATTTTTCTTTTATCAATCTTATTATTACGTGACCAAGCATTATTAAAGTAAAGTGAATGCGAAGGTACTTAAGAAAACGGGATAAAAATAAAAACTGAAAAAAAAGTGAGTTGACTGAAAATTTTTTTTTTTATTTATATGACAGTTTTTTATTTTTTTATTTCTTTGTATGTGTTATATGCACTTAATAATTGTATACGATTTACGAGTTACGAACATTATTAATATACATATATTATGCAATATATGCATGTATATAGTATAATCTACTATCTATATACATAATTTTAGTTTTATATTAACGATATGATAGAATATTTAAATTCAATAACAAAATAATGATAATATAAAATAAATAGCTAAATAATTTTTTTCAAAATATGTTGAATTTTTAATAAAACATAAGTTATTTGTGTTGATTTTAAGGTTTTTTAATTTTTTAGAATAGCCAATTTAGAATCAGCAATAGAGAAATCTTTAAATATTCTGCTTTAGTTTTTATATAACAATACAAAGATCATAAAATCTAAAACAGATTTTCTATGATCAAAACATGCATTTTCTTTATTAAACCATTCTGGATATTCTTCACATCTTTATAAAATCTTAATATAAATATCTTTTAAAAGATTAAAAAAATTTAAAAACTAATTTTATTTATTTCATATAAGTCTGACAGTGGTTTTAGATATAGTACTTCCCTTTCCATAATTTTTATTTAATTAAAGATTTTATGAATACCAGGAAAAATTTATTATTATCTACTTTCAATCATGTCGGTCTTACAACTTTCACAGTTAATTTTATTTAAAATGATTTTATAAATATATAGCCAATGAAAAATCGTTTTGCATTTTCATTTAAATGAAGTTCAGAATTTAAATATTTAACTGATACATGAATATTATATGTGTATATTATTATCAATATTATTCAAAATTTCTGCACATATTGAAGAATTAAGTTCCAAAATGGTTTTCGGTTCTTCAAAAAATTCATAGTTATTTCCAACTTGCCACAACAAATCATCATCATGCAATTGTTATTAGATTTGGATATTGTAGCAACAATTAGTTTCTTAGACATAATTCGAACTAAAAAATGATTAAATATGGAAATACTTGGCGTTCGGTTGTTCTCATGTTTAGCACATTTTCAAAAAATTTTGTAAAAAAGGGGCCTATATAGCTCCAATCTGTCCGTCCGTTTGTTTACAAAATTTTTACACCGTTTGAAATAGAGTTAAGATTTTTAATTTTAACCACGGATAGGTATTGATTTTTTTTATTATACAATCAGCTGATTTTATTTGTTTTTTAATTTTTATATTTTTTAATTCAATTATTAAACCAACGTGATCCGATATATCGTGGTGGAAAAGCGATATATGTAATTCAGTGTTTAAGCCGTTAGTCAACACATGGTCTAAGTAACTATTAGAAGCGGGTCTGGTTATCTCTTTATGGCAGAAAAAACAGCTATTTGAATTAACTTTTTTTTTGTAAGTTTCAATATTTCTATAATTTGCACTATTTATACCAAAATTAAAATCACCTACAATGAATGATTTTACACTTTTTAGGCTAACGAGATGATCTTCAAGTTCTTTTAGAAATGATTCAATGTGAGCCGACAAGTTTTCAGGAGGTTTATATATTGCAGTGACGGTAAATTTATTTTTATCAAATAGCAATGATAAACTTAAAACATGATTGTATTCATCGCATGAAATATCTTGAGTTGAAAATTTTATGTTCTTATTTATAAAGATTGCACATCCACCACCTCTCCTAGGTTTCCTACAGGATAAGACTGTGCCATAATCTTTTATCTGGATGTTATTTTTATCTTCAAGATCAAGTATCCATGTTTCAGTTATAATTACAAGGTGAATTACAGTGTTGAATGTGTCTAATATATCCTCCATTTTGTTTTTTAGACTTCTAGCATTTAGGTACATTATTTTAAGTGCATTTAGATTTGTAAAGCATATACTATCAGTATCGAAAATATTTGTTTCGACATGATTATTTAATGGCAAATTAAATGTTAAATCATTCAAGATTTAGATTATCTATGGAAGTGATATTAATTATTTTACTGTCTGCCGTTTTTCTAATAAATAATTTTCCATTTTTAATCCACGTAAATTCAGAAAACTGATCGGTTACTTGATCAGCATTTTATAAAACTCATGCAGTAACTCATTAATATTTCTACTGAGTACAAACTGTCGATTTAAAATTTCAATTAAGTTAAGTTGTTTGATTGAAGCAGGTTTAGAATTTAAATATAAATTAGAATTTTTGAATTGAAAAATATAATATGGTTAAGTAATTTTTATTTAATTAATTATTATAATTAATTAGTATATCAATTTTAGTTCCGAAGAACAACACAATATCAAAACAAAAAAAAAATATTCTTTGATTTGAAAAAAAAATGTACCTTAATGAGGGTAGTACATCAATCTTTTTTCGCTCATTAATTAGTTCATTCTTTTCTCATCATTACAATACTAATGATTTCTGTAGCTCATGTATGAGCACACACAATTTTTTTACACTCATTGATTAGTTCATTATTTTTCAATCATTATAATATTGATGATTTCAGTACACAGTTCATTAATTAGCGTAGTACATACAATCAGTAATCGCTCATAGAAATGCTCATTATATACAAGTGCAGTATAAATGGGTTTACTCCCGCGGCCAGAATAAAATTCATTAATACTTTCATTTGAACGCTCATGATGAGCTCATCGATTAACTTATGATGAGTGTGCTTCTAGGGCTTTTTTACATATTATGATTTATCAAATACAGACAAAGCTCTAGTACATATGCATATAATATTAAAACTAAAACAATAAAATCCTAATAGAAGATAAGAGGTAAATGAAAAAGAGTGAAGACTAAAGAACATAGCTCAGAATAGAGAGAAAATTTCCAAAAAAAAATTAACAAGGGACAAATATTTTTTTTTGTTTAACCAATATGTCGAACCCAATAATTAACTTTTTAAATACTAATTTGTTTGTTGAAAATTAAAAAGTTAAAAATAAAAATTATATTGAACAATAGTATTTGACAAGGGTTTCACAGATTTTTGGGACTATTTTGGACTATTGGGACACAGGAACTACCGGGGGCTATATCTCGGAAACCGGAGGTTCGATTGCTATAATTTAAAAACTGTATTGAGAGATTTCATAGTAGTATTGGAAAATGAAGAGAAAAATTTTTTGTTTAAGTTCAAGCCCGACTCAAAAATTAGGGTCCCAAAAAATTTGATGAAATTTTTTTTAAACAGAACGATTCGACAAGGGTTTTCCAGATTTTTCGGGTCTTCTTGATTTTCATACATATAATTCTTTAATATACATATGTATATTCTTACTATAACCTAAAGCACAAAAAATTTTTAGTTATAAATCTATAAAATGTATAGCTGCACATCAAGTAATTTGAAAATATAATATAATATAACGAATAATTAAAAAATATAACGAATATAGAAAACAAATAAAGGCATAACTATGATATACAACTATGCACCGAAACATATTAATAATTTTAGTGTACTCACATGTATTTTACTGAATACATTTTATAATCTATTCAAAAATTTTTTACTTTGTAAATTGTGAACAATATTATCTGCAGCGTAAAATAAATTGTGCACTAATTTGTTAAAAATGTAAGAATGCAATACATATTATTTTTTATGATATTTTATGATAAGAAAGAAGAAAGAACATTAGTATGCATAAAAATAATGTTATATATGAAATTTTATACACTATTGTAGTGAATATATAAAAATTATGTTTTCTCCTTAGTATTGCAAAGCTCAAGTACCTAAATTTAAAATATGATTTTCAAAAATCAGATTTCTAATTTCAACAAATTTTTAAGATAAAAAACATAAATTTCTACATGTTAATATTAAATGTAGACTTTTTTTATTTTATAAATATGTACCTTAAGATTTACATCAAACTTTTTATTCATCACACAAAATAGAAAAAATAGAAATTGCTTACATATTGAATATAAACTGAATATAAAAAGAAATATCTACAGCATTGTTTATATTGCAAAAATAGATAAAAAAATGTATATAATTATAACATTTCCAAAAAAAAAATCTATAATAACAAGAATATAAAGAAAAGAAAGAGAGTGGCAGCTCTAACACTATATAATATTATTATTATTATTATTATTTTATTAATATATTTGTCTAAAATGAGGTGTAACAAACGCATTCAATTAAATGTGTTTTGTTGGATGTGTTTTATTTTAGAAAATAAAATATCCAAAATTATCATAAGCAGGCCAAAAAATATTTTATTTATTTTTAATAAAAAAAAAAGATTTTTGATGAAATAAAATTTATTTATTAGTTTATGAATTAATTCATTTCAGCTTTAAAAATCACAGATGATTTTCTGGAAATTTTAAATAAATTGTAAAACGTTTTGTAAATAAAAATTAAGAAGACTATGTATGCTTCACATGAACATTTGTGTGGTAAGTCTTAATTTTTCGCGTTGATGCATGGTTTGCTTTGCTTAAGCAAATAAACCAAAAAAAGTATCAAAGTAATTTCAAAGTTTCCGTCACCTCTCCCTCATCTCGCTCTTAACTCTCCCTCATCTATCCCTCATCCCTGCATCTTTCACTCATAAGCTTTTAAATATTTTTCTATTTAAAAAAAGTTAAAAATGGAAGAAAATGGTGTTAAGTTTGGGCAAGTGGCTTCGGACATACAATACCTGATGTTCAATGCACCATAGAAGCCAAACAAAATAAATTTTTTTGAAACTAAATTAGGTATATTAAAAAAATTCCAAATAAAATTTATAATTCGCATTTGATAATGCAAAATTCAATTCAAAAATCAACATTTATTTAATACAATTTTATGTTAATATAAATAATAGATACATTATTTAGCAAGGTTGAGTAGGTACATTATAGAATGTTAGCAACAAACAAGTATTTCGATTTGAATCTAAACAAAGGAAACAATATAGAATGTATAGCAACATTTTTTAAAAATATATATACAAAACATTAATAAATGGAGAGATCATTATTGAAACAAAATAAACCTACAAAAAAATTTAAAATCTTTCATTAATTTATTTAATTTAAGCAAGTACGCACGTAAATAAAAAAAAATATTAATTAAAATTAAAAAAAAAATTATACCAAAAAGGGATTTGAACTAACGACCCCAACATTTTATAAACACGAAACATATAAAAAGTAGACTAACTAACTTATTTATCTTCAAGTTTTTAGGATACAAGAAGAAATTATATGAGTCATTTATTTATTTTTTGTGTATCTATTACTAGAATCGAAGCATAATATGCGTTATATAAAATATAACGGTTGCAATTTAAATAACATACTTTTAACATAATGAAATTAGAAATAGTTTTTAATTAGAAAAAGTTCTTCTTTCAATTGACCAATTAGAAAAAGTTCTTCTTTCAATTGACCTTCCGTCATTCTGTGACGGGTCAACAGCTAGTGTATATATAATTGAATTGAAACTATTCAAAGTATCAAATTTAAATTATATATATAGCCATGTTATATATCAGCGATACCGAACCTAAGATCCACGTGTCAAGGATCACACTAGACACTGGCTAACGAAACGATTTCAAGTGACCCACAAGTTGTTTTGTTTTTCCCGAAAAAATTCAAAATATATTTTATAAAATTCTAAATTCCAAAATTTTCAAAGCAAAGGCAAAATTTACAAAGTTTTCTTCATATATTTAAAATAGGACATTTATTACTTTGATATACATTTATTAGAAGAAATAAAACTGTTTTTGCAAGACGAATTATCAAATATGGAATGGCTATATGACCTAACGTTTTTCTGTGATATCACTCAACATTTCAATTGAAAAATTTTCCATATCTGCAAAGAAAAGTAACTGAAAACTTTGCAATAGTATTTAAAATAGGACATTAGGGAACCTACAAATTGTCTAAAAATCACTTTGTGAAAGTTTCGGAACTCTAGCTCTTTTCACAGGTGAACTAACATAATGTTTTCCAGATACAATAAAAAAATACCACCCATTTTTATAAGTCTAGAAAAAAATCAAAATTTAGACTCACACCTATCGGCTGTCATTCTAAACCTGCATGAAAAAATTAGCCAACTTTCAACAAGAGACAGAAATTCTCCTTTCACAGGTGAACTAACATAATGTTTTACAGATACAATAAAAAAATACCACCCACTTTTATAAGTCTAGAAAATAATCAAAATTTAGACTCACACCTCTCGGCTGTCATTCTAAACCTGCATGAAAAAATTAGCCAACTTTCAACAAGAGATAGAAATTAATATAAGATTTAATAGATTAATAAGATTAAGTGTTATCAGTAGTATAGATATAATATAAAAACCTTGTACTTAAATAGCCCTTTTATTGCACTTGCATAATTCCAATAATTGTTTTTAATAAACAATTCTCGGAAATAATAACATTTATATTCATGTCTAAATGATTTCCGCTATAAACTAAAGTTACAATACACCCTTAAGGTCATTAACATATTACTAAGTAAATTACTAATATATATTAAGTCAGCAACACTTTTAAGGTAAATCGATTGAACATGATTTTACAAGCCTATATTAAACCAATAATGTTATGTAATCAATTATTAAGAATAATTATATTTATTAAGAATTCATGTTAGTAATTAAGAATCATATTAATAAAAGCTGACTAATGCAAAATAAGTTGATAAAATCTTAGTATAAATAGAAGCTAAGAATTATTATTCCAGAAGCTAAGAGTTATTCCAGAGTTCCAGTCTGGCTATCGAAGCCCTAACATAGTAACATAATAATAAGTCTTTAGTGGAATTTTCAAAATAAAATAACTGTAAAAATAAATAAAGTGTTTTTTTTATAAATACTAAAATCCAGTTATAAAATTGGCGCAGTCGGTAGGATACACTAAGTGAATAACATTTGATACTGCACAAGACACCAATTGCATAAAAGTTTACTTGAGCCTGGGTAAACGGTATCAAATCACTTGCATATCAATACTTATTAGTGTATCTCTGCATTACATAGTCTCAGCTAAGGAGCTGTACTATTAAACGTCTAACTTACGAAGCAGAAGTTTGTAAGTTTTGAACTAAAAACAATATATACTGTGAAACAAGACTTTTTTCTTCGTTATCCTTAAGTGCAGACTTAAGGAACAATAATATATAAAAAAGTGTGCTAGTTGAACTACTGATACCTAAAGGTATAAAAAGTGAACCTTCAATTTACACCATAAAAGTATCAAAAAACAGTTGATACAATTAAAAATAAGTTTCCAGGCCGCAAATATAAAAATTGTTAGGCCAACAACTTAATAAAACAGTACAATTGAAGAGGAGACACAGGCCGCAATTAAAAAATATGTTAGGCCAACCATTCAACAAATTGTATACATAGAAGAAAACAAGGTTTTTTTTTTAAAAACTAAAATTAAACAGGGGCCCAGTGCGCTGTTTAATAATTAACAACAATAACAACAGTAACACCAACGTCAACACAACAACAGTAATAGCAACATAAACAATACCGCTATCAAGCTTAATTAATTCTAAGGAAAAAATTTTAAGTAGACTTTCTTAATACATTTGTAAGCAAATTCTTTGTTAAAAATGGCTAATAATAACAATCGCGTCAACAATTTAACTTTTGATCCGTTAAAATATTTAGATAGATTACCTACATTTAAAGGTGACAGTAGGGACTTACAGACTTTTGTCAATTTAGTAGATAGAATACATCCAATGTTAATAACTTACGACGCATTAGCACAAACCATTTTTTCAGGTATTATTAAGAGCAAACTATTAAGTAGAGCTAGGGAAATAATAGAAATCAATTGTCAAGCCACTTCACGGCCTGGCATGAAAACAATATTACAAAACAATTTTGGAGAAAAGAAAAGCATGGATGAATTATTCGACGAGCTATAACATTTAAAAATAGTAGTATAGAATTTTACAACGAAATTAAAAATAAACTTAGATCCTTAAACAATAAAACAGTAATTGTACTAGGCCAAGGAGCCGCTGCAAACGAATGCGCGCGGAATAACATGCGAACCGCTTTAAACATATTTAAATCTAAAATACCTGATCCTATGAAAACCATCTTAGCCTGTCGGAACCCCGATACTTTAAAAAACGCAATAGATATTCTTTTCACAAGTGGCCATGCCTCTTTAAATTTCAATAATCGTAACAACATAAATAATAACTGTGGTAACCCTAACAAAAATTTTAATTGTAACATAAATAACTACCGTGGTAACCTTAATAACAATTTTAATTGTAAAAACATAAATAATAATCATAGTAACCCCAATAAAAATTTTAGTCGTAATAACACAATTATCAATCGTGGTAATCCCAATAATAATTATAATCGTAATCACAATTATAGTAGAAATTATAAACGTGCTAACCAAAATTTTAACCAAAATAAACCACTGAGTAACCCAAATCAAAACTTTTATAAATCACAAGGCAACCCTAATCAACGTCATTACCAAAATAATAACTACTACCAACCTAACCAATACAACTTTAATAACAACGACAATCATAATAATTATTATAACAATTCTAGAAACCCTCAACACCCAGAACCAATGGATGTTGACATAAATACAAATTGTAAAAACCCGGCAAATCAAATTGAAAATTTTCCATCAGAAGCCTCGAACTCTCATTACCTTATATCTTAATCAAAACCCATTCACAACCTTTAAAATTTTTAATAGATTCAGGAGCAACTCACTCCATAATAAACCCTAATATATGTCATCCTAGATTAATAGAAACGTTAAAAGAAGACGTGCAATTAAAAACAGTTACAAATGTTGCTAATATAAAACAAAAAACTAAATTCCCACTTTTCGAAGAGTTTGGCGAAACTAAAACGAAAATAGAAATGTTTGTCTATCATTTCCATGAAAATTACGACGGACTAATCGGAAACGATATTTTAATAGCTTTAGAAGCCATAATCGATTTAAAAAACAATATTCTTATAACTAAGGGAAAACAAATCCAATTACACTTATCTAATTGAAATCATGAAAATACTTCAACTTATCCTGAAGAGCAGAAGTCTTCAGATAACAAAATTACAAATAACTCTTCATCAAAAAGTAAACTTAAATTAACACCTAATATATTTAACTCTAAACAAGCAATAAATCAAATAAAAATAGATAAACAGAATTATAACATTGAGCAAAAAATTAATTATAAGCCCATTATAGATAAAGTACGTATCCAACATTTAAATTCAGAAAAGAATAATTTATTAAATGTATTAAAAAAATACAAAGATGTATTTTACCAAGAAGATTGCGATTTAAGTTTTACAAACGCTATTAAACACCAAATCAGAACAACTAATAATATCCCAATTCAAGCCAAAAAATATAAATATCCATATATACACAAAATAGAAATCAAAAAACAAATTCAAGAGATGCTAGACAATGGAATTATTCGTCATAGCAACTCACCTTATTCTGCTCCAGTCTGGATAGTACCCAAGAAGGTAGATGCCAGTGGAAAACAAAAATAGAGATTGGTAATTGATTATCGAAAACTGAATGAGATTACAGTAGACGATAAATTCGCAATTCCAAACATCGACGAAATTTTGGACAAACTTGGTAAATGTCACTTTACCACTTTGGACTTAGCAAAAGGATTTCATCAGATTGAAATCGAAGAAAGCGACATTCATAAATAAATAAAATTTGCCTAGTGTATCTTAATGATACAATAATTTTTTCAACATCTCTTCAAGAACACTTAGACTCTTTAATAAAAATTTTACAAGACTCAGAGAAGTAAACCTCAAAATTCAAACGGACAAATCCGAATTTCTAAAAAAGGAAACAGAATTTCTTGGACATACAGTTAGTGAAGAAGGTATAAAACCAAACAAAAAAAAGGTAAAATGCGTTACTAAATTCCCAAAGACGTCGAAAGAAATAAAACAATTGTTTTAAACATTTTAGAAGGCAAAACAAATGTCAAAGTTTCAATTTTAAATATTTTCAATGGCAGCACAATTTTGCGATGCGTTTGTGTTACATTGAACCAATTAATTTACGCATCGCAAATCAAATTTTTTACATGGTAGATGCCCAGGTCTCGATTTATTTACTGCAGACATTCTAAAATAATTACCAAAAAAGGGATATCAATGTTAACATATATAATCAATGCTTCTAAAAGGTTAAATTATATACTAATGTTTGGAAGGTAGCGGAATTAATTATAAGCCTTAAGCCAGGAGAGCCTCCAAATAAAACAAAATCTTATTGACTTATTTCTCTATTACCAATTATATCAAAACTCTTTAAGAAACTATTATTAAAAAGGTTGAAACCTATAATAAAAAATAGAAAACTAATTTCAAACTATCAATATGGTTTTAGAGAAGAACACTCTACTGCTGACAAGTACGTACTGATATAACTGAAAAAGCCCTAGAAGAAAAACAAATACGATCTGCAATATATCTAGATGTAGCACAAGCATTTGATAAAGTTTGGCAAAAGTCTTAATTTATAAGTTACGACAGAATGGACAGTATTCTATACTGCGAGAAATAAGAGAGTGTGCCTCAATGAAGTATCTGCAGTTTAATATTATGCTTACTATATTTTAGTGATTTGCCCCATTTTTAAAAACTAAGTATAGCGACTTTTGCAGACGATACTGAAATAATGGCAATAGGAACAAATGTTAGCAAAGCAAAAAATAAACTACAAGAAGCAGTCAAAGCCAAACATGGCCGCGCGTAGTATCTTTTAATGATATGGTTAGCTAAATTATAAATTCAGTCATGTTCGTTAAATGATTTTGTTGATGATGTCAATTTGATATTTTCTAAAGGTCGGGTATTCTATGTGTTATAATTGTAATTCAATACAAATTTTACATTTGAATTGATTTTGTTGTTTAAAATTTGATAAACGTGTGTAACAAACTTGCAGTCAATCAATTATGGAGTTAAGCCTCAATATATAGTATATTACTTCGACAATATATTTATAAACGTCGAGGTTGGAGATAAAAAGGCTCAACGTTTTAATTTATACCGTATTAGATTTTTTATTTTGAGCAATTTGTAGTAGATTAAAATTTTTTGTAAGTGTTCAAACTCTATTTTCAAGCAAACTAAAGGTCGTTAAAGGTAGTTGTTATTTCCATTTAATAAAAAATGGATTTGAGAAAAAATTTGATAGACATGTTTCAAAAAAAAGTAAGAGAATTACTTAAGTTTTTCGATATAAATATTTATATTATACAAGTATATATATAAATATATACATAAAAATAAAAATGTATTCAAATTGAAAAACAATATTGAACCATATTTCTGTTAAAATAAAAAAAATATTCTAAAATTTTCTTGAGAACTGGGTATTTTTGTAAATTTGAAAAAAGATTAAATCGATATTAAATTAAGATATCGAATTTGTAATTTGCTTTAACTTCGTTATGTGATATAATTTCTTCGTTAAACATTAAAATATTTTATTTTTGAGAGTTTTTCTTTTTTAAATTTTTTAAAGTCATTTTTTGAATAGAGTAATTCAGGAGTTAAG
This sequence comes from Dolichopus griseipennis, assembly GCA_963082915.1. Lineage (NCBI taxonomy): Eukaryota > Metazoa > Arthropoda > Insecta > Diptera > Dolichopodidae > Dolichopus > Dolichopus griseipennis. The sequence goes on along the minus strand of OY720441.1, from coordinate 196,406,116 downwards.
TATTTTTAAAAAATTAATTTAAATTATATTTAAAAATTGTATATTTCTAATAGAACATAGGGTAAAATTTTTTTTAATTATACTCTATCTATATGTACATATGATCGAAGCTTACACTTGAATAAATTTATCACATAAAAATGGCATATATTTTAAAAATAAAAATATTAATAATTTACCTTCAACACCAGGCAAGACATCACGATCAGGAAATTTTATCTGAACATCAAATTCTTTTGTAACTGCTTGAATTTTTATTCCTCGTGAACCCATAATACTACGATGATGCTTCTGTGGAATAATAACTTCAATAGTAATTTGGGCTTCCAAATCTTCAACAATTTCCATAATGCGTTGTTTAGCAGCTTCAATACAATCTTTAGCACCTTTTAATGATACCCGATTACTTTCTTGACCCTGTCTTGGAAACGAAATTTGAATTCCTCCGAATTCATCAAAAATTTGCCGCAAAACTTCACATCTTTTAGCTACAAAATGTTTATGATATTTTGGATCAACTAAAATTTCATCTTCTGTTTCTTTCTCAATATCTTTAATAACTGATTCCAGTTGCTCTTTTGCAGCCTTAACATTTTCTTCCTTTCCAATAATAGTAATAAGTTCTTTATCTTCACAGTCAGTACCAGGAAAAATTATGCGAGCACCAGTGGCTTCACGAATTTTTCGTATTGATGAGCCATTTTTGCCAATTATATACCTATGATGTTGTTGTTTAGTGCGAACTTCTGCTGAAAAAGATTGTAATTGTCTTTCATTTGCTAACTCTAAAAGTTGTATTTTAGCTTTTTCTACATCATCTTTCGGCCCTCGAATATTTACTACATCACTTTTTGTTTCAGGAGAAGGAAATTTAATAGTCACACCACCACACTCTTCCATTATTGCAGATATTAATTTCCCTCCACTTCCAATTATTGAATTATAATATTTAGGTAAAATTTTAACTTCCTCTGTAACAATTTCCGAAAGTTCATTTTGAATTTTTTGTATAAGTTCTTTAGCTTCAGTAACATTTTCTTTTTTTCCGGTAATAGTTATAACTTCATTTATATCACCTTCCGAAGGCAAATCAATTTTAGTCTGAGTTTCATCCCTTATTTTCTTAATGTTAGCCCCTCCTTTACCGATAATAAATTTGTGAAACTGTTTAAATATTGGAACTTCAATAACATGTGACGATTCTTGAATATCTTTAACCAATTTCATCAAATCTTTATGAAATTTATCAACTTCTTCTTTTGGGCCACGTAATTTTACAATATCATTGTTTTCTGTTAATGTTGGAAAGTTAATTTGAACGTTTTTATACCGATCTTTAATTTCACGAATTTTTTCTCCTTTAGCTCCAATAATATTTCGGTGTAAACGATGATCTATAATAACATCTTTGACCTTTTCGTTCTCTATTTTAGCGATTTTTTCTTGCAATTCTTGTTGGGCCTTAGCAACTCCTTCTTTTTTTCCTTCAATACGAATTTTGTCTCCATTTTGCTCATCAATGTTAATGTAAAGTTGAAATTCATCTTTTAAACGTTTAATATTTACACCACCTTTACCAATAATGTGTTTTACACAATTTGGATTTACATTCATAATAATGTAAGTGTTTATTGATAGAAAATCTTGAATAAATCTTTCTAAATGACACTGTGCTTTATCAACAATTTCCGGAGGACCTTAAAAATTAAATTTTAAAAAAGAAATTTGGGTAATATAAATTAATATGATTAATTTGAGGTTGTTTGAAACAAATAAATTAAAAATGTAAACATTCAAAAAAGTACCTTCCAACTTGACAATATTTTCCAAACAATAAACATTTACATGTGGAAAATCTTGTTCAAATTTTTCTATGTTGGCACCTTTGCGACCAATTATATACTTATGAATCCAAGCGGGAGCATCTAGTTTTACAGTTTTTACTGAATTGGCTTTTTGATAAACAATGGTCAATGCATTTCCCAAAGCAGTTTGAGGCCCTCGCAAAGTAATTGTATCGGTACTCGAATCAGAAGGTGGCATTTCAACCCAAACTCCGGTTTGTTTAAAAATTTCTTGTAAAGTTTGTCCTCGTTGTCCAATTATATGACGATGTTGGGCTTTGGAAACTTCTACACTGACAGTTGAACATTTTTTTTCCATGTCTTTAAATATTGCTTCAATTTTTAATTTGGCCTCTAAAACAGCTTCCTTTTCTCCAGTAACCATGATTTCATCTTTCATAACAGACGGTGGTGGTATATTGATCTTGGCACCAGTTTGCTCGGTTAATTTGATCAACATTTCGTTATATGGCCCTATAATGAATGGATGATAAATTTTTGGTATAGGAAAACGTTCAAAAGCTTTTTTAGATTGTTCGTCAACCATGGTACGTATTTCATGTTCAGCTTTCTCAATACTTTCTTTTGTCCCCGAAATAGTTATAACATCACTATCATCATTTACGCCTGGTACACTGATTTTAGTAGCAGTGTGCTTTTCTAATTCACGTAGCCGTTCTCCACGTTTACCTAATATTACACGACGATGCTCTTTTGGTATTAAAATTTGCTTATTGGCTTGAGTTTGAAACTGTATTAAAATTTTACGTCGTGCATCTAAAACTTCATTCATCTTTCCTTTAATTAAAAACGTTAATGAATTATCCTTTCCACTGGAAATTTCAATATTTGCTCCGGTTTCTTTCATAATTTGTTGACATGTTCTCAAAGACTCACCTTCGCCAAATTTTTCCGAATCAGAAGATTTGCGTTCTTCAAAAGGAACGTGAAAAACCTTAAAATATTTAAAGAAAAATAAAATACTTTCAATTTATAACCATCAATTTTTTTTTACAAAACTATTCTTTACCAAATAATATGAAGCCATAATAATTTTTTTTTCATCTAATCAATAATTGCAATTATTACACCATTTTTCATTTGGAAAATGTGAAATTGATATCGATGGCTCTTAACCAACAAAAGAGTTTTACAGAATCATAAATTAAAGTTTTGTCTTTATTCATTTTACACAAATTGTGTGACACTAGTATCGCCAGTATTCGAATCGATTGCTATATGAATAAATCCCTTAACCCACAAAGAGTTTAAAAGTTTCATTTTTTCTACGAAAATTTTGAAAACTCTTCCACTAGTGTTCTACAGAGTTAAAACTAAAGAATTAAAATTTTTTGTAAAATTAAATTTTTCATGTATGCGTACAAATACAATCAACAGAAATGATTAACAATACATTTATACATAACAAAAAAGGGTAAGAAATACTAAGATCTTCAATATGATGCGAAATGGAATATATATTTAATATTTTGCATTTAATGTATCTTAATTTTTTATAAAAATCAAAAAATTAAATTGATAATGATAATACAAAATTTTATGATAAATTGTCATCATCCTATAACAAGTTGAGCCTTAACATAATGAAAACTAAGTCTACGGTTATAAATTCCAATAATGATAATAACAATAATCAGATTAAAATAAACCAAAATAGTATAGAAATATTGGAAAAATTTAAATAAATGGGCTTAGCAATAGACAAACTAAATTTCAAGGAGCATGTAGAATTTATGTGTAAGAAAATCGCACAAAAACGTAGTTTCTTAAGCTGAATAAGAAATACATTTTCTATTATAAGAGCCTATATTATCATGATTAAACTGCATTTTGAATGTTGTGCTACGATTTCAGCTTTTCTAATTTTATTCTTGTTTATTTAATTTTTATTTGTCATGACATTTTATATTTAAAAAAAAAATAATTTTAAATGTCATATAAACTTAATAAAAGAATATAACCCAATGTGTTTAAATTTATATGTGGGGTGAATAAATTAAAACCTAAAATTATAATATACATTAAAAAAAGAATTATATTATCAAACAAAGAAAAAGTTAGAAAACAAAATTTAAAACAAAAATAAGAGATTTTAAAGATGAAAATTGTAAGCCAAGCAAATACCAAGCAAATCTAAATGCCATTTTTTCAATCTATTAAAAACGTGATAGTAATTCTCAGCTTTCTCATACACAAAGGAAATTTATTAATACTATAAAAACTATGAAAAAATGTACGAATAATATGTATAGACACAAAGTACAAATGTTCGGAATCGGTAAATATAAAAAAATATACTGTTTAAATACCCTGAAACTGAGTCCCCCCCAAACAAGTGACCTCGTATTGCAATTTTAAAACATTTGAGGAACGTAGAAGGAAGAAGCGAAATCGGTCTGTAATTATTCATACCCATTTTTTAAACAAAGGAATAACAAGCACGCATTTTATTGAATCAAGAAAGGTGTCAGAGTGAACGCTTTTGTTAAAAATATAAGCAAGTATGTCACATATCATTAGCTTTATATTCTTTAAGAGAATGTTTGATATTCCATCATGTCATATTCCACAAGAATGCATGTTTTTTAGACCTTTAATCGCTTTAGTTATTTCTGGAGAAGTATTATCTTGAAAACAAAAACTATTACTTATAATATAACAGATCCATTCTGAAAAAAAGTCTACATTGGCAATTGCAAGAGTAAATTTGTGGAAATAAATTATCCGTTACATTCACAAAATAATTACTAAATAAATTAGCTACTTCAAGCTTATCACAAACATCACTACCAGCTTTTTATAATGAAATACGTCTGCTTTTGCTATTCTCACAATTTAAATTATAATTGAATACTTGCTATTCACTTTGCCTTCTTGGTTCCTAAATTCATTTTTTATAAATTCTTTTTGTATTTTGATTTCCCTTTTTTTTCTTTATTTACAATGTATCTATTTTATCAATACATCAAGGTAATATAATTTTTTGTAAATTATTTAACAACAGAATAAAACAAAGTAAAAAAAAAAAAAAAAAAAAAAAAAATGTAATGATATTCATTTATAACATAAATTTATCATAGAATTCCATAATAAAATTTCCTTTTTTTTAGTATCAATTTTTCTTATTATATTTTATTTATTTTGGTTGTATTTTCAAAACAAAAATTTTTCAACATATTTGATTTATTTATGAATGTTAGTAAGTTTATAGGATTAATTATTAGTTTGTTAGTATTTCTAGTTTTATTAAAATATTATATTATTTTTGATCAACCTCTATTGGTATATAATATTTTTCATGCATTATATCTAATTTATTTAGCTCTACTCCAAATAGGTAAGAGGTAAGTTGTGCGATTTATTATACGAAACATATAATGTGTATAGCGATTGATTACAAGAGGAACTTACGTATTCTTTTCTTTTATCATTAGAAATATGTATGGAGTTATATTTTTGATAAATTTTTCTATATGTTTATTCTAATTTGATTTTTATATCAAGTATCAAACCAAAAGAATTGAATTTATTTACAATTTCTGCATTTACATTATTAAACTGCAGGCAATTATATAAGCAGTTATTTTTGATGTGATGTTCTAAAAAGGAATATTTTAAAGTTTGATTTGTTCCTAATATTGTGGTTGTGTATGTCAAGACTCTTATTTAAAACCAATTTTTTTTAATTGTTTGTTAATGTTTTTGTTAGCAGTTATATAGAGTTCCAGTAATATTATGTTTCTTAAGCTACACTATTTTGTAGTGTATATAAAATCTGGTGGGTGTAACAAAGGTAAGACTTGTGAAGCTAAACACATTTTTTATGCATTATATCTAATTTATTTAGCAAATAGGTAAAAGGTAAGTAATGCGATTTATTATACGAAGAATATAATGTGTATAGCGATTGATACAAGAGGAACTTACGTATTCTTTTCTTCTCATTAGGAATATGTATGTACTTATATTTTTGATAAATTTTTCTATATGTTTATTCTGATTTGATTTTTTTATCAAGTATCAAACCTAAAGAATTGAATTTATTTACTATTTCTATATTTACATTATTAAACTGCACAAAGTTAGAGAAGTTAAGAATTTGTTTTTTTTAAGCAGGTTTAATAGACGTCAGTTATTAGTTAGCCGCTCCTCATTTAGCTATAAATCGTATTGTTTGCATTTTCTCAAATATATCCCTCAGAATGATCTGCATACTTTATTATCGCATCATTTGCTAATAACTGAATACAACCCTTTAATTTTAAATGAAAAATGTCGTCAATATATAATTTAAAGAGTTGATATGACATGTATCTTTGTGGAACCCCTTTTAATATTATTTTATTAAAATATTTATAATATCAAAATTATTTCAGAATTAACTGACCTAATGTAAAATTTAATATCTTAAGCTTTAATAGAAGAATGTTATGTCCGACGCAATCAAAGACCTTTTTTACGTCAAGCAATATGGAGTCATTTAAAAAAGACAGGCTGTTGTGTTAGAGTAAAGGACTTTTTCAAACTTTTTTGAGGAACCAGTTGAAACAATGATGGGACTAGTGCATTCAAATTCGGATATTCGGTTATTCCAAAATCGAAACCCAAAATCTAAAATAGCACAATTTTAGATTTTATTAAACCAACAAAACCAAAATCTCTTGGTGCAATATTATCTTGATGTGCTGCTAAAGATGGCATGTCTGTTCGTGCAATAAGAAAATCAGAAGCAGTTAAAGGTTATCTTGAATATAAAAAATTAAAGATGCCAGCAAGTGAAGCAACAATATGGAAATATATTTATGACTTTTATAATCAAATGAAAAAGGAAATGATTGTGCAAATTGAACTGTACAAAAAGGAAAATGGAAAATTTTCAATAACTGTTGATGAATGGACAGACAATAGTGCTATTAGATATATAAATATCAGTTTACGTGCATATCATAGTAACACAAAACTATTTGAGAATTTTGACTTAGGTTTGGTAGAAATTAAAGAAAAGGCTGATGCTAGAAACACTGAAATATATATAAAACAGAAGCTCAAAATTTCAACATTGATATGGATGTAGATATTGTTGCATCAACTCATGATGGTGCAGCGGTTATGGTGAAATATGGAAATAATATATCTGCTATTTCTCAACTATGTCATAACCACGCGTTACATTTAGCAATAGTTGATTCGTTATATAAGAATAAATATTCAGAGAAAGTTTTTGTTTAGAAAATGATGATAATTTATCTCCCGAATTAATTGACATTGACAGTGATAGTGAACATAACTATAGCTCATTTAATGCTGAAAATGATGACAACAAATCAGTTGATTATAGTGATTTTCGAATTGAAAATACCAATTTGAATTTACAAATTACAGAATATGATTGTTTAGTGGACTCGAATACAAAACTTTATTTTGTTGTTAACAAATTTCGAAAGTCCCCAGCTAAAAATAACATATTGCAAGAATATGTTTTGAAGCAAGAAAATAAAAAACTCCGCCTGCTAATCGATGTAAAAACAAGGTTGAATTCAATGTCTACTATGATAAGACGATTTTTGCGGCTCAAGGATTGCATTAATCATACACTAGTTGAAATAGGTATGCAAACTATGCCTGAGAGTGATGTATTAGTCTTACAGAACTTGCTTAATGTATTGACACCATTTGAAGTAGCAGTTAAAGAGCTCAGTAAAGATAATGTAACACTCGTGACAGCTGAAGGTGTTTATAAATTTTTATTCAATTCTCTTACAGGAATTGATAATTATTTAAGTAATATATTACTTATAGAAATAAAGAAAAGAATGGACCAACGAAGAAATAAAACATTAACTACATTACTTATATATCTTGATACTGGAACTATACCGCGATCAACCGAATATTTCAATTATGCATCCAAAAGTTCTGCTAAAGAATTAGCAGACAATATTATGCAAAAAATTTATCCAGCAAATCTCAATAATAATAACAACAATAACACCAACACTGACAATGATGATGATGATCTACTGCTTTCTGCCGAAACTGAAGACAATACATATAATGAAAATGGACTACAAAAACAGCTACATGAAGCAATCTGTTCAATATCACTTTTTCAAGAAATCCTAGTGGTTCTGCTGAATCACCCACAGCTGGTAGAAAAAAAACTAACAAAAGATTTTAATTTTTTAGATGCGTTCAAAAAAAGAACAAATCAATTAAATATTTTATACAACGGACTTTTGACTATAAGTCCTACTTCAACAGAAACTGAGAGAGTTTTCTCTACAGCTGGTATTATCTAATCGAAACTAAGAAGCAGTCTGAAATTTAAAAATTTAAACGCAATATTATTTTTAAAATGTATATTTAATAAAGAGGATCTCAAATAAAATATTTAATTTGTAATAATCAATTTTACGTTTTTCTATGTTCTTCTTTAATTGTCTTTCCTATTCTATTAGTTATGTTTTTGTTGACTTCATTGGTTCCACTTTTTATACAAACAAAATAATTCGAATAATATCCGAATAATCGAATATTTCAACAAAAAACTATTCGATATTCGGATAGTAAAAACACTCGAATAATTGAATGCACTAGATGGGACGATAATTAGAGTAATTTTTTTGCAGTTTCAACTTTTTATATTGGTATTATAAAGAGTGTTTGTAATATAAGAACTTGTTAGTGAGCAAATTAGGTTTTTTAATATGTGAATTTGTGAACTTAAATTAATAAAAAATAATAAATATTAATAATTTATACAGAATAATATATGGGTTAGAAGGCTTATGCTTTATATTTGTTAAATTGTTAGTGTTAAAAAAATTTAATATTAGTATGATAAAAATGACAAATATGATATGATCAGTTAAGATTAATGAATTTTCCATTAATATTAATTTTAATGTATGTATATATCATTAGTATTTCTAATTTTAAAAACCTTTGATTCAGTTTTTCTAATATAAATATGTTGTGTTGATCCATAGAAATTTCCAATTGTTGCTTTTTTAATTTGCCTGACTTCATAGCAGAATTTATTGCCACTGAGTTAGATAATCAGTAAAAAAATGTGTTGCGAGCGCCTTCCTCGGCAAATTAATATCAAAAGTGTATACTTTCCCGGGGATTTTTTTGCGGTTCATTAGTTCAGCATTTACAATACTGAGTTTGCATTCCAATACGTATAAATGTGTGTTGACTAAATTTTTAGTGGTTTTATTTTATTTTAATTTTTATGTCAGCCATAATATGTTTACAAATATTAATTATTACTTCCTCTGGTTTGCTTAATTTTGAAGGTAAGCCCGCCACGATTATATTATTTGCTTTTCATCAAATAGTGCAGCCTTTTGTTCAATATTACAAAATATAATAAAATTTAGTATTATTTTCAGCTTTATTTAGTTTTATTTTTATTCCTTTGTTTTCAATGTGAACAAATTTATTATTGATAAATTCAAGCGAGCAACAGAAATCGTTTACAACTGTTGGTTTACAACAGCAACCAGAGTGAACATAGTGCATTCATCGGACGTTAATTGTCTGAGTTCGGTGATATTTTAAATTTTGGCTACTTTTAAATTAATAGAAGGAGCAATAGTTAAATCTTCATAACAACATCACCAGCTATTGCCTATTGGGGCACATCTTACATTAAAGAATTTTCTACATTGATAACATTGAATGCCTTTGTTTTTGTAGAATCCTTTTTTGCATTTATAGCATTGTTAGACAATAATTATTAAAATATTTCTAGATATTAGGATATATTTTTTTTTATTTGAAATTAAATAAAAATAAATGGCGCAGTCCGATGGATTGCCGATATTACATTAACTTTACTTCAGTTATAAGTAATTAGTGTAGTGTCTCTTTAAAAACTATTTTTTAAAAATAAAAAAAAAAAAAACAAACAAAAAAAAAATAAAAACTTTCGGCGCAAAAACATTTAATAATATTATAATGAAGTAACTAATTAAAAATAAAATCAAGTAACAACAAAGCAAAACAAATGATGAAAAAGAAACAGATGTTTTCAAAGACAGACGAGTATTATATCATTTATTTGTATAAAAATACATATGAAAATAAATTATTTTATAATTTATTTATTTCATCAATTCATTAATAATCAATTCAGAATAATAGGGAACTCAATACTTAGAATATAGTCCCAATGCACACAAGAGAACTTATTACCAAGTGCAAAATACAATGTTGGAACTTCAAAGTAAACACTGACGAAGAAGTTACGGATTTATAAAAACATGAAAGTTTTAATTTTTAAGTCGTAAGTCGTTTTAAGTCGTAATTGAAGAGCTAAATAGAGAAATCTCATAAATTTTTTACTAAGCAAACTTATCAAGATTCTCGAGGAGAAAATTTATAAAACTAAATATATATGAATTTTTTTTATTTGTATGATTTTTTTGAATATGAAAAAAAAAAAATTAATACCGAATTTTAGAAGAAGTATAAGAAATAATTCAAATCCATTATAATTCAATTATTTCATCAATTCATTATTAATTTTGATTAATGCTGAAATCAATACTTAGGATATAATCCCAATGCACTGAAAACCTATTATCAAGTGCGAAATATAAGTTGGATCTCCAATGTTAACGTTTAATTTTGGAAAAATATACACTAGTGAATAAATTATCGATTTATAATAAAAAAAAAGTTTTAAAGTCCTATTATCCCTTCAATGAAGAAGGTTCTAAAAATTTTTACTAAGTAAACTTACGACGATCTTCGACCTCCCATAAGTGAGGCCAAAAATTTTGCAAAAATAGAATTTTGGATAACGGTAAATTTTAGTACCGTATGGCAATCCTATACATTTGGCATTCAAAAATTTATAAAATTTATAAAAGTCTTTCACCGATTTCAGATTGAAAATATAGTTAACGGAACTCTTGTTATAACAATTTAAATATATGGTTTTTTCCGACTTTGGGGGGCTGTTACTTCTTATCGGATGGAGCTACAAAAAAAATTCTTTCATTTTTTATTCTTTGTTTTATTTTACCTGGATTGACGTGGAATCTTCGAAAGATACAAACTGTATCGTAGCAGAAGTGTATGCCGGATTCTTACCGAGCTAAACCACATCCTTCCCGTTGTTTACTTTATACTCTATATTCTAATTGTCTTTTTCCTTTAAGCCTACCTGTAATAATCCGATTATTTATTAACTTAGCAGCTTCAATATTTATATGCCCTTCTAGACGAGCTTTATGCTTTATGGCATATCTACTTATTTCATCTATAATTTTGGGAATTTGTAAATCTCTATGAATGTCACTATTACGTACATACCAGGGAGCACTTATTATGTTACATAGGACTTTATTCTGAAAGGTTTGTATTTTGTTAATATGCGTTTGCTTGGCACAACCCATAAGTTGAATGCCATATAACCATATAGGTTTAATTACTTGGTTGTAAATTAACTCTTTGTTATATATAGTTAATTTAGACTTACGAACTTACACCAGTAACTTTCTCTATATTTATTTTCAAGTTCTAGTTTTTTCTTCTTCACATGTTCATTCCACCTTAGCTTGACATCCAGTGTCATTCCTAGTATTTTGCTGAATTTTCGATTGATACAAATATTTAAATATTTAAATTAACATGAATAGTTTTACTTTCATTTAGTTTTATTTACCATTGGCAAAGATAATGAATACAACTAGATGTGCACAGTTCATATAAAACAAAAACCTTAAAATTAAAGCTCTTTAAAATAAAAAGAAAGAAATAAAAAAAAAAGCTTAAAGCTTTATACTCTCTTCATTATTAAATTAGAGAACGAAAAAAAAAAAAAACAAAAACAAAATAAAAGCTTTGTTGACTCTATTTTTTTATTAAAAATTTTGAAAAATGAATAAATACGATTTATGAAATTATAATATATCGATGGCTCCAAATTATAACTATGTAAATCTAAAATGATGTTTTAAGAAAAATGAGTTCAAAAATATTGCAAATATATTTTATTATAACTTTGTTATTTTTTTGAATAAATTAAGAATACAAATTAAAATTCGGGATTTTAAATGTAAAATTGAAAAAACCGTTGAAAAATATTTCAAACAATTTTATTCTGTGATCTTCAAGACTTATGACGTTCTTTACGGCATATTTTTCTTTCTTTATTTCTCCTAAAAATGCTAATATAAGAAGGTTTCGTTTGATTTACATTCTACCTTGTTTTAATTTTGTTTCGTTGTAACTATACTTAAAACCAAAAAAATATTATAAGAAATTTAATTATAAAAAATTAACAAGTAAAAAAAAAAATATATGAATTTACTTATACCTAGGACAAATATTTTAATTATCAAACTTGACTTATGTCGTTATTTTTTGGAGCCATCGAATGAGTATATGATCTTTTAAATTCAGAAAATAGAAATCTAATAAAGAAAAAAATTAAATTTCTTGTATGTAAAATTTCTTGCATATGAATAAAATAAAAATCTATTAAACTTCATTCAACAATAATATTTAATACATGTATAGGTACATATCGCATTCATATACATGCTTACAAAAAAAAATGCAAATAAAAAATTCTTTCTCAAATTATCTTCTTTAAATCTTTATCTAAAAACCTTTTTATGAAGTAAAAAAAAAATCTATTAAACTTCATTCAACAAAAATATTTAATACATGTATACATATCGTATTCATATACATGCTTACAAAAAAAAATGCAAATAAAAAATTCTTTCTCAAATTATCTTCTTTAAATCTTTATCTAAAAACCTTTTTATGAAGTAAAAAAAAATCTATTAAACTTCATTCAACAATAATATTTAATACAATTATACATATCGCATTCATATACTTGCTTACAAAAAAATTGCAAATAAAAAATTCTATCTCAAATTATCTTCTTTAAATCTTTATACTATAGTTAATCGACAATCACGTGACATATTTATATTTTTAACTCTCTTAAAAGCTTTTTTAATTTTTAACGTGTATGAATGTGTGATGATATTAGACCCATATTAGGGTTTTATTTTTTAAAAAAATTTTTATATGAGAGTGCACATCTAGTTGTATTCATTATCTTTGTTGTATTCATTATCTTTGCCATTGGTTACCAATTTTCCTGAAGCTCGTCAATATTCGATCCTACTGCCAATATTGCAGTATCGCAAATGTTGCTATATTTCGGCAATTATTTAATTATTCTGGAAATTTTTAATTTCATTTTTATTATAATTCTTTTTATTTCTGTTTTTATTTATATTTTCTTTTTGATTTTTGACGTCAGATGTAAATTATTTCTTCTAAATTTTAATATCTTTAAATACCTTATGTCTGATAATGATGTTGCGTTTCAAATGTAAAGGTGAATAGTTTTCATATCTGTATTTAAGGTTTTGGTGATTTCTTGATTATTTTTTTTTTTTTTTTTTTTATTTTTTTACTTTATTTTATTTTTTTACTTTATTTTATTTTTTTCAATACAATTCTTTAATTATTTTTTTTGGATTTTCTTATATCTTACTACGACATTTTCTTTTTTTATTTATTAACTGTGATATAAACAAAACATAAAGTTTTGGTATAAAACATAACAGAAAATTCCATATTTAATAAAACAAGTAAAAGTTACTTACAATCTAAAGGATACATATATATATGTATATTAATAAATATATACAATTATTCTATAACATAACATAATAAAAATTATGTTATGTGTAATTCACTCCTGCGTTATTCTGTCCACTTGTGAGGGATTGTTTCTCAATAAATACTTTAGTTTTTTTACAAAGAGATCTAAATTTGAACACTCCTTTAAATCCAATGGTAGATTGTTATAAATCCTTATAGCTGACGAAAGGCAGCTGTTGCGTGATAACTCAGTTCTTGATTTGGTATGGTTTAGGTTGTTTAACTTCCGGGTATTATAATTGTGGACACAACTTCTTTTAGTAATTTGAATTGCTTTTTTATAAATTCCTTTTTCCAGTTTGAAAATTAGTTTAGCTTTTTCCAAAACAATGATTTGAGATAACTTCAGGTAACCCGTACGCTTAAAAATTACATCTGTTGGGGTAAGCCAATTAAATTTATGCAAACATTTTATCGCCTTGTTTATTATGATTCCAATTTTATCTTTCAGCCAAGTGGAACAGCTAGACCAATTACATATATTATATCTAATGTGTGAAATAATATGAGAATGATATAGACTGTTAGCAGATTGCCTATTCAGTATAATTCCACTTCTTTTGATAGCACCCAACAAAGGCACAATTTTTTTTTCTAGTTTAATAATATGATCTTCCCATTTCAACTTCTCATCAATTACAACACCTAGGTATTTATAATAAGTAACTCTTTCAATTTCAATCTTATTTACTAGCAGTTTTGGATTTATATCAACTTTATTTCTGATTTTATATACTATATATTTTGTTTTTTCAGCATTTATAGTTAATTTATTACCTTTAAGCCAATTATTGTATCTCCACAAATCTGCATTTATTACTCTTTCTAATTCATCACTGTAAATAAGTAAAGTATCATCGGCGAAGATCTTATATTCAGCTAGTAAATTCGCATACTGGATATTATGAATATAGAGCAGATATAATGTAGGACCTAACACTGACCCTTGAGGAACACCAATATTTATTGTAATCTGATTACTCAGTACTCCATTAATTTTCGTAATAGTTTTTCTATTTTTAAGGTATGAGTTAAGTAGATCCTGAGCTGCTCCCCGTATTCCAATTTCATACAATCTATCAAGTAAGATACTATGATTCACCGTATCAAAGGCCTTCTTTAAATCAACAAATACAGAGCATACATAATTTCCTTCATCCAATTTGTTTATAATTGAGTTAGTAGATTCGAAAACTGCAGAGTCTGTTCCAATTCGTTTTTGAAAACCAAATTGATTCCTATCAAAGCCCACGACCTCTTGAATGAAATCTTGAATTCTGACATTTATAATTTTTTCAAACACTTTTCCTACGCAGCTTGTAAGAGTAATTGGTCTATAATTCGACACATCCAGTGGTGACCCTGATTTAAGTATAGGTATAACAATACTTGATTTTAAACACTCAGGATACATACCAGTAGATAGGCATTTATTTATCAAACAAACAATTTTAGGCGCTATTAATGTTACAACATGCTTTAGATCTGCGGCTGTTATATTATCAGCTCCTGGTGTACTATTTTTTAACTGCATAATGATTTTATATATTTCTTTTTCATCCGTTGGTTGTAGAAAAATTGTTTGACCGTTCAAAATGTTTTTTATTGTATAATTTTCAGAATCAATAATTTTGTCTGCTAATTTGTTTCCAATTTCACTGAAGTGAGTATTGAAGCAGTTTGCAATTTCAAAACTATCACATATTCTAATTCCACTAATATTTATTTCTTTTATTACTTTGTTACAATCATTTGACTTTTTTAAGATACAATTGTTAAGTACTTTCCAGATTTTTCTTTGGTCAGAGCCAGCCAATTGTATTTTATTATTGAAATAATTCTGTTTTGCTCTTGTTATTTTATAAGTTACCTTATTTTTAGCACTTTTAAATCTTGCTAGTATTTCAAGGTTATGGGGATTTTTTTTTAACTTTTTAAACAGCCTATTCCTCTTTTTTATTATGCTTAACAAATCATTTGTCATCCATAAGTTATCCTTTCTGACTCTCATTTGCTTTTTTATTGTAGAGTTTACCTTAGCTCTTTGTAATATATCAATGAGATCATCGACACAATCACTATTATTTGTCACAAGTAGATTTCTAACATTATCTTTAAAAATTTTATAATTTGTGGTATCAATTTCCTTTTTGAAAATAGGTTCCATTTTTTTTACAATTTTATTTATTTTGACAAATACGGCTTTATGATCTAAATTTACAATATCATGCAACTTGAAATCAAATTCATATTTTTCGAGATCTGAAAGAATGTGATCAATGATCGTAGAAGAATTTTCAGTTATTCGAGTAGCATATTCCTTACTTAATTTATTCTTAATACTAATTCCATTAGATTCTAACATTGATTTATAGGATCTAGTGAGCTCTGCATCAACTAATAAATCAATATTGCAGTCACCCATTATAATAATGTTTTTATATCTATCAAAGATTAAGTCTAAGTGTGCTATAAATTCATTATTATTATCACTTGGTCTTTTATAACATACACCAACTTTTAAATCTGGAGTAGTGTCGCTTAGTGAAATAATGATGGTATTGAATTGCTCAAACACTTCCACGACTTTGTGTTCCAAATTCTGTTTGACATAAATCGCCGTACCACCTCCTCTAGATAAATTATTGGAATTAAATTAAGCTGAGTATCCTGGAATATTAAAAAACTTTTCCTCCTCCGAGTATAACCAAGTTTCACCAATCATAATGACATCAATACATTTCCTATTTTTTACAAATAATTCAATTTCGAGCATATTTTTTCTTAAACTTCTTGCATTAAAATGAACTATGTTTAGTTTATGAAGTTTGTTATGCATCATGGAGTTGGAATACTAATCATATAATTTTGCCAATTTTCTCTAAATTTTTGCAGCTGTTCTCTGTGTTTATTATCGATATGCCTCCTAAAATAAGCTAAATCATGAAGTACTTCCTTTTTAGATACTCCTGTAATTTCATGATAAGTAAAGTACAATTTGCTAAGTTCATTATAGTTATTCGGTAAGCCTTCTTGATGGATCAGTACTTTCAAACTAGTCTGAGTAATACCTTCATAACAAATATCATTTTGATTATGGAAGTATGACAAATACATTCTCACATTGTTGTAAATTCTGTGATCTCTTAGTCTGGATATAGCATATACATTTTCACCAGTCTCAACAGATTTATTTGTTAATTTTACAATTGGAGGAACGAAAGGGTCTATAAAACTTGCCTGCTTATCTTGTGAATTAGTTATCGTTTCATCACTTATTTTAACAGGTTTAGCCTTAATAAGCGGTTCAATGGTTTCAGCTCTAACCCAGTTTGAATAATTGTTACTAGGAGAATCCTTCTTTAATTTTTTGATTTCTTCCGTAATTACCGTATTTGAACCCTTTATACTATTTGTGCTTGTTTTTTCATTTTTAATATCATTATTATTAGGCTTAGTAGTTTTACTACTTTTATTTTTATTAAAAGACATAATTTTCAAAAATAGATTATTTTTTTCATTAATTCTATGTTTCTTATTTTGACCTTCCTTTGAATATTGGTTAATTTTGTCATTTTTGGGATCAGTGTTATGTTCCTTTACATCTTTTAGATTTAATTTATTAGTATCACTATCATTATTATTATTACTTTCATTATTATTATTATTTATCTTATTAATATTATCATTTACCTTATTATTATTATTGTCATTAGAAGTAATATTATTATTATTATTGTTATTGTTATTACAATTATTATTATTAATTTTATTTTCAGTAGTATCCATATCAATTTTATTTGCTTTTTCTAAACTATTACACATGCTTTCTGCAACAATCTCCTTACAATCATTCGATATTTTTTCAATACCTTCCGATATCTGTAATTGCTAGTAGCCAATTCTTTGTTTTCTTTCACTCAATTTTTTTAGAAACACTGGGCACAATTTGCTAAATGTTTTATGCTTTACATTAAGACCCAGCTGGAACTTTTCATTATTTTTTTTACAATTTATGCATTCCATAATTTCCTCCTGCTGATCACAATCACTAGTTTTGTGATTCTTATGACATTTGAGACACGTTTCTTGATTTTTACAATCAGCCGATTTGTGATTGAAACCTTTACATTTGTAGCATCGCAATAAATTAATAGCATCAAAGACTTTGCATCTTTCCCAACCTATACAGAGTTTTTCAGCAGCTAAGATTTTAGGAAAAGATTCCTTATCCACTTCAATAATCACGTTTTGCATTTATTTGTTATATTTTTTTACTGTACTTAATTTTAATACCTTTAATTCACTCATTTCCAAAAAACTATTTTGTTTCTTAATCTTTTCTATTAATTCATCACCAGTAAATTTATTATTCATATGCACTATTTCAAATTTAGTTTTAATTTCAACCGGGATTTTTATATCATAGTTTTCTTTCATTTTATTTTCAAGTTCACTCTTAATTATGTCGCGATTTTCTTTTGTGTCCGTTTCAATTACAATAATTCCATTATTCCTAGATTCAAAGTTTTTAATTTTTAAGTTTTTTGGATCTACATTCGTATTTAAGTCTTTTTTTGTTTTATCAGTTTTTTGCTTATTTTTTGGTTTTATTAACAAGGGCAAATTTTTTTTCATTGCTGGAAATGCATTTACACTATCATTTTTTGTTTTTAAAATATCAGCATATAACACCGATTGACCTATATTTCCATTATTTTTACTTACAATATTTTTTAAATTATTGCACACTTCATCATTTTTTTTTACTGAATTTAGAATTGTATCAGTCAGCTTTTCTGTTTGGTTTTTTAAGGTTACATTCAGTTTTTCACTTTCCGTTTGAAATAATAATAAAGTGTCATTCATTTTTGTACACAGGTTTTCATTGTCTGTTTTAAATAATTCACTCAGTTTAAAAACTTTTTCCAATTCTTTTTGTTGAACACTTTTTATATTTTCTAACCGTTCAGTATACCTGTCTTCAATAGCTTTCAATAGCTGCATTGTTTCCAATTGATTTTTTTTTAGTGCACCCTCAAATTCTAATTTATATTGCCCAAAATAATCGGTATTTTTTGCAACCTCAAGACCAATATTTTCCAATATCGAATCAACATTATGAATGTATTGAATACAATCATCACAAATAAATTTAATGTTCAAATTTGAACTCAGCAAGTTACTTGCCGACTGTTCAAGACCCGAGCACTTTACAGCGCAATGAAATATTTTTCCACACACTCCGACGCATCTAATACCCGTTTCGCCTCGTATTTTCGTCCGACATTTATTGCAATCAGCCATACCTATTAATTGTAGAAACAACTGTTAAGAGCATTGACATTAAATAATTTTGTTTGTTTTATTTTTTTATTGAAATTATTTTTCACCGTTAATTAAAAACACGACCGTACTCGTTAAAAGTATAATTAATACTTTAATTATTGTAATTTATTTCATTTAAATTTTCCTCCTTTTTATTTTCCATAGCTCTTGTAATAATATTTATATTGTTTTTTGGTATCATTTTCTTAAGTTTGATTGAATCTATTTTAATTCTCGAAAGTGCATCAGCATTTGTATTCATTTTGCCTTGCTTGAATATAATCTCAAAATCATAAACCATTAAATCTCACGCATAAAAATCCATCATAATGATCGTAATATAAAATTTATAAAATGTAATAAAGTTGCAATTAAAAATATTGACGAAACACACAAAACAACAAACCACAGAGGAATTTTAAAAAATTATAACAAATTAAGAACAAAGAGCTAATTTGTAAATTTGTGAACAACTGTGATATATGTTTTTTTGCGAAAACCGGATAAATACAAATTCGAAATCAACGAATTCTTCTGTTACAAGAAAGTTTAGTTAAACAATATTCGGTAAGCCCAAAAAATTCATATTTGATAACGAATTCAATTCATGGAACCTTAAATGAGCACTTGCCTATTCTAGAAACTCAAACATCTAAAATAACCCCATATGTACAAATTCTATTTGTCGCGGAAAACTATAATAATAGCATTCATTCATTTACCTTAAAAAACCTATAGATTTCTAACTATAGATTATTAATTGAAATTTGGTTATACAAATCTGAAAATAAATTTTTTAATTTAGAAGGTTTTACTCCATACTTCTCAAACCGAAAAAAAATTATATGGGGGTGTAGCATCCTATAAAACCTCAATATTATTACACTCAACTGAAATAATTACGATACAAAATACTATATCATACTAATGGTTTCCCTATTTATAACAATATATCAACTCAATTTGCAAAAAAAAATGTCAGGAAAACTATCTGTCATCTAAAACTATAATCGATCACTTTCTAACCGACTAATTATTCATGTGGCAAATACGTGCTTATCTGATCATTATAGTATATTTCAAGTGTAGATCTCAAGCCTATAATAGAAAAAAAAAATTATTTCAATTATTTAAATAAAATATTTTTTGGCCTGCTTATGATAATTTACGATATTTTATTTTCTAAAATTACAAAATATTAATATTTTATTTTTTTATAATTGAACACATCTAAAAAAACACATTTAATTGAATGCGTTTGTTACACCTCATTCTAGACAAATATATTAATAATTTATAAATAATAGTGATTGTCTTACATTTAGTACTATAGAGGACGTTCAATTAATAAATATTATAAAAACTATATTACGGCTGGGTGGCACAGTTTTTGAGTGAATTCCGACCTTTAATGCCCGGGTTCGAATTCTAGTGAAAGTGAAAAAACTTTTCCGGTTTTCGACTCGACTCAGCTACCATTCGCCATTGGGTTCAAATTAATGGCATACTCAATTGTTAATAATTATGTATCTTTAATAAAAAATACTTTAATATAACAATATAAACAAATGCAAAATATAAACAAATAATTTAATTAAATAATATAACTCGCAGATATAGAATACCACATAACTGAAAAACAAAATATTACAATATAAACAAACAAGTGATGAAAAAAAACCAAGGGTTTTTAAAAAAGCACATTTTCAAAATTATATTATATTACATACTGAGTTTAACTTTGGAAATATTTACTTGGAAATAGTTACTGCTAACTTAAAAAATTTACTACTAACAGTAAAATTTTTATTTTAAAGTTGTTATAGCCCTTCAATAGAGAAGGTTGCCAAGTTTCTCAAGGATCTAACTTCATCTTACTTCCTACCAACCCTCCCTTCCCCCTCCATTGTTTAGGTTCTAGGAATTAAATTTTGAATAAAAATTTGGAATTTTACTTAGAATTATACAATCTAAGCAAAAATGGTTAAAACTAAGAAATTCTTTCTTCAATTTAAGGAACCGCTTTTAAATTTAAGAAGAACCTTTAACATATGTTAAAATATAATGTTGGACCTTTAAATTTTGTATATTAAAAAAAAAAAAAAATTGGACAGGTATTCAAGTTACAGGTGCTTAAAAATAGCAAAATTTAAATTTTCGAGCCCTTTTATAGCTCCTAAACAGGGGGCTTGACAATAAAATTTTGTTAACCGACTCTTACTAATTTTTAAGGATCTAACTTCTCCTAAAATTTCAAGAACCTATCTTAAACCGTTTAGGAGATATATCGGACCAAAAATTTTGCAAAAATTGAGTTTTATATAATGATAAATTTTAGTACCGTATGGCAACCCTAAACATTACAGCGATATATTTTTGTAAAGCCTATAAAAGCAGCTCTCTTCTACCGTTTTTCGATTGAAAATAAACCTAACAGAACTCTTGTTATATCAATTTAAATATAGGGCTTTTTTGGAATTTGCAGGGGCTGTAGCTTCGCCACCGTTCAAAATTAAGAAAAACCTTTGACACATGTTGAAATATAATTATGGAGCTTTGAATTTTGTATATCACTAAAAACAAATTTGAACAGGTGTTCAAGTTACAGGTGTTTAAAAATCGCAAAATTTCAATTTTCGAGCCCTTATAGCTCCTAAATAGGGGGCTTGACAAAAAAATTTTGTTAACCGACTCCTACTAATTTCTGAGTAACTAACTTCTCCCAAATTAAATTTCAAGACCCTAGCTTGTACCGTTCAGAAGATATGTGTGGCCAAAAATTTTGCAAAAATTGAGTTTTGTGTAATGTTAAATTTTAGTACCCTATGGCAACCCTAAACATTTGCCTTTTAAAAATTTATAAAGTTTATGAAACCAGCTATCGTTTGCCGTTTTCAGATTGAAAATATATCTAAAAGTACTCTTGTTATAACAATTTAAATATAGGGCTTTTTCCAACTTTGGGGTCTGTAGCCTCGTAGCAGGTGGGGCTACAAAAAAAAATTCTTCTACGAAATTATTTTTTTTGCAAAAACTATCCATGGTTAAAATTTCTTTTCTCTATTTCAAACGGTGTAAAAGTTTTTGTAAACATACGGACAGACGGACGGACAGAGTGAAGCTATATAGGCACATTTTTACAAAATTTTTTGAAAATGTGCTAAAAATGGAATTGTAAATATTGAAAATGTAATACGTTCGTACATGTTATAAGGCCTAGGACTATCTCATGTTTAAATTGAATGTGAAATTCAATAAGACCAATTCTAATAACACTAATATAATATGACCCCCTGTTCCAACATGTACCTATGGTATAGACAGGCTTATTAGCCTAACAGTTACCGCTTAAAAAAAAAAAAGAAAAAAGATTTTAATGGAATGAATTTAAGTATTATTGAAGATAATAAAGATTTATTTTACCCTATATTGGTTAATAAAATAAATAAATCATTAAATGAAGGATTATTCTATTATTTTTGAAAAAATATTAGTGACTGTATACTACGTCAATTGGAAATTTACTTGATCAATAATAATGAATTATGTGAAGAACAGTCAGGATTTAGGAAAAACCACTCAACTGAAACTTCATTAAATTGGGTTTTAAATGAATCGAAAAAAGAAACGGATGAAGCAAATATAATCGTTGACTATTCTTAGATTTAAAAAAAGCCTTCGAAACGCTGAATAGAAGAATTATGATTAAAAACTTTTACTCATACGGAATTCAAGGTACGGAACAAAAATAGTTCTGAATTATCTAACAACAGAATTTTAAAAGTTAAAATAGATGATGTATTATCTAATCCAAATAAAGTTGATTTAGGATACACGAGTTGATTTAGGTGCCACAAGGATACATTTTAGGAGTTTTACTCTTTTTATCACACATCAATGACATTAAAAAATCGCTAAAACTTTGAAAAATTTGTTTGTTTGAAAAATTTGAAAAATTTGAAAAATTTGTTTGTTTGCTGATGATACATTAATTTATATAATTAGTAAGGATTTTTTTTTTTTTTTTTTTTTTTTTTTACACGCTAACTAAACGCTAGGAACGGATTCCTGTATACATATATGTAGGTTTAGTTGGAAAGGGGAGGAAAATAGGATATTAAAGGGGAATTAGGTGGTAGGTTGGAAATGAATCTAAAAAGATTCGTTTTGAATTTTTGCAAGTTGTAGTATGGAACGTTATTAACAGAGGGGAACACATTAGATGGAAGCATGTTCCACATCTTAGCAGTCCTCACAACAAATGAGTTTCCATAACCAGTTTTGAACCATCTTGGGATTTCCACAGTGTAGAAATAAGCACTTACTGCTCCTCTGGTGTTACGTTGGAATTGTTTAAGAGGAGGCATAATTGATTTTAGTTCAATAGAGCAAGTGTCATTACCTACAAGATATCTATAAAACAGAGAAATCGCTCCAATATTTCGACGAGAGTTAAGTGGAGTAAGTGTTACTTGCTCGACAGGGTCGCCTATTAGGCGTAAGGCGCGATTTTGGATTTTGTCGAGGTAACTCAAGGAAGTTTGGGATGCGCCAGCCCAAATGTGAGAGTTATACTCCATTTTAGGTCGAATATAGGCTTTATAGATATTAGACAGATCCTTAGGAGAGAAATATGTTTTGCAACGAGACAGAAAACCCAAGCACTTGACAGCTTTCTTAGCTATATCAAAAATATGCTCATTCCACAGCATTTTTTGATTTAGCTGCAACCCTAAAATGCTTAGATTTTCTGATCGTTCAATATTTTCTCCTTGGAATCGCGGAATTGGGTTGAACTGATTTCTTTTGCAGGAAATCAGACAGCTTTGAGTTTTTGAGGTATTAAACTCAACTCTATTACTTTTACCCCAATCAGCTATCTTAGCTAAGTCATGGTTAAGTAAACTAATCATGATGTTTCTTTTCGAGCTGATTGCGGTAGGTGTGACTTTAGATTTTTTAAGGAAATCGTAGGACGCCACTAGAGTGCTGTCGTCGGCGAAGCTATGGATTGGATTGAGGGTAGAGGAGAGTAAGTCGTTGATAAAAATCAAAAAAAGAGTTGGTGATAAGGCGGAGCCTTGTAGAACGCCAGCGTTAATTTCAAAGGTGTCAGACATAAAACTGTCGACACGGACATGAATACGACGATTCGAAAGAAAATTCTCAATCCAATTGCAGAAAGGGTTACCAAGACCAATAGCTCGGCATTTGTTCAAAAGAGCAGAATGCCATACTCGATCAAAGGCCTTTGAGATATCAAGAGCAACAACCTCAGATTCACCGGAACAGCGAATACTGGTGTTGAGCTTTTCGCTGAGGTATGTTAAAAGATCACCTGTTGATCTTTGGCTTCTAAAGCCATATTGCCTATCATGCAAAATACCTCTGCAGTCAAGATATCTCATCAACCGTTTGTTGACGAGAATTTCCATAACTTTGGAAATGACCGAAATAATGGCTATTGGCCGGTAATTGGAGGGGTCGCTTTTGTCACCTTTTTTGGGGATAGGAGAAACATGAGCAATTTTCCATTGACTGGGATATCTACCAGTCGAAAATGATAATGAAAAAAGATTGCGCAGAGGTTTCGAAATGGGAGAGGCAATATGTTTAAGAACCATCGCAGGAATTCCATCGGGACCAGTGGACTTTCTAACATTCAGATTTTCGAGCACTTTCACTATAGTACGTGTTCTAAAGTACACCCTTTGAAGAATTTTAACCTTCGTAGGATCAACAGAGGGTAGTACTGGTGGAGTTTGTACTGTAGGAGGGAGCGTAGAATTAGCTGCAAAAGATTTTGGAAACAAATTGGCTTTAGCAACTGAATCTGATATGATAGAATTATTGTTATCAATCAGCGGCGGAAAGGATGATTCGCAAAAGTTATTCTTTACACTCTTTGCAAAGGTCCAAAAAGAACGATTGCAGTGAGGTAGATTAATTATTTTACGTTTTAATCTTTGGTTGTAAAGAAACTTTAGCTGATTGATAATTCTTTTGCAATTGTTCCTGGCGACTTTATAGCTCGCAAATGAAGACTCAGACGCATTCTGCTTGAACATTCTGAACTGCTCTTCTTTGGATTGAATTGCTTTCCTGCAGATGTCATTAAACCAAGATTTGGAGTTGGTTTTTACCGATTTATAAGAGCTAGGAATGAAAAGTTTCATACCTAGCATAATTGTTTTACTAATGGCATCAGCAGCAAAGTCAACGTTTCTATGACGGAAACACATTGACCAATCGAAATTTCCCAAAAAACTATTCAGACCTACCCAGTCGGCCCGGTTATAGTGCCAGACTAGCCTCTTAGGAATAGGGTTTCGGTTGGCCGATTAATCCATTGAAAAGCTGGATTTAACAAGACAATGGTCGGAGCCTCCAATTGGTGAGCTAACAGAAATATTGTATTTTTCTGGGCTTGAAGTCAGGAACAAGTCCAAAAGATGTGCGTTTTGATTGTCTCGGTCCGGAATTCGAGTTGGGCTCTTTACAAGTTGTGAAAGTTGGAATAAGTTTGAAAATAGTTCAACCTGTTTACCTTCCGGGCTATTGTGACTTGAAAAATGGAGCCAGTTTTTGTTGTGGACATTGAAATCACCCGAGACAGCTATCTCACATTCGGGATTCTTTTCCAGAATTTTATTGATAGTGTCGGATAATTCTTCAATGGCCCCAGCAGTTTCCAGCTCACTGGCTTGGGGAGATCTGTATAAAAAACAGAAAAATATTGTAGCATTTTCAACACGGAGTTTAACCCAGAGATAATGAAAAGTCGGGTTGGAGCTCTTAAGATCGTGAAGGGTGTTGAAAGCTACATTAGAGCGTATATATAAAGCGACTCCTCGATGATGAATAAAAAGCGGAACAAGTGTTTAGCCGTTGATATTATAATTAGTATCGTCACCTACAACTTGTGGTTCGCTTAAGGCAAGTATAGCTGGTCTTTCTGAGTTAAGATGGGCTTCAACTGAATGAAAATTGCATGCTAAGCCTCTTATATTACTAAATTGTAATAAAAAATTTGAGTCCATTGACTACAACTTGCGAGCGGAAAAGGAGGGAAAAAGAATAAATTTGAAAATATTTACTTTCAAATTGAAATATAAAAAAAAAAAAATTAGAAAACATATATCACACATACACAGTAATTAAAAGCACAATGAAAATAGTGAAAATATAAACGAAAAAAACAAAAATTTAAAAATAGTAATAGTAATGGTGCCAGCACCAAAATAGTGGCGAACATTACAAACGAAAATCCAAATACAACAGTTTTTAATACCTTATTGTACCCAGAGACTGTTTGCAAAATTCACCAATAATTAGTGCGGACACAAACCCTCTCAAAACATTATGCTTCTTTATCACACATATAATAATGAAAGTATATATAAAAAATTAACAGCTAAATTAATTTAAGTGAGGGTGAAATGAAAGAAGAGATATTTACTGAAAAAAAAGAATATGGGATAGAAAAGGATGGTTGGTTTAGTTAGCATGCATTATTATTTCATTATTAATAGCGAATACATACTATAAAAAAATTCAGTACTTCAAGTTAAAGTAAATGCCTAATTTTTTATTCACAAACTTTGTTTTAAAACTAAATTAAATGCTGGAATAAAGCATTTACTACATTTTATTCACTCGACTCTATATTTCGATAAAATACTCAGTATGAAAACTATATAATTTTGAAAATGTGCTTTTTTAAAAACCCTTGGGTTTTTTCATACCTTCTTTTTTTAATGTTTACAATTTTATGTTTGAAAATGTTTACATTTATGTTGATTTTATGTTTATCAACAACGTATGCTATATTTCAACAAAAAAAATTTTCACACATTGTTTGTGATGTTGAACATTGTGGAAAATAAATAATAATTAAATTTATAGCATAAGCATAATTTATATTTTAAGGTTCAATATCAATGTTATGATATAAATGAAATATTATTTTTGCTAAAAATACTGTAATTAAATTTTATAGAGTAAGCATTTTTTAAAATATGTAATAAATAATGTCTTTTCTTGAATACTAACATTACTAATTGTTATAAATTCATGAATATTGATTTTTGTTAAATAAACTTTTTTTTTTAAATATGTAATTTTTTTTTCTTTGTTTCAAACTTCAGAATAGGGAAATATGAATTTTTATGAGATAAATTAATATTAATTACCTAAATAAACAGTGCTAAATAAATTGAAATAGATTATTCTTAGGTTTAAAAGATAAAGAAATGAAACATTTAAATTGGATAAGGTGAGTTCTATAAATACTGATAACTTTAAAAGAGTTTGGTTCACTAATTTTTTGTAAATCAAGAAATAAAGATCTTATTGTATATTTAAAAACGGGTTCAGAGCGAACCAAGTTAATTTCAATGAAATGCTGTCTAATCGCGCGAAAAACAGCAACTACTTTTTTTAACTTTTCATTTCAACGAGAACCTATGTATCATAAAGCAGACTTGAACATTTTGGGAATGGAGCTTAATCAAAAATTTATTTCTTCGTCTTATAAATGATCTCTTATAAATCATCGTCGTACACTTAAGTCACTTTTATAAATATTTTGTAGGGAGTAACACCTGTTCAAAGAAATTAAACAAACAATGCCTCCACTCCCAACGGAGAAACAAAGAGGGCAACAGCTACTCATTCCTGAATAGTTGAGCAACACGACTTATGGAAATTCGTTTTCACTGATAAGCGCGTGAAACCTTATTTTGGAACTTATGGAACCTTATTCCACCAAATGTATTCCTCAGAGTTGACAATGTAGATGTTTCAGCTTAATTTAAGAAGAACATTTACATCTTTCTTCTAATTATCCCATCCAATTTTCCTGATTTCTCATAATCCCAGAATCCTATGTTTTCCTGAAATTTATTCCTAATAATTCTTTTACATCCTTATTCTTTGTTCTAAGTTGTACATTTTTATTACAGATCTTATCGTAAAGTTTGGTTTAAAAACGGTTGTGATTTTGATGTGTTAAAGTCGCACAGTTGTCAAAGGACCCATATACAGCTCCAATTGGTGATTTTGTCTAAATTGTTCCGTCTAAGTTTGTATGAACTGTAAAATTCCAGGTATTTAATTTTGTTTTATTAGTATATATACTATCGTTATACTGGTTGGAGACTCAAACATTAACCTTTTTTCTGAAAATACGGACAAGGATAACTATTTGACTGCTTTATGTTTTAGAAAACAGAGGAACAGTTCTACTAAGATATGTACTGGTCTAGTAAACTTAAAAATTACAGACTACTTTTTAATTCCTATTTAGTTTGAACGAATTGTTAATGGTATAAAACTGAGCGCAATACATACACCGATATTTTAAAAAAATTAAATTCGGTGTTAATTACTGAATCTTGAAATGAAGTATATAATTTACGTGATCCATTTGCTGCTTTTAATGAATTCCTAAAAATTTTTGAGACAAATATTTCAAATAGCAGTGCTGACCACTCATGTATATTTTTAAAAGATAAACAAATTAAAACACGATGACGTCAAATCTTTAAAATAAAATCAGATTTAAAAACAATTTAAGATTTAGTGTTGCAAAACATCCAAATAATAGTACATTACGTAAATATTACCGTAAAATTTCTAGAGAAATAAACAACTATTTAACTGAAACTAAAAATAACTATTTTAAATCAAAACTTATTCGTAATTCAGATAACCCTAAAAAATAATGTTGTAAATGAAATAATAAATAGAAATCCAAAGCCTTCAGATATTATTACAAATAAGAATGGCTCACATAAAACGAATCCAGGAGAAGCTGCTAATTTATTCACTTATTCACACATACTGTCACTTCTTCGTTTGACGACTCTAGCTGTTGCAATTCACCTTGTGAAATTGAATTTTACTTACTGAAAATTCTTTAGATTCAAGTATTTTTTTCTTTCTACCATTTTGCTCATATGAGCTTTATAAATGTATAATGGAGTTAAAAAAAAGTATCATTCCAAATTTTTGAAGTTTTATATGATAATTCTGAAGTACGTAGTAAGTTTTGTTTGAATGAAAAAGTCCGTTCCGCATTCGAAAGAAATGGTATGATGAAATCCGTTCGACCGCAAATACTTTTAGCAGATATCACAATCATATGTTTCGTAAAATATTTTTTGTATCTACTAGGTATATTTATAGTTATACCCGTATGACTATATATTCAAAGGGTATAATAAATTTGCCATTACGTCTGTGACGCAGAGAAGGAGGGGGAGTAGATATAGACTCAGTGTATGGATCGGATCAGAATCGAAAAATAAATCGATTTAGCTATGTATGTCCGTCCGCACGATAACTCAAAAACTAAAGAAGCTAGGATCTTGAAATTTTCGCAAATTCGTTTTTTTCCTATAGCCGTCATTGCTATTTAAATCCAGCCATTTTGGTCCATGGGTTCGGGTAGTTGCCATACAACTCTTTTTTTAATATGAGTATTATTCTGTTCCTATTACAGCTACGTGTCTGAAATTTTGCCAAAAGTAGTTTAATTTTATGGCCAAAGTTTCTGCAAAATTTAGTTCGTCTACTGCAGTGGGTTCGAGTAGCTGCCATACAACTTCTTATTTTATATGAGTATTACTCTACACCTAATGAAGCTGCGTGTCTGAAATTTTGCCAAAAATAGTTTAGTTCAATGGCCAAAGTTACAGCAAAATTTGGTTGGTCTACTGCAGAGGGTTCGAGTAGCTGCCATACAACTCTTTCTTTTATATTTGCATTACACTACACTTAATAAAGCTGTATGTTTGAAATTTTGCCAAAAGTAATTAACCGGATGGTATAATGTATATGTTACGGTCATACGGGTATCCCACAGTTGACACAGTCTACTTTACCAAACTCTTCATCGTTTTTTTTATGTTTGTTTAGTATAAAGAAATAATTCAAAAAGAAAACATGCTGACGGAAAGAAATGAGGTTTTGTGCGGCTTTTTTACAACTATTATTATTTTTAATAAATTATTATAAAAAACTAAAGTAAAATATACAAGTGATGATAAAAACCAAGGGTTTTTAAAAAAGCAAATTTTCAAAATAATATAGTGTTTCATACTAAGTATTTTATCGGAATATAATGTTCAAGCTTCAATATTACCGTTTAAGGAAATATATACGTTGGTGACTAAGTTACTGCTTACTTATAAAAACAGTAAATTTTTTATTTTAAAAGTTCTAATAGCCCTTCCATGGGGAAGGTTGCCAAATTTCTCAAGGACCTAACTTCATCTAACCCCCCACTCCCTCTCCATTTTTGTAGTTTCTAGGAATTAAACCAAAATTTGGAATTTTACTTAGAATTTTATTATCTCAGCAAAAATGGGGGGCTACAGAAAAATTATTTTTTTTGCAAAAAAGCAATTATGACCCAGGTATTTCAATAGGTTTTGGTTATGATTATTTCCATTTCTTTGGAAAGGACAGAAGTTATAGCTATACGGCGGTAGTTTGAGGGAACGCTTTTATTACATTTTTTTGGAATTGGAAAAAGGTGCGCAATCTTCCATTGGGCAGAATGAATACCTGAAATAAAGGATAAATAGAAGATATTTCGTAGAGGTTTTGAAATGGTAGAATGGGGTTTTTAAGAATCATCGTTGTGATTCCATTGGGATCGATTGATTTGTTTGTATCAAGATTCTTGAACATTTTCATCACTGATCGCGTTCTAAACTGAATTCTACTAAAGGAGCAGCCAACTTCTTAATATTTGGTGATCTTTGAGTTGACTTTGGCAGTGTTGAGTTAAAGGAAAATTGATTGCCAAACAAGTTCGCTTTTTCTTTTTAATCTGACACAATTGAGTTGTTTTTATCAATAAGCGAAGGGAAGGAAGACCCGCTAATGTTCTCCTTTAGATTTTGTGCAAACGTCCAAAACGACTTGCACTTCTTATGCATATGTAGTTGTCGGCATGTTAAGCATGTTAGTGTTATTTGTAAACATTACAGGTTACGGGTACTTCAAAAAATATAAAACTATGTTATATTTCAACAAGTGTTGAAGGTTTTTTTCTAATTTAAAAGACGTTCTTAAAATTGAAAAAAGTGTCTCTTAATTATTAATCATTTTTATTTCTATAATAAAATTCAAAGATGCAAATTTTGGTGGAAGTCACATTGTAATTCCTTGAAACTGAAAAATTTGAGAAGGATCCTTGAAATTCTGCATAAGTCTACTGCATTTTTATTTCTATAATAAAATTCAAAGATGCAATGGTTTGCATCTTCAAAATATATAAATTCAAAATATTCCCTATTCAAAGACTATTAGGAGTTAAATATTTTCTATATTAAAAATCAGCAACTTAGAGGTTGCATATATTTCCAAGGTTAAAAGTTAATATTGAAGCTCTAACATTATTTTTCAAAAAATATTAACTAATTTTCCTCATTGCATTGAGCTTATATGGATGTAATAAATAAGTTATAATCATGCCTTTCATTGAAAACGTAATTACTACGGGAATAATTCAGATCTTCATCTATTACCGCCTTAAAAATTTTTGTTTTCAAAAAAATTTACCGCAAAGATACAAAAAATCGAATTTTGGTATGATTTTAAAAAAAAATTTGGATTTCATACAAAGCATATTTATTTTAACAGATTTATTTGTTTTGCAAAAATAAAAGATATTTCAAAGTAAAATTTTCAACTGGATTACAGTGTAAAACATAAGGGTAAATATTTTTAAAAAAAATTAAAATGTATTGATTAAAAATTTTATATATATAAATAACTATCCTATCGAAAGCCTACCACTATAGGTCGAAGTGTAAAAACCAAATTTTGTTTTTGTGAATTAATAGTAATAAATAAGCGAAAGAAAATTTTTTTATGAATTTAATTCCATTTACAAAAAAAAAAATATTAGAATAAAAGTACAAACAATGAAAGAAATAGCTTTATACATACTGGAAACATTTTTAGAGTTTTTTTCCCCTGCAAAAAATTTACCCTATTACAGTTAGTTATTTATTTAAAAAATAAATAAGACATTCTTTTAATTTCTCTTTTAATATGTATTCTTTCTTTTTAATTTGCGCTAAAGAATTAAGAAATAAAAATTTTTTAGCTAAAAAAATATTCTGAATTAATATTTTATTAGTATCTCTTTTTCTTTCTGTTATTTACTTATTATTTTATTTTTATTAATTAAAAAAAAACATTTATTAAAAAACGAGGAAGAGTGTAGTAGAGTAGACTGTGTCAACTCTGGGATACCCGTATGACCGTAACATATACATTATATCATCCGGTTAATTACTTTTGGCTTTATTAAGTGTAATGGAATTCTCATATAAAATAAAGAGTTGTATGGCAGCTACTCGAACCCTCTGACGTAGACCAACCAAATTTTGCAGAAACTTTGGCCATTACACTAAACAATTTTTGGCAAAAATTCAGACACCCAGCTTCATTAGGTGGAGAGTAATGCTCATATAAAATAAGGAGTTGTATGGCAGCTACTCGAACCCTCTACAGCAGACCAAACAAATTTTGCAGAAACTTTGGTCATTACACTAAACAATTGTTGGCAAAAATTCAGACACACCCAGCTTGATTAGGTGGAGAGTAATGCTCATATAAAATAAGAAGTTGTATGGCAGCTACTCGAACCCACTCCACTAGACCAACCAAATTTATTATACAAAATGTATTTTCAAAGCTGATATTTTTAGCAAAACACTAATTACAATCCTAAATGAATTTATAAAAAAGCAAACGATAAGGAAAAGCTGTGAATGGTATACAGAAGAATTAAGACTTATGAATGTAGAAAAAAGGTTAAAAAATACCAGACAGCAATTTTGATAAATAATATGAAAGTAGCATAGGTATTAATATATTAGAAATATTTATTCCAACAAACTCTTTGAAACAAAAAATTGTTTTATTAATGATCAAATTGAAAATGCAAGACCAATCTGTGAATATGAACTGTATTGAATCAAAAATATTAGGAAATATTGTTTTTGAACAATTAAAAAACTATTTTAAGAAAAATTATTTAATCGATAAATTACAACCAGGCTTTGGAAAAGGGAATAGTTGTGAAGCACTACTTAATCTGGTTACAAATAATTGAAATAATGCAGTAAATGATAAGAGGATAATTGTTGCAGTATTTCTTGACATACGCAGAGCCTTTAAAACAATAGATAGATCAATTTTATTAAAACAGCTTCAAAGGTATGGTATTACTGGTACTGTAAGAAAATGTTTTGAATCGCATCTAAATTGTGTGTGAAATTGTGTGTGAAATTTTCCCAAAAATGGTTTAGCCAAAGTTTGTGCAAAATTTAATTGGGGTAGTGCACTGCGTTCAATTTGTTGTAATACAACTTCTTGTTTTATATAAGCATTACTATATGTCAATAGTAGTTAACTTGAATGGCCAACGTCTGAATAAATGTACTGGAAGAGGTTTAAAGAGCTGCTTTTCAACTTATAATTTGTTTTGTACTTTACTGAAAGTTTTACTACATTCTTTCTCGTTTTTTTATGATTTTATAAAGGAAATGTAGGCTTTTTCTTGGATAAAGCGTTTTAAAATACTACGTATTTAAGCATAATATATACGAAATTGAACTTTTTGTTTTTCAGATTATATTAGAAAAATAGAAAACTGCAATTTGCCACTAAAATTTTTTTTTAAAGAACAACAAATGTAAAGTAGATAAAAAACGAAGACGATGTAGAGATGGAAAATGTTATGTTATTTAAATTTAAGGATGTTATTATTCGGATTCTTTATTAGCTTTATTTTTATTATTAATATTATTTCATTTAGCTTTTGGACTATTTGATGACAGCAAAAAAAATAGACTTATTAATTAAGTGAGCTTTTGGAATAAAGGTTAACTTGCGTTAATACAAAATATTTGAAAATTACATTGAATCTTTGTGCAAAACGCGTAAACAGGTCAAAACCTAATTAACCCAGTGGGCTTTTATAATTAAAATGCTGGTACAAAATTTTCAATAAAATTAATTTAATCGTTTAAGCAAATAAAATTTACAGAAAACTTCATGTCGTCGTCGTGGAAAACGGGTTAACCGAACTCAACAAAAATTTGTGTCAGCCTCTCTTTTCGACTTCAAAACTACCCTGTAAAATTGGACACAAATCGGAAACGCAAAATTTTTTGGAAGCCCACCGGGCAGAAATGGGTTAATTCATCCGACATTAGTGTGTTAATTCATAATTATGTACTAATGGGGAAAGTTGCAAAATTTTCACTAAGGAAACTTATGATGATGCTCGACAATCTTTTCCTGTTGTTTAATTTTTAAATTGAGAATGAAACGTATTTTCAAAAAAAAAAACTTCTGAGCAGCAAAAAAAATTTTATTTGTTTTTGTTTTTGTTTGTGTTGGTGAACTAAATTTTTAAACTTTAAAATTTAGGTTTAAAATATTACTCAAAAAAATTCCCACCACAAATTTAGTTTATAGACAAGAGGTAATGAAACGAAAGAAAAGTAGTCACGAAACGAAAGAAGAAACGGCTCCTATAGAATGGCCAAATCAAATATATTTTTAAATCTTATGTTTGTTTTTCTTTTGATTTCATTCATTCAAATGTTTACATTAAAAACCAGTGATGTAAAAAATACATTTCCAAAACACAAAGTTTTATGAAAAAAATATACATAAAAATTATTGATTTAAAACTTTTCAAAAGATTTAAAAATGTGCCCATATAGTATAACTCTGTCCGTTCAGTCATTCGTATGTTTACAAAATTTTTACATTTTTTGAATCAGAATTTTAAATTTTTGGCCACACATAAGCTAGAGCAGACCCGTGCAAACTACGGCCCAAAAAAGATATTGTGCGGCCCATTGAATAATATATTTTTTCATACTATTTCATATTTTTTTTAATTTTTTCAAAATATAATTTTTTTTTAAACATAAAACCACAATTATGTGCGTTTCGTGGAGTAAAGTTTTCTATTTCTAACATATAACATAAATTGTATAACCTTAGGTGTAAGAATAAAATCTCGGATCAACTTCAAAATCTCTTTGCGTCTCAGATATTTTGTACTTGTTAAAATCTATAAATGTGAAACTTAAAAATTGCAATTTTTTTAATTAAACAGCAATTCATTATTCACAAAAAACACAAGATCATCATTAACTTTTGGTACATTTATATATATTTTTTTTAATCATTAGGAAAAAATATTTAAAACAGACAAAAAATTTGCAACTTAGCAATAGTAACCACAAAAAATATTTGTAACCATACCAACCATATACAAAATTAAGATTTTTGGGAATTATTTTCTTGTGGAATTTTATGCTAATGAATAAAATAAAATTATTTTGTATTTAAATTTAAATATACATATTATATATATTTTTCTAAATTCATGTTATTAATCATAGCATTTCATGCGGCCCATTGCTATACCCAAGTTGTAAGAATGGCCCGAATGTCAAAAAAGTTTGCACCGGACTGAGCTAGAGTCTTGAAATTTTGGTTGAAGTTATATTCTCAGAAATTAGCAGTAGTCGGTTAAAAAAATAATATTTTTGTTACGCCCCCTGTTTAGGAACTGTAAGGGCTCAAAACTTGAAATTTTGCTATTTTTAAACATCTGTAACTTAAATACCCGTCTAAATTTTACTTTGGGAATATACAAAATTTAATTTTCAACATATGTTAAAGGTTCTTCTTAAAATTAAAGGGGTTCTTTAAATTGAAGAAAATGTCTCTTAGTTTTAACCGTTTTTGTTTAGATAGTAAAATTTTAAGTAAAATTCCAAATTTTGGTGGAATTCACATATTAATTCCAAACCTAATAAAATGGAGAGGGGCAAGTGGGTAGGGGAAAGATCTTCGAATCCTCATAAGTTTTCTTAGTAAAAATTTGGGAACCTTTCTCATTGAAGAGTTATTTGGACTTCAAAATTTAACCATTCACGTTTTTATAAATCGAAAATCTAGTCACCAGGATACATTATTTTAAAAATTAAACGTTAAAATTGAAGCTCCAATATTATATTTCGCACTTTTTAACAGGCTTTCTTGAGTGCATTGGGGATGATATTCTAAGTATTGATTTTACTATCTATATTTACTATATAGATCTTTACTCAATATATTAACGCTATTTATAATGACTAAAAAAACACCTTTTTATTTTTGAAAACAAATTAAAAAACATACAACTATAATATCCGCTGCTTCAAAAATATTTTTGTTTATTTTTGTTTAATTTTTAAATTCTGAAATTTTGCCAAAAGTAGTTTAGTTTTATGTCCAAAGTTTATGCAAAATTTGGTTGGTCTACTGCATTGAGTTCAAGTAGCTGTCATACGAATCCTTCTTTTATATGAGCTTACCTAATGAAGCTGGGTGTCTGAAATTTTGCCTAAACTAGTTTAGTTTTATTTCCAAAGTTTCTGCAAAATTTGGTTGATCTACTGCAGAAGATTCGAGTAGCTGCCATACAACTCCTTCTTTTATATGAGCATTACACTACATCTAATAAAGACGGATGTTTGAAATTTTGCGAAAAGTAATAAACCGGATGATATAATGTTTATATTAGGGTCATACGGTTATCCCAGAGTTCACACAGTCTACTCTACTACACTCTTCCTCGTTTTATTTGTATGATTATTCTGAATATGAGAAAAAAAATAATACAGAATTTTAGAAGTATAAGAAATAATTCAAATCCTTTGAATTAACTACACCAAGTTTAACTACAATTTAAATAAAATTTAAAAATTCATTATTATTTTTTTTTTATTTATATGAAAGTTTTCGGGTACCTTAACTTAAATGTTTGTAGCTACAATTTTTTTTTAAAAGATGAAAATTTTCACTTAAACATTTATAATATACATTTAAATTAACATACTTATACATTTAAATTAATTTTTAGTTTCTTCATTTTTGTTTAACATTTAAAATTTTAGAAAAAAAACTAGACATGATACCTAATTGTAGTTAATTTAAAAGTGATACCAAATTGCTATCACTTCGTATGCTACGCCTTCAAGAATTGCCAAACGTGATGATTTTGCAAACTGACGTCAAATTAATAACATGGCATCAATATCTCTTTTGAGTCTTCACGAGTAGCCAATCATCACTTTTGTGATTCTCATCGAATGCTACGACTTCAAAAAAAAATTATTTTGCAATATGTTTCCTAGGATTCGAAGAAAAACATATTGTATATATGTATATAAATAAGTTCGATTTATAAAAGCTAAAATTTGATCGAAGATCAAAAATAAAATGGTAAGAGAATGAAACTATTTTAATTGCAACTTGCAAGAATTAGCAATTAATTAAATAAAAATTTTTATATGTGAGGAAGCTGTTTACGCATACATATTTACAAACATTCAAAATGATTAATAAATGTTCGAAAACATTAAATTGAATAATTACATTGAATTAATCATAAATAATAAGTAAACTATGACAACAAACATTTAAATCATAAACTATTACAATAAGTCTCCTAAATACTATTGGTAAAATTTTCGAAAAATTAATTAAAACGAGAATAATAAGAGAACAATTTGGGTTTAGAATTTTTTCATTCCATTTCTTACCAATTATGTTGAATTAATATATACATACACACAAAATTTATTTTGTTGAATTACAATTTGGGTCATTCCATTTCTTACCAATTATGTTGAATTAATATATACACACAAAATTTATTTTGTAATCAAAAATTTGTAGGTATGATAACGTTAGATATAGAAAATAGTTTTCGATTCTGTATGACACGATGCTATAATTCATAAGCTAATGGAAGATAAATTTCCTATCTACATAACAAAAATAATTAACAGTTTTGTCCAAGATATAAAATTTTTTGTTTAAATTGGTTCCAGATGAAAAAAAATATTGCCCTTGGCATTCCCCAAGGTTCATCATTATCGATTCTGTACAATATTTTTATCTCAGATATTCCAAGCCTAGAAATTGTGTTTTAGGGCTATATGCTGATGATACAGCATTGTTACTATCTTCAAAATCACCTGATGATATAATTAGAAATCTCGAATCTGGTTTTAAATCCATTCAAGATTACTATCTCAAAGGGAATATTAAAGTTAATGGTGAAAAAACAAAAGCAATTTTCTTTACAAAAAAGGGAAACTCTGTTTTTTACCAAACAGAAATTTAAATCTGAATAATAAACAAATAATTTGCAAAAATGACTATATTAAGTATCTAGGAGTTCTTTTCGATAAAAAACTGTCATTTAAAACACACATTCTCAAAAACGTAAAGAAAATTAACAAATACATCAGTATTTTATATCTCTTAATTAATAAAAAAATCTAGGTTAAAAGAAGTTAACAACATATTTCAAAGTATCATATTGTACGCTATTTTGATTCCGGTATTTTTATAGAAAGCCTAAACCACGTTGGCTTTCTATAAAAAAACCTAGACGAGTTAGCGTATATCAATACAATTTCGGAGGACCAATGATTATAAGCTCTTTAATATATAAATCTGCAAATGTAAAATTAGTAAAATTAAGGCAAATAATAAGTTTACTTATTTCAAGAAAGAGATTAGAACGTTCGCAGTACGAATGTGGAACACAAATTATACATTAATTCTTGTCCTTAATTATTACCGCAGTTTGCAAAATTCAGACGGGTAATTTAAACAATTTGTTTTTTTTTATGGAAAAAAAAGCAATTTTTTTTTTGTTAATTTTGACTATTATAATTTTTTGGTACCTCTATCCAATTCTGAACCAATAAATAATAAGTTAATTTTAATTTCAACTTATTTTTTGTTTTAAAATTCTAACATAGCTTTTATAACTAAGCCTTTACACAACTATTATTACAACTATTATTCGAAAACACTAATATTCGAATGTGGACGTCCCTTCGAAATTTAAACATAAATTAACTTTTTTTAAAAATTATTTCAGCATTAAAATTTTAACTTTTATTAAAAAAATTAAATTAGTTATGATAATAATTCAATACTATTTACTTGTGTTACGAATGAACTTCCAACTCGCATGTTTTTTGGTGGAGCATTATTAAGGGAAACAACTCCATGATTTTGCGGCAATGCCGGAAAAAGATCGTCATATGTTCGAGTTGTTTGTTGTATTTGTAAATTCCCATGCCCCTGAATGTTGTCCTCAACTAGAACAAAAATAATTTTTGCAATTTCTCCCATAATGCAAACACAAATTTGATTATTTACCAGATGTTTCTTCCATCACTGCTGCTTGGTTGAAATTTTAAAAGAGAAGAGTCCTTTTCGTTCCAAGTCGTTACAGTACCACTTAAAATAGAGAATTATTATAAATTATTATTGTCATCTCATAAATAGACATTTATTTGAAATATAGTTAAATAATAATAATAAATTGACAATAGAAAAAGTCAACACCAATTTAATAAAGCGTAGTAATTGAATTAGTCATTCGACCTTCGTCTTGTGCACACCAGTTAAAAATGAAAAATTTTTGTTCCGGTTTTTTCTTTAAAATTTATATTCTTAAATTTTAAACCCCAGCATGAAGCTTATAATGAAAGAGCGCATAATATACCTTAGAAGTTATTCAATTAAAAAATATAATTCAGACGAATGTGCTTTCCAATCCATTCTATTAAAGCAGAGAGAGCTACAGATATTCGAAAAAATAAAACCACTATCTTTTTGATAGGGAATTAAGTGCAACCCTGATCATGAAATAGAATATCATAAAATATAAAAATTAGAATTTTTCAGTACAACTTTTATACAACATGGATTTATATGATTTTTTTTATTTTTTGTTTTTTTTTTGGTTATGTATCTATCGAGTACCGATTTCATATGACTTAAATGATGCGTAGTTTAAAATATTTTAGATAAAAAAATTAAAAAGTGACAAAAAAAAACAAAAAAAACTTTCTTTTGGTTGTTGTTTCATTAAGATTGGTCAAATAGTTTGTCCTAAAAAGGGATGTTTATATTTGTATGGGAAAAAATAAGCCAATTAAATATTATGATGTATTCATGATACTTTGTATTTTGATATTGATATTTAATAATCGTTATTAATATGATTATTATCTATTGTGATGATCATTATGTGAATATGATGCTTAGTTTGTCAAAGTTTATTCTACTCGTCACTCAAAAACTAAAAGATCAAGAATGCAAACACTACAGCTAAAGTTTTGAAATTCACACAAAATTTTTTTAAGACATTTTCTAGGTTTTCCTATTGGTTTTGGTTAAAAACGGACCAAGATTTGGGGGCTGCCATAAAACTTTTTTGAACCGGTATGAATTTCTTTAATAATAACGCTAGGAGGATGAAAATTACACACGGTTAGTTATATAATAGAACAAACACGTAGATGAAGTTTTAAAATATTACGGCTTCATTTTCGGGGAGCTGCCATACAACTTTTTTGAACCAATATGAATTTCTTGAAAACTAATATGACCGGGAAGATGAAAATTACAGAATGACGGAATGTCAATTGAAAGAAAAACTTTTTCTAATAAGAATCATTTCTAATTTCATTATATACATGTACATATATTGTATATAAATATTATTTTCTTAAATAAAGACGAAACTGTTACATTTTGTAATAGGTAGATTATATTTCGATTCTAGTAATTGATACACAAAAAAAATGATTTATATATAACTTCTTCTTGTTTCTTAAAAATTTGAAGATGAATAATAAGTTATGTAGTCTACCTTTTGTATGTTTTAAATTTGATAAAATTTCGGGGTCGTTAGTTCAAATCCCTTTTTTGGTGAATTTTTTTTTTCAATTTCAATTAATTTTTTTTTATTCAATTACGTACTTGTTTAAATTTAAAATTTTTAAATTTAAATTCGACAAAATTGTTTGTTAAAAGATTTGAAATTTTTTTATAGGTTTATTTTGTTCCAATAATGATCTATTTCTCCATCTATTAACTTTATGTAGACATATTTTTAAAATGTTACTAAAATACAAATTGCTTTGAAACATTGCTTGCTTCATTTACTTTCCAAATCAAAGAGCAAGCAACGCAACAAAGCGTACATTTGGCTTTCGCCATTATTTCAGTTTTAACTGAAACTATTGAAGACTTACTACAAATTCATGTGAAGCATAGTCTTAGTTTTTAATACCAAAATGATTTACTATTTATTTAAAATTCCCAGAAAATCTTCTGTGATTTTTAAAACTGAAATCAATTTTTTCATAAACTAAAAAAATTTTTTTTTTGTTTATTTTTTTTTATTAAAAATTAATAAAATATTTTTTGGGCTGCTTACGATAATTTATATTTTATTTTCTAAAATAAAACACATTCAACAAAACATTAATATTTTATTTTTTAATAATTGAACACATCCAACAAAACACATTTAATTGAATGCGTTTGTTACACCTCATTCTAGACAAATATATTAATAATAATAATAATTTAAAATATTAAGACTTTATTTTCGCGGAGCTGTCATACAACTTCTTTGAACCAATATGAATTTCTTCAAAACTAATTATACTAGGAGAATGAAAATTACACACGGTTTGTTAACTAATATAAATAGCACTATATAAAGTTTTAAAATGTTACAGCTAATGAATAACGGGAAACTGCTATACAATATTTGGAACCAATATTTATTTCTTCAAAACTAAAACACCAGGAGGATGAATATTAAACACGGTTAGTTAAATAATAGAAATAGCACCTATATGAAGTTTAAAATGTTAGGGATTTATTTTTGCGGAGTTGCCATACAATTTTTTTAAACCAATTTGAATTTCTTTAAAACTAATAACAGTAGGAGGATAAAAATTACACACGGTTAGTTATATAATAGGACAAGAAATTTTATAAAGTTTCAAATTGATGAGGCTTCATTTTCGTAGAGCTGCCATACAAAGTTATCAATTCGATAACTAAGAACATAATGAAGCTACGAGGTTAAAAGTAAACTGAGCAAGCAAAGTAATAGCACAAATTATGGGGTAGGGTGGGTCAAATTTTTTTTAAATTTTATATTTTTTTAATATAAAAGCATAAGGGAATTATTTTTTTTTTGTTTTATACTCTGAGTGGGTATGTACGGGTATCTAAAGGGTGACAAGGACAACTATAATTTTCATCGTTTACTTTTTGTTTTCTACCAGTAAGAAATGAATGTAACCAGCTATTAAGGAGCTTCTAAAACCCGCATTAAAAAGTTTAGCTAAATATCTACAATATCTACAAAGTCGAAGTTATTTGATGATGTCAAAATCGAAGTTATTCAATGATGTCATAAATTTCCATACAAAATTTAAGAAGAGCTTCAGCAGATTTGCAATCGAGAATGCCAAATTGATTAGGATGAAAAATTTACTTTTGCTTTCAAATTTTAAATTTCTGGACTTGATTGTTTTTTCAAAGATTTTAGAAACTAATGGAAGCTACTAGATTGGTCTATACCTATAGTAATAAATATCAGGAAAAATTAGAATCAAGTGTATGGATCGGATCAGAATCGAAAAATAAATCGATTTAGCTATATATGTCCGTCCGTCACCACGATAACTAATAAACTAAAGGAGCTAGAATCTTGAAATTTTCCCAAATTCGTTTTTTTGAAATAGCCGTCATCGCTATTTAAATCCAGCCATTTTGGTCCATGGGTTCGGGTAGCTGCCATACAACTTCTTTTTTTATATGAGTATTACTCTGTACCAATAACAGCTGCGTGTCTAAAATTTTGCCAAAAGTAGTTTAGTTTCATGGCCAAAGTTTCTGCAAAATTTGGTTAGTTTCCTGCAGTGGGTTCGAGTAGCTGCCATACAACTTCTTATTTTATATGAGTCTTACTTTACACCTATTGAAGTTGGGTGTCTGAAATTTTGCCAAAAATAGTTTAGTATAATGGCCAAAGTTACTGCAAAATTTGGTTGGTCTGCTGCAGAGAGTTCGAGTATCTGCCATACAACTCCTTCTTTTATATGAGCATTATACTACACCTAATAAAGCTGGTATGTTTGAACTTTTGCCAAAAGAAATTAATTTTTATAATAATAATGATATAATGTTTATATAACGGTTATACGGGTATCCCAGAGTTGACACAATCTACTCTACCACACTCTTCCTCGTTTTAATACAGAGCTGATATAAAATAAAATATTTTTGAAGATATTACTATTTAAACCATCTGCTGTTTTTGAATTAGATTTTTTAAACTATTTATGGTTGGTTTTATGTATTTGATTAGCGTTGATAGGCTCAAAGAAGAAACTGGAATCCAGAACGCTTCATCATTCAGTAAATTATCAGTAAAATAATTTGAAAGAAAAGAGAAGCGAATATCTTTTATAAATGTTGAAAAAGTG
This sequence comes from Dolichopus griseipennis, assembly GCA_963082915.1. Taxonomy (NCBI): domain Eukaryota; kingdom Metazoa; phylum Arthropoda; class Insecta; order Diptera; family Dolichopodidae; genus Dolichopus; species Dolichopus griseipennis. The sequence continues at coordinate 196,362,798 of OY720441.1, read as the reverse complement.
TAAGTTGAATATATCTGAAATTGTTTTTAGGTTATTAATCGTAATATTTCTTCATTTTAAAGTAATTTTATTAGCGAGGTAATTTTTGTTAAAAATAAAATTTACAAGTTTCTATTCTTTCTGGCTTTTTTCTTATAAAACTCAAATTTATTGATAAAATAATTATTCTTACAAAAAAGAATCACGATTTATATCCTTAAATAGTTTAAAATAGTATTTCTTTAATAACATGTTAGTACCATTTCTCTTTACTTTTAATCTTAATTTATTTCGCTTTTTAATTTTCTTAGTAGATTATTCAAAATTCAAGACTTGGTTTTTTTGAACTTATTAAAACTAAAATATTTGTAAAAAGTACATTCATTTATGTATTTTGACAGAATACAAATAAATTTATAACATGCAATAGATGAATTAGAATTAGAAAAAAATTAAAATCTGGAATACGAAAGTCGAGTTTTAATTATCAAATATCCATATTTCAAAACAAATAATATTCAGGAAACTCAGAAGGAACTTATAAATTAACAAGAAAATTATCAAAACTTTCTCATACTTCTAATGTTCTGGCAAACTACAGTAAAATATTTAGAAGAATATAAATGTAAACCAATACAGTTATTTGCATGACAATTAGGTGCAGTCATCCAAAATATTACAAACATTAGTGAAACTATTATCAACATCATCCAGATTCTTGAAGGAGTAGCATGCGATGAGTATCACAAAAGTTATGATTGGCTATTCTTGAAGGCTCAAAAGTGATATTGACGCCATGTTGTCAATTTAAAGTGATGTCAATGTGCAAAATCATTACGTTTGGCAAATCTTGAAAGTGTAGCATACGAAGTGATAGCAATTTAGTTGCATTTCTTAATTTGCCTCCGAAGAGGTATCATGTCTGGTTTTTTCTTTAAAATTTTAAATGTTAATAAACAAAAATGAAGAAATTAACAATCAATTTAAATGTAATAGCACTTCTTTTGTTTAAAATATTAATATATTTTTAACATGCATGTTTTTATATATATAAAAACATTTTAGTTTAGGTACCTGAAAATTTTTGAGTTTTAAAAATAAATTGTACATACATCATTTAAGTTTATTTACTTTCTTTACTTTATGTTTAAAAAAAAATAAAGAATTTCATATATTTGAATTTCAATTACTTGGAATGTAGGTTAAAACAAAAAATATGTTGGTTAAACTTCTGAATCTGAAAAATAAAAGGTATACATAATTTTTACTTATAAAGTAAAGGTAATTCAAAAGACTTGAATTATTTCTCATACTTCTTCTAAAATTCTGTTTTAATTATATTATACTAGCTGTTGGCCCGTCACAGAATGACGAAATGTTAATTGAAAGAAAAATTTTTTCTAATAAGAATTATTTCTAATTTCATTATATACATGTACATATTATATTGTATATCAATACTATTTTCTTAAATAAAGTCGAAACTGTTACATTTTGTAATAGGTAGATTATATTTCGATTCTAGTAATTGATACACAAAAAAATGACTTATATAACTTCTTGTTGTTCCTTAAAAATTTGAAGATGAATAATAAGTTATGTAGTCTACCTTTGGTATGTTTTAAATTTGATTTTTGATGTTTTGAGTTCAAATCCCTTCTTGATGAATTTTTTTTTTAATTTCAATTAATTTTTTTTTATTCAATTACGTACTTGTTTAAATTTTAAATTTTTAAATTTAAATTCGATAAAATTGTTTGTTAAAAGATTTGAAATTTTTTTATAGGTTTATTTTGTTTCAATAATGATCTATTTCTGGATCTATTAACTATATGTAGACATATTTTTAAAATGTTTCTAAGCTCTGTATATTGTTTTATTCATAACCTTTGTTTAGATTCAAATCGAAATATTGTATATTGCCAATATTCTACAATGTATCTACTCAACATGTTTAATTATGTACCTATTTCTATGGACATGAAATTTAATTATGAATTGAGTTTTGCATTATCAAATGCAAAATAAATTTTTTGATTTTTTTTATTATACCTACCTAATTAAGTAAAAAAAATATATTTGCTTTGATTACTATGGTGCAGTTCATTTGGCTTTATTTCAGGGATGAGATGAGGGAAGTTTTGAAATTGCTTTGAAACATTGCTTGCTTTATTTACTTTCCAAAGCAAAAAGCAAGCAACGCAACAAAGCGTACATTTGGCCTTTGCCATAATTTCAGTTTTTAATTGAAACTAATAAAGACTTACTACAAAACTGTTCATGTGAATCATAGTCTTAGTTTTTAATACCAAAATGATTTACTATTTATTTAAAATTCCCAGAAAATCTTCTGTGATTTTTAAAACTGAAATCAATTTTTTCATAAACTAATAAATAAATTTAAGTTCAATAAAAAATTTTTTTTTTATTTTTCTGTTTATTTTTTTTTTTTATTAAAAATTAATAAAATATTTTTTGGCCTGCTTACGATAATTTATGATATTTTATTTTCTAAAATAAAACACATTCAACAAAACATTAATATTTAATTTTTTAATAATTGAACACATCCAACAAAACACATTTAATTGAATGCGTTTGTTACACCTCATTCTAGACAAATATATTAATAAATTATTTTATTTTCATATTGAAAAGAATCATACAAATTATATTATATACTTTTATTTTCATATTGAAAAGAATCATAAAAATAAAAAAACCCATACATATTTTTTTTATAACTTTTGGCAAAAACAAAAACTCAAAAGTCAAAAAAAAATTTTAATGTCTACCACAAACAAAATTGTAATGTCTACTACCTCAAAAAAAAAGTCTTCAAGAAAAGCTAGACGTGATAATTTTTTTTAGAGAAACGCTTCGTATGAAATGATGAGCCTTCAAGAATCGGAGTGTATATATAAAAATAACTAGCATTAATATTAAAAATATTTGAAAACGTTGCAGAAGGCATATGAAGTAATAAACTATTAGATGTTATTCAGAAACCAAAAAAAATGCAGTTTAATAAAAAATTTAATTAATATAATAGCAAAAAAATAAATCTTTAAAATTAATACGACAAATTATCTAAAACAGTAAAATTTAAAATTCTAACATGTTTGTCGCCTTCTCTTTTTCTCATAAATATTATAACAATGTTTAAATATTCAAACGAATTTGTAATCTTTTTCGAGTTGAACTAATTTAGCTTTTTTTAATAATTCTTTCATATATTTAGGGACGGAATCTGTTTATTTGCTCATCTTTGTGCATTCAGAATCTTCAACATCAACAATATCTGTGTTTAACTGGTTCTTATTCTCTTTTCGTTTTTTAATTGTCTTTTGTTTTACAATGTAAGAAGAGAGTTGATCAAAAACTATGCTGCTGATATTACTGTTTGTATTTTTTGTACTCAGAGAAAAAAGAATTTAAGAATAGTGATTTTTCTTCTTAATGTCGTTTTTTCTAAATTAGCATTCAAACATTAAGAATTTTTAAAAACATAAATTTTTGATTTTTTTCAATACAGTTTTGCAGTCGATATTGTTCTTCCAAACATAACTTATTTTATTTTATTGATCATCCAAATCAGTTCTTTTACTAAAAAGATAGGCAGACAACAAGACCTTGTTTTTTTTCAGACCATGAAAACTGTTGGACCATCCCATAGCTAATTAACATTCATTAATAAAGATGACTGCCATCCTCCAATGGATATAATTCTCAATATAAATCATTCCAATGAACCCCTTTATTTTGAGAATTATCCAAAGTTCATTTCGCTTAAACAGATTACACATACTTAAACTGTCTTTTAGACTCGCTTGATGTGGAATCAATATTCTCTTCATTAATACATATGTCTAAAACAGTTTTATGAGAAGCTTGCAAAATGTTTTCACTCAGTCCCTTGGTCATCTACTAAATTGCATTTTTTGAGGAACAAACGTAATTCTGCATGAAAAAAATCGATGGAAAGTAATTCCTTTGAACTCTATAAAACTTTTCTCGAAATCTATAATAGATTCAAATATTTATCTGATATTCTTTATTAAGATTATTTATTAAGAATTAAATTTGAACTATTTTATGATCGCGACGTTTTTTTGTTTTTGTTAATAGTAAACGCAAGCCTGATGGCTATCTATCAGCTTTAAGATATGAAAATGCAACAGCAAATAACTAGCAGATTGCTGTTAACTTTTGTGCCACATTTTTCTTCAAAACCTATAAAAATGGGGTATTTAATCCAAATGAATTTCCTCCATCTCATTCAACTTTTGACATTAAGAGTATTCTTATACTTCAAGACATCTTAATGCCTCACTTCTTAGTTCTAAGACTTTTAATACCGCCCCGACGGCGTTCCACCAATAATATGAAAAATGTGCCCAACACTTTGTTGAACCTCTTGGTTGAAAACTGTTCAATCTGTCCGTTCAATGTGGCTACTTCCCCGAGTCCTGGGATATTTTTTTTATCAACCAAAAACATAAGAATGGGGTTCGCGATGATGTTGGTAATTATAGACTAATTGCTCAATTATCATCTATTCCCAAATTGTTTAAAAAAAACCGTTTGCTTCCACTTTGTTGACTATTGTCAACAATTTATATACCATCAGAACAGCATGGCTTTCAAAAGAAAAAGTCTACGGTTACCAATCTAACCGAATTGGTTTCTGATAAATTAAAACCAAAAATACAAGTGGAGTGACATTTACTGTTATCAGTAATTTCTTACAGTAATTTCTATAGCGACCTAGTCCCCTATAAAAAGCATAAAGCAATAGGATTTTCAAATCATAGAGTAAAACGGTTATTATTTCACTTACCATGTCCTTTTTATATCTGCAATTTCAGTGGTTTACGTAGCTAACTCAGAAGTCCCACAAGGGAACCATCTAATATTGTATCTGACATTTAGCTTAATACAAACTTTAGTTATATGTTCAATTAGAGAACTATCACGAACTGATTAAGTCATCATTTACAGGTTTCTGGTTAGTAAATGATTTTGATCAAATAAATACGAGGACCATACGAGGCTTTCAAGTCGTAATGTGAGAAAAAGAAAAACAAAATAACATGCGGATTGTAGACTACGGTAGCTAATTAATTTCTGCCCAAACCACTATTAACATTTATGCTCGCGTCTGCCTTTTAGTGTTAGTTTATTAACATTATTATTGAAAGGCTCAAATAGTGAGTTGGTCTCTCTTAGCATTCCCATAATAGGTTCAAAATTCCTGTAATCTGTAGAATGATGTGCCATATAAAAGAGTTCTAAAATTGCTCGGATTATCCCTAAATCTTATTTGTTCACGAATCGCCGCGGATAACGAAATGTCCGCCACTTAACGACGTGACTGTAGAGAAGTGAGATTAATCAGAGAGTCTAGCTTCATAAGGTGAAAGACGAATTGGATATGTCCATGGTAGATTGGGCAAAGCAAACCTTAAAAATTTATTTTAAGCTGATTCAATACAAAAAATATTAATATCACGATCCGGTGACCAAACTTGACTTAAATATTCAAGAATTGGTCTAACTTTGGTAATAAAAAGATGTTTCGTTATAAATGGGTCACAAAACTCTTGTCACCAACGAATGAAGCCTAGATTGAAATAGACTTGTTAACAATGTGATTGTAGTGACTTTTAAAGTCCATTCTGGTATCACCAACCACACCCAAATCCGAAACACAATCTATCCTAGCAATAGATTGGTTATTGAGTATGTAGTCATACTTAATGCTTGAGTTTGAACGTAATCTTGAAAAGCTAATGATTTGGCATTTTTTTAGGTTAAGTTCGAGATTGTTATTTCTGCACCATATCCGAAGATTGTTCAGGTCTTGTTACAATAAATTACAATCTCCAATGGAAGTTGTAGTTTTACTAATTTTAGTATCATCGGCCAAATTACGAAAAGTAGAGTAGGATAGTGATAAAGGAATATCATAGGTCGGGACTTTAAAAAATAAAGGTCTTAAGTGGCTGCCTTTTGGGACATCGAAGTTTGCAATATCCGTTGCAGAAGTAGTAGACCGAAATAAAACTTGATACGACCTGAGTTCAAATACGACCTGCACGAAAGCCAGTTCAAACTATGTCAGTTCAAACTATGTTAGACCGAATGCTTTACTGATATCGGTATATACAACATCCACCAGCTCCTTTGATTCCATTTTTTTGATAATATCATAAGCGAATTCGGTTAAGTTGGTTACCATAGACCTTCCTGTTTGAAACCCATGTTGTTTGAGAATAGTCAACAAAATATTCATGATTATTTTCAAAAGGTTTGGGGAAGGTTGACAATTTTGTAATAGGCCTATAATTTTTTATTTCGCTGCCAGCTCTTTTTTGAAAACAAGATTAATAAATTAACGTTTCAGTAAAATTGATTCAGTAACTTTGATTCAGTAAAATTAAATAATTTGCAAAGAGAGCCAACAAATGTTGGGCACCGTGCGAGTAATTATCTCTAAGAGAAAATTGTTGAGGCCTAATAACATCATTAGTTAAAATAATTGATCTTATGTCAAAACAAGTAGATTTTGGAATTAGATTCTCAATGTATGAATCCTCCGGAATGTGGCAAAATAGTTGGAGATAATCTGCGAATCATTCGAAGCGGTCCCTTCTAACACAAAGCTGGTTGATAACCATCAGTCTTGGGTTAAGTTTTCCGAAAATCATAAAAACTTCACGAATTAGAAAAAAATTGCAATGTCAACATATTTTTTATATAGGTTCAAATACTTGTAGAAAATTGTTGAGGCTTAATAACATCATTAGTTAAAATAATTGATCTTATGTCAAAACAAGAAGATTTTGGAATTATATTCTCAATGTATGAATCCTCCGGAATGTGGCAAAATAATTGGAGATAATCTGCGAATCATTCGAAGCGGTTCCTTCTAACACAAAGCTGGTTGATAACCATCAGTCTTACGTTAAGTTTTCCGAAAATCATAAAAACTTCGCGAATTAGAAAAAAATTGCAATTTCATTCAAAAAATTGCAATGTCAACATATTTTTTATATAGATAGACAACTTTTGAAATTTTTTAATTTTTTGTAAGCCGGAATAAATATATGAAAATGATCGATTGACTTCGATTCTAGATATTTCTTCCAGGCGGAATTACGTTCGATGGTTTTCAACAATCGCAATTCCCTGGTTGATCATGATTAAAAGTACTTACAATTTTTATGAGTTTTTAGTAGAATTACTAAGCGAAGTCAGATTTAAATTTGTTCATAAAAATTGTGAAGTTTGTATATCAGACGTTAAAAAAAAGAGATTCAAAGTTATGGAGCTAAACAAGGAGATTAGATAAGGAATATCAGTTTCTACAAAATCAAATTTTAGATAATTCTCAGAATACAGGGTTTTATTACAAGAATTGATATTGAGAAATATATCCAAAGGAGGGTGATAGTCATCGATTTGACTAAAAATTAAATTACTAAGGGATGTCCAACTATTTTTTGTATCAGACAACTGCTTAAATCAAGCATCAGTAAATGTTGATGTGTTAGTAAAATGATGCTACTCTACTATGAAACTATAAAATAAAGTTAATCAAATTAAATTATTAAAACAAAAGAAAATAAACTTAAAAGTCATTCCAATAACACTGATCCTAGCAGGCAAGGAATTACGAATGCTAGATCAGTCATACTAACTACGAGAACTACTCATGCTTACGTAAAGCCTGGCTCTCAATGTTAATTTGTTAACGTTAGTATCAAAGAGCTCAGACCTTAAGTTAGTCTCTCTTAACATACGCGAAATTGGCTCGAACTTATCTCTGTCTGTAGAGTGGTGTGATATGTTAAAGAGCTCGAGCGATCTTAAATTTTTCAAATTTTCCCTAAACCTCATTTGATTACGAATAACAGGTGAATTAATTTCACCGCGAATAATTTACTGAACAAATATTATATCCGCTACCAGACGGCGTGATTGAAGGGAATCCATATTAATAAGAAGTCAAGCTTCATATGGCGGAAGACGTATTGGATCTGCCCTTCGCGTACCTCGAAACGGAGAAATTTTTTTTGTACTGATTCAATACGTGAAATGTCTATATCACGATAAGGAGACCATACTTGACTTGCATATTACAAAAAGTAAATATTACAAAAGTAACGAGAAGTTGTTTTGTGATACTAGGGTCAGAAAACTCCTTTGACCATCGCATGACAAATCCAAGAGTTGTGTTAGCTTTATTAATTATGAAGTTGTGGTGATTCTTGAAATCCAACCAACTATCAAGGATGAGTCCCAAATCAGAAGCACGATCCTTCTTTTTAAATGTTCGTTTATATTGTAAAAATCGTTTATATTGTAATTATGTTTGATAGTTGAGACAGTTCTTAACCTTTAAAAGCTCATAATTTGGCATTTGCTGCCGTTTAATTCGATATTTTTGTTCCTCCACCATGAGATAAATTAATTGATATCGTATTGCAACAATTCGCAATCATGAGATGAGGTTATAATTTTGCAGATTTTAGTATAATCAGCAAAACTAACTTGATAGAAATGAGATAGACTTAGGAGACTGTCATAGGTCGAAACTATGAAAATTAAGGGACCTAGATAGCTTCCTTGCGGGACTCCTGAGTTAGTGACGTAAGTCACTGAAGTTGTAGATCTAAAAAGGACTTGGTAAGACCTATACGACAGATATGATGATAGCCATTTTAGACTATGATTCGAAAATCCTAATACTTTATGCTTTTCAAGGATAATTTTATAGGGGATCAGATTTTGATCTGATATCAGTGAATACCACACCACGTTCATCTGTTTTTTTGTTCCCATGATTTTTAATGTATCAGAAACAAATTCGGTTAGATTGGTAACCGTAGACTTACCCTTTTGAAAGCCATGCTGTTCTGGCGGTATAAATTGTTCACAATAGTCAACGAAGTGAGAGCAAATTATTTTTTCAAACAATTTAGGAAAAGATGATAATTTAGCAATTGGTCTATAATTACTAACATCATCACGAGTCCCTTTCTTATGTACCGAGTTAATAAACGAAAATTTCCAGGACTCAGGGAAGTAGCCACATTGAATGGACAGTTTAAATAGTTTACAAAGAGGTTCAACCAAGTGTTGGGCAAATATTTTAATATTATTGGTGGAACCCCGTCGGGGCCGCATGAGAAGTCATCTTTTAGAGCCAAGAGATGAGGCATTATTTGATGTTGCATTTTCGTATCGTAAAGCTTTAAGAAAGTGGATTCCCATCTGTCTTACGTTTAATATTAACAAAATCAAAAAAACGTCGCGGATTAGAAAAAAGTTGAGATTTAATTCATTAGATTAATTTATATTGTGAATTATATCTATTGGAGGATGATAGTCATCTATATTTGTGAATGTTAATTCGCTATAGGATGCCCAACAATTTTCATGGTCTGAAAAAACAAAGTCTAGTTGTCTGCCTAACTTATTAGTAACAGAACTGATTTGTTACAGATCTAGACTATTAAGGCCATCAATAAAAATTTATTAAAAGTTGAATGAGACATTATCTGCAATTCAGAAATAATTTGTATCAGACCATAACCATTTCAAATTTGGAAGATTAAAATCGCCTAGAATTAAAAGACTATCAAAAGTTGTGAGTTTGCAATGAATGTTGTTAATGGCAATAATGAGCTCTCTAAAACACTCAACATTATTTAAATTACTTTCATAATCTGAACTAAAAACTCGGTCGAGTTATCTGCCTAAATTGTTTTGGAAGAATTAATTTGTTGTAAATCTAAGGAATTTAATCAATCAATTAATATTGATTCAGAACTAAAGCAAATATCAGGAAAAAATTTTTAGCTTCAGACCGAAAACTAGTTTTCAGACCTAGGTCCTTTATTCGTACTTCCAACCTTTGACAGCCCCAAAGTTTATCCCATTCCAATCTTCTTAGTTTTGCTGCTGATACTAAAATCTGCAAAACTATAACCTCATCTCGTGATTGCGAAATGTTGCAATATGATATCAATCAATTTATCTCATGATGGAAGAACAAAAATATCGTATTAAACGTCAGCAAAAGCCAAATTATGAGCTTTTAAAGATTAAGAGCTGTCTCAACTATCAAATACGATTACAATATAAACGATCAACCCATAAAAAGAGCGGATCATGCTTGTGATTTGGCACTCATCCTTGATAGTACGTTGGATTTCAAGAATCACTACAACTTTGTTATGTATTGGTTAAAAGAGTTTTCTAATCCCTTTTTCATAAAACAAATATCTTCGTTACTTATGTAAGACCTATAATTGAATATGCAAGCCAAGTATGTTCTCACTATCGTGATATAGACGTTGAATTAGTACAAAAAAAATCTCCGTTTCGTTGTACGCGATCTCGCTTATACTGATCCAATATGTTTTCCTTCCTATAAAGCTAGACTTCTTCTTATTAACATGAACTCCATTCAGTCACGGTGTCTAGTGACGGACATATTTGTTCAGCAAATTTTTCGCGGTGAAATTAATCCACCTACTATTCGTGAACAAATGAAATAATTTAATGGGGTGATACAAATGGGAAAATTTGTCGATAGGTGAATAATTTAAGACCGGTCGAGCTTTTAAATGTCTCACAATATTCTACGACTACGGTAAATTCGAGCCAATTTCGCGTATGTTAAAAGAGACAACTCAAGGTCTGCGCTTTTTGAAATTAGCGTCAACAAATTAACATTGAGAGACAGATTTTACGCGAGCGAATAGTTCTTGTAGATTTTATGAATGATCTAGCATTTGTAATTTAACTTGCATACTTGTCATGCTTTGCTCAGTGGTGTTGGCATGGATTCTTTAACGTTTGTTTTCTTCTTGTTAACATATTTTGGACTTTAAACAATGGTTATTAATTATAAATTTTATTTTTAGGTTTTAAGCAGAAGAGTAGCATCATTTTACTAAAACACTAACCCTTGTAAATGATGAGTTTCCAGTTTATTGTGAACTTAGCAACTTTTACTGATGCTTGATTAAAGCAATTGCCTGATAAAAAATTATAATTGAAAAGCATTAAACTGGCTATCATCTGTTCTATCATCTAGATCGTATTAAGTTTTATTTAGGTCAACCACTTCTGCAACTTAAATTGCAAACTCAGGGGTCCCACAACGTAGCAACTAAGGTCATTAATTTCTGCAACCCGCATATTTTTTTCTCATTACAACCTTAAAAAAGACACAACATTAATGCAAATGAATACAAACCGGTTTTATCCAGGGTTCAGCACTCATCACAAGATTACAAAATCAATACAAATAGATTCAACCTGCAATCAAAACCAATATTGACTGACTGTGCTACACCAAAACGACCTTGTTGGGAATGTGATGAAATGCATTACGCAAAAGATTGTCCATTCAGTAAACATAAATGCACTGTGTGCAAGAAACGGGGCACAAAAGGTTTTAGTACTTGTTTCAAATTTGCATATTTAAAAAACACACAGGGCAGTTTTAATTCATCTAAACCAAGAAGTAAAAAGAGGATACATACCAGCCAGGCAATATTTTTCAATGTTTCTTAAGTTAATTTCTCTCAAAAAATATTTAGGATATCACATTAATTTCAAAATCAATATGGAATCAATATGGCTGAACCAATTTAGCCAGGAACTTTATTGGAAGAAAATGTGCAAGCGAAAAGTGCAACCATATACGGAATCAAACATCTCGCCTATTTCCAGTGCGATATTCAATTAAACAGGAAATTAGTTTCTAGTTCAGTTTAAGTTACAGATATTAATTATGGGATCAACCAATTAGTTTCACGTACAATTAAGTCAATATTCAAATCAACAGAAATTCAGAGCTAGCTCGCATCAAGTCACAATTTTCAGAGTTATTTCAACCACTATCAAATATCTTGAACACGTTTAAAAGAAAATGGATTACACTCTTATCCAGCTAAAATTAAAAAAAAACAAAGATTTACCATTTCCTCAAAACATTCAATAATTTCTTGGTGCAGTAAATTATTAAGGAAATTTCTTAAAGAAATGCGACAAGTAAGACATCCGCTGGTTAAGCCTCTTCACAAAAATGAAAAAATACAAAATGAAATTACTGCGGTGATTGCTTTATTTTATTATTTTTTATTCAGATACCTCAAACGAAGGTCTAGGTGCTTACATAGCTCACACATTTCCAGATGGCTCAGAAAAAGCTACATTTCATGCAGCCAGAGCTTTAAAAGAACCGGTTTAAAAATTTTATCGCTTCATTTAGGACGGAGATTCAAATTGCTTACTGATCAAAAACCACTACTAGCAATTTTCGATCGAAAAAGGGCATCTCCGTTTACACTGCAAACAGATTTCACCGGATTTCACATTGAATACGTTAATATAAAATCTTCCGGGTTCGTCAATGTTTTGTCAAAATTGATGCGAAATGAGAAAAAAGCTGATGAAGAATACATCATTGCCTGTGCAACTTTAGGAGCACATGTTTGGCAACAAGTTCAAAATAACATTCAATTAATTTTTACTGATTATTACATTTGATAAAACTAGAGAAGCTACAACCATAGACAAAGTTTTATTTCAAACCAAAAATTTCAGAAAGGTTGGCCGACTTCAATTTCTAACCAACCAAGTTCAAACACTTTGCAACAGTTTTTTTATAGAAAAAAATCATTTTATGTGGTACAATATGACATAATGTATGGTGATTGTTTAATTATACCACAGTTTTACCGTCAAAATGTTTTACAGAACAGATATTGAACTTTTCGTGAAGAGTTTTGATAAATGCGCCAGGCAGCTAAAAGCCCATATAACCATATTGAAATCGTTGACTTTATAATTTTTTCCTATGGAACGCATTCATGTTGATATAGCAGATCCTACAAATGGAATCTATTACCTAATAATGGTAGATTCATTTACAAAATGACCAAAAATTTGCGAAATGAAAAATATCACTACACAAGAGATAATGAAAAAATAAAGCTCAGCAATTTCAAGATATGGAGATCCAAAATCCTAGTTACGAACAATGACACACAGTTCACTAGTTCCAAGTTTACTCAAACAGGACCATACCACCCCCAATCCAATGAGCAAGCGAAAAGGTTCGTTGATACTTTTAAACGAGCGCTAACAAAATGCAACAGCAAAGGAACAACTGCAAAAATTTTAATTTTGACATGTTTCTTCAAGTATATCGATCTAAATTAAATCTAAATACACAAGGGTTATCACCTGCTGAGTTGTTTATAATAAAAAAAAGTGCGTACTACTCTTGATCTTCTTAAATTTACAAATAAAAACTTGATTAATTCAAGGATAAACCACAAACAAAATCATAATTTTAACAAGCATCATGGTGCAAAACGCCGTAAATTCAAAAACGTTGATTTAGTTTACGCAAAGGTATATTAAAAAAATAAACATATCTGGTTTTGTGCGCAAATCGTCAATTGAAAAGGCAATGTAAACTATAACGCATGGATTGAAGATGGCAACAAACAAATGTTGAATAGATTCCATGCAAATCAATTACGATCTCGCATAAACAGTCAACAGACCCGATTCAAAATATCATTTGGTATATTATGTGATATAGTTGGACCTAAACAGGTAATCGAACCAATAGCACGCTCAACATCTAAGTCATCAACATCAAACGTGTCACCATCACCGAACAATGCACCATCAACATCATTTAACAAAAAAAGAATTAAATATTTCTTCCAACACATCGACAGATACTACTAGTATTAATTTTGTTTTGGTTTCTAATTGAGTACCATAATTTAATTAACACACCCTTGTAAATGATGATTTTTCAGTTAATTGTGATGGTTTACCAAGTGAGCAACATTTACTGATGCTTTTAAGCAATTGCTGATACAATGCCCGTTTTTTTTGCATTCGTTTTTATTTTGGAAACAAGATAAATTGTTAATTGAACTTTTCTATTATTTTTGGTAAAACAAGGTATTGGTTTTTTTTTCGTTCGACATTAATTGAAAACAATTTTGTAGAGATCAAATGTGCCATTAATTTTCAAAATTTTATAAAAATGAGTGTTAAAAAAATTAGACATTAAAAATTTGTAATAGAAATTAAATCCAGCCTCCAAAAAATATATAAATCAGAATAATTTTACAATCAATTACATAAAATAGCTATTTTAATCCAATCGAAATCTTCGAAATGTAATTTGTAGGAACAAATTTAATTAAGCTCAACAATTTCCTGAAGGAGCTGTCAATTAAATCAAAAAGAAAATGTTATTTGTAAATTTGAAGCAATGCAATATTGAATATCACATTTTTATATGTATATGAATACCTTTTTTTAATTATATTTTTAAAGGTAAATTTACTACTTTTTTGTAAAATACGACATAACAAACCTTTCTACTTTGTTATAACTTTAATGTTTAAAATAATTTACATAAAATAATGAAATAAGATTCAATATTCAATAGATTTAAACTTTTTTACCAAAATTGTCGAACCAAGTCCAGAAATGTGCTCATAACGTGTCAAGTTTTCCACTATTAACAGTTTTGAATTTTGAAGACGTGTCGAAAGAAAGAGAAAACCACTTTCAACATAACAGATAGAACATAATGAATTCATTTGACATATTTTTTTATTTGCTTGCTATGAAACGTGTATACATTATTGTTTATATCACGTATTTATACTTATATGTTTATGATGCTGAATCAATTAATTTTTTGGAAAATAAGGAATTAATACTCACTGTACTGCAATACCAAAAATTCCGGCCAAATAAATGTCTCCTGTAAATCTCCACTTTTATCGCGACTTGGTGTAGCCTTTAACTAAAAATATTTTTAATAAAATTTACTAATTAGTTTTTTTAATAGTAATTTAGTTCAATTAACATTAAAATTACAGTTGCCCAATACTTTTTAGTTATCACAATATTTATCTTTAAAATTTGTAGGTGCGAAACATTAAATTACGACAATGTATACAAAAATTTATAATTTTATTTAACTGAGCCTGATTTTAAAGTTTGTTTTAAATATCTAGTAGGTACATATGTACAATCCAATAAACAAACCGTACCGAAAGGTTTTCCAACTTGAAATGAATAGAAAAAATGAAAAAGCTAATTTTTAAGGCAGTACTGTGAATTTTGGTTTGTCATTTGCGAATTGTTTTTTATGATGAATTCTTAAAAACGAATTGTATAGTGGTTTTGACTCGCCAGTGACAGATTTTGTAAACTGAAAAAAATTTCCAAGGAATAAATACTAATACCAAAATAGTAATAGGATACATTTTTCTTTTTATAATCAAATGTATTCTCAGAGAAAATTTCGAGCGCTAAAGGTAAAATATTTTCATATCAAAGTTTTATATCAATTCTGACGCCCTGAGTTGAAAACAGACGCACCAGCAAAGGAAAGTGTTGTTAATTGTCATATCGGTTTCTATATATTTCTTTATTTTGTAAATTTATAAATAAATACGAATCATAAACAAATTTAATCTCATTTAAAAAAAAACAAAAATGATAAATAAACATTTACATTTATTTTACGTTTTAATTTTTGACAACTCTGTGAAATCTGAGTGCAAACTATTACCTCACAGATTGGGCTGTGCTCTGAGTGGATCCTGAATTGAAAAACAAGCACAAAGCTGATAATCTGGTTAATTTGAGCACAAAGAGACACACAAGTTTTTTTTAAAGACAAATCTGATTAAACAAAAATCAAAAGCAAAAATTTTTAAATGGCGTAAAAATAAAAAAAAATATTGAATATATTCTTGAAAATTTAAATTTGTTGTGGTGGTTTTTGTTTTGGTGGAAAATGGATCTCCCTCACACACAGGCCTTGCGGCCAGTGTGCACCCCTGCTCTCAGAGTCGCTCGTATTTCGTACAGCGCCTTATTGAGCCATTCTATACCCAGTGTCATCCCAGTGTCTTCCTCTTAGATTCTGAGTCTTGGACATAGAGAACCGTTTCGTCCTCGCTTCCACAGCCTCTGCATGTTCACGTAATTGCCCTACTTATTTTTGCTGCTTGGGCTCTGAGCATTAAGTGGCCTGTGCTCATCCCTGTCATTAGTCTAAGATCCTCCCTTTTTAGTTTTAGGATCTCTGTCGTTTTTCTACAACTTGTTTCTCCCCAGAACATCTTTGGATGAGTTGATCCGGTGGAGTTTAGCCATTGTTTCTTAGCTTGGGTTTGAGCTCAGGCTTTTGTAAACCGTTTCACTTCTAAGTGTAAGAGTCCAATCGGCTCTGTTTCCACACTCCGTTATCTTATGACACTCTTTGCCATTTTGTCTGCTCTTTCGTTGCCTTGGAAACCTCAATGTGCCTGGATCCAGTTCAGTTTAACTACATTGGTTTCTCCCAGTCCATTCAGAGCCTTCCAGCAGTTCAGTGTTGACTTTGACTAATGCAGACTATTCTCCATTATATTTAGCAGTCCGTAAAGATATTTATTATTCTGCCTTGAATCCCTATTCGTTGTGGTTCTTGCACTGCTTTTTCTATAGCAGTTGCTTCCAGTTGACGTACAGTTGCATGGCTTGCTAGTGATCTAGCAATCCTTACGACTGGTTCATCACATACTATCCCTATACCGCAGCGGCTATCTTTTTTAGCCCCGTCAGTATATATGTCTGCCGTAATTGGTGACGTTCTAGTGTTGATACGGGATATTTCCGTATCGAATTTAATGTCTAACCTGAGTTCTCCTACCATGTCGTCACTGGTTGCTAGGGGAATCGTTGCCAAGCCCATTATTCCGCCCAAGTTTTTTGCTTAAGTCATGATTTCTTTGTGTCCGTACTGAATATCTTTGTTTAGCCAGTTGCCTGTCTCATAAATTCGAAGAGCGGTATCCATTGCTGTTCTCTTTACTTCCATTTCAATTAGTTCCGTTTCAGTATCAAATTTCCCATCTAGTCTGAGTTGCTAAGTTCATTAAACCGCCTAAGTTATTTGCTTGGGTCATGATTTATTTGTGTCCGTACTGACTGTCAATGTTTAGCCAGTTACCTGTCATGTAAAGTCGAAGAGCGGTATCTATTGCTCTTTTCTTTACATCTATTTCAATTGGTTCTGTGTCCAAGATTGCCTCCATGGCCTTGGTTGATGTGGTTCTAATGGAACAAGTTATCCCCAAGCAGCCGTGGTGTTGATTTGTGTTAATGTTTTAATGTATCTCTTCTTTTTTATGTCAGTCTACCAAACTAGCGCTCCGTATGTTATCATAAGTCTTATAACACACGTGTATATCCACATCATTATCTTTGGTGATAGACCCCAGATTATGGCGACTGCATAAGGCTCTTAGCGCTTTTTCTTTCTTTTCGCTTAATGTTTGCCCCATCTGAGCTTTTCATCTAGGTATATTACCAAGGTATTTGACGCTGTCTGCGTTTTTTTTTTTTTTTTTTTTTTTTTTTACGAGTGAATGGAACGCTCGAAAGCCACCCATTGAAATTTTGCGGTATTTCGTTGGGTAGTGTGCGATTTTAACGCACCAAAACCACACCATTTTTGAACCAAACTTTAGGAAGGAACCTGTGATAAAAATGTACAGTTTGGTTACAGGGAAGGGATATGAAAGGATTTTGGGATTGTCGCAGGATATTTGGGAATTTTGGATTATGGTGGATGGAGAAAATTTGGAGGGATATTTAGGAGAAAGATGTTAATATTCTTCTTAAATTTATTTAAGTCGTACACATACGAATTACCAACTTTAGGAAACACATTGGACGGAATGTGATTCCATAATCTCGACATGCGCAGAACAAACGAATTTCCATAGGCCGTGTTTCGCCATCTTGACAATTCGACGCAGTAGGGATGAGCATCTGTTGCACTCCTTGTTTCACGTTGGAAAACTTTGAGTGGAGGCATTAATTGTTTTATTTCCTTAGAACAGGTGTTCGTCCCCACTAGGTATCTATAAAACAGGGTAAGTGACCAGACTGTGCGCCGATGGCTGAGTGGAGTGAGCGTTGAGGTAACACTGGGATCATTTATAAGACGAATAGCTCTGTTTTGCACTTTATCAAGATATCCCAGCGCTGATTGGGGTGCACCAGCCCAGATATGTGCATTATACTCCATTTTTGGTCTAATATATGTTTTATAGATATTGAGGAGATCTAATGGAGAGAAGTAAGTTTTACAGCGATACAAAAAACCCAAACACTTAGCTGCATCTTTAGCTATACCAAAAATGTGATTTGACCAAGTCAATTTCTGGTTTAACTCGATGCCCAAAATATTTAAATCTGTTGAGTACTGAAAAGCTTCTCCCTGAAAAATCAAGTTGGGAATGGAAGTTGCTATTTTTCGCGAGATGAGACAGCATTGGGTTTTCTTCGTGTTGAATTGAACACGATTATTTTCACCCCATTTGTGAATTTTTGCTAAATCGTTATTTAGCTCACTGACAGTGAAATTTTTTGCTGTTGTATTAACCTGATGATTAATGTTACAGCGGCTATGAAATTCATAGGAAGCTACAAGGGTGCTGTCATCTGCGAAACTGTGAATTGGATTGGAAGTTAAAGATAAAAGATCATTAATGAATATTAAGAAGAGGGTGGGAGAAAGAACAGAACCTTGAGGGACACCAGCGTTCAGTTCAAATTTGTCAGATGATAAACCATCGACCAGAACTCGAATCGTACGATTCGAAAGGAAATCTCCAATCCATTTGAGAAAGACTCTACCTGACCCTATAGCTCTGCATTTTGCTAACAAAGCAGCATGCCATAAACGGTCGAAAGCTTTAGAAATATCCAGTGCTACCACATCAGATTCACCAGAGTGGTGAAGACTGATATTGAGCTTTTCACAAAGATAAGTCATGAGATCACCAGTTAAACGACGGGCTCTGAACCCGTATTGTCGATCATGAAGCAAATCTTTATGATCCAGATATTTCAAAAGCTTTTGGTTTATAATTTTGTCCATTACTTTGGAAAGGACCGAAGTTATAGCTATAGGGCGGTAGTTAGAGGGATCGCTTTTGTTACCTTTTTTTGGAATTGGAAAAACGTGCGCAATCTTCCATTGGGCAGGATGAATACCTGAAATAAAGGATAAATAGAAGATATTTCGTAGAGGTTTTGAAATGGTAGAATGGGGTTTTTAAGAATCATCGTTGTGATTTCATTGGGATCGATTGATTTGTTTGTATCAAGATTCTTGAAGATTTTCATCACTGATCGCGTTCTAAACTGAATTCTACTAAAGGAGCAGCCAACTTCTTAATATTTGGTGATCTTTGAGTTGACTTTGGCAGTGTTGAGTTAAAGGAAAATTGATTGCCAAACAAGTTCGCTTTTTCTTTTGAATCTGACACAATTGAGTTGTTTTTACCAATAAGCGGAGGGAAGGAGGACCCACTAGTGTCCTCCTTTAGATTTTTTGCAAACGTCCAAAACGATTTGCTATTCTTAGGCATATGTAGGAATTTTCGTTTCAACCCTCGGTTGAATAAGAATTTTTGCTTATTGATAACTCTCTTGCATCTGTTTCGATATTCGACATACTATTTTGTGTCCCTCCACTTCTAATTTCTGTAGGAAATCATTAATAACTATTAGCCACAGTAGTTGTTATAGTACTCCCCCCTTGGGGAGTGCCACTTTATACCACCTTATTTTTGGTGGCTGACCCATAGGTTGATATTATCATCTTGTTCCTTAGCATTACATTGGTCAACTCTATAAAAATTTCATCGATACCTCTTCTTTTTAGGTTGTCGATTATGTTTTTGGATTTCACATTATTGAAGGCTCTCTCTTTGTCGATAAAACAACCGAGTGATACCTTCCCTTTGCTGAAACCTTCTTCAATTATTTGTACGACCTCATGTAAGGCCGTGTCTACCGATTTACCTTTAATATATGCATGTTGGTCTATCGATAGTCTCGGATTTAACTGGTTTCTTATTTCCAAATCTATTATCTTTTCTAATCCCTTTAGGAGGAATTATGTCAGGCTTATTGGCATATACGCGATAGCTTCGTTATTGCTTTATTTGGCTTAGGTAAGAAAACTACTCTCGATTCTTTCCACGTCAGTGGTCTATACC
The DNA here is from genome assembly GCA_963082915.1 of Dolichopus griseipennis. Classification (NCBI taxonomy): domain Eukaryota; kingdom Metazoa; phylum Arthropoda; class Insecta; order Diptera; family Dolichopodidae; genus Dolichopus; species Dolichopus griseipennis. Next base: position 196,342,687 of record OY720441.1, on the reverse strand, counting down.
TTAATCTTAAGCCTTTATAGGTTGATCTGATTTTCCTCTCCAGGAGCCGCATATCTTCCTGAATCTTTTTTGGATAAAGGTTGTCTGGCCAGGCGATTTGAACAATTCATATGAATTAAGTGCCCAGGTAACTTTTTCATCTGTTATCAGTAGATCAATCTTTTATTCCAGATCGACTACTAATCAAGTGGTTAAGTTTGTGTTAGTCACTTCCTCTTGTGAGGTCTCACTATCTAGTTCATCCTCAGGAAAGTACTTTGGCATTAGGATGTCCAGGGATTCTTCCATTGTCAAAGACATGGTTCCGACTTCCTTTTCAATCAGTTCTGCTTGTGTGTGGCCTTTAGACAGGATTTTTCTAAGTCGAGATCTGCATTCTGATTTGTAATTCTTCAGTGCAGTTCTGTATTCTAGCCAGTGAGCTTCCCTTTGGGTGCCCATTGCTTTATTAAATAATCATCCATCTGTGTTTGAATTTGTTTGACAGCCTTTTTTCGGGGCATGCCCTTCCAAACGCAACTCGCATGGCCGAGGTAAAGTTCCCGATTTCTTTGTCTATGTCCCCGCGTGAAAGTATTGGGTGGGAAGTCTGTTCTTGGTTCAGCCTTAGTGTATTTCTACTATACATTCCAGTCTGTTTTTCTTGGATTTCTGAAACGTTTGTTTTGAGACATGACAGTTTTTAATGGATTTGTTTCGTCCATTGTCAGCTAAGCTTATATCTATAACCTCCCTGCGATTTTTATTAATAAAGGTAGGAGTGTTACCTCTATTGAGAATCGTCAGGTTGGTTGTACTTATATAATCTAAAAGATGTTTACCTCTATTGTTGACGTTAATGCTTCCCCACATCGTGTTCTGGGCGTTAGCAACACAGCCAACAATCAGATGTGAACCATTAATTTCTGAGTAACTTACCAGGTTTTTGAGTTCCTGTGAAGTAGATACATGTGGGTAGATACTCCTCTTCTTATGGCAAATACCCTGATGCTAGGATGATTGCACTTTTCATCTGTTCAATAGCCTCTTCCATCTGGATAGCTACCAGGTCATTAATATTTAGCTGTGGAATAGATATAGCTTTAAGTAATTTTCTTATAACAATATACACTCTTGGCCTACCGTTATTTATTTTATAGAAACACTCTAAGTGTTTACTATCACATCCTGTCGGATGATCATTAGCCGCGCTTGGTTCTTGAATCTGAGCCACGGCTACGTTTTCTCTGAGCATCCTTTCTGCTACTATCTCTGTATCAGAAGTGCTGCGCAGGTTGGCAAGTATTATTTCTATAGCCTTCCCTGCCGTTTCTTCTGTTACCTCTCCTCTTCTTCCTCTTACTCTGTCTTCGTTAGAGGAGTTAGGATCCGGAGATTTGATCTTCTTTTCTTCCACCCCTTCATCCAAAGCCATATAGGTAGTTGATCTGCCCGTTCACTTCCTCCAACCTTTGGTAATCTGCCAATGGTACTCCATGGAGTAGCCATTCACCCACCGCCGCTTTTACCTCACGCTTCAGGACCTTCCACTTGTCCGCGCCCAACTTCAGCGATATTGAGTTGAGGATATATATTCTCCTCAACACCGTTTCCGGATCGCAGTTTAGTTTTGATTTCTTCGTAAAAATGAGACTTATTAATAAGATTAAGTTATATTAAGGAATATTAATCAAACTCCTTGGTTGTTAACATAAATCTAGATTCGTATCTGCAAAAGATTTTTTTTATTGATATTTGAATTCCTTAAACGATTATTTAATTAAAATCTTAGAGATATTAAATTTTTAGTTCTTGTATCACTAACAATGGCTAAAAATGTTTAAAGTTTATACTTTCACAAAAGACTGTAAAGTTTGTTATCTTATGTCTTTTTCAATATATTATGGTTTCCTTCTGATTTCCATTCCTTGTTATATATCAATACATATTAGTTTATTAAAATTCATCTTAAAAAAATTACTTGTAAAATTATAAAAGTTTATGTGTTTCTATTATTTGATGCCTGCTTGAAAACAATTTTTGACTGATTGGGCAATCCTACACGAATCGTTTCCTATTTCGTTTCGTGACTTCTTTCGTGTTTTTATACCCTACACCTATAGAATAGGTAAATGGGTATATTAACTTTGGTATGGTGTTTGTAGCCACCTAAAGGAAGCGAGCTAGATATGGAAAAGTATATATATTTGTGATCAGCGTGACCTCCTGAATCGATATATCCATGTCCGTCCGTCCGTCCGTAGGCACGATAACTCAAAAAAATAATGGAGCTATCTTGATGAAATTTTAACTGTAGGTTACTAGGACTGAAAGTACGGCGGGGATTGCATATGGGCGAAATCGACCCATGGGTTCGGATTCTGGACCTTTTAATCGGTCCAAAAGCTAACGAACATACATAAAACATCACGATAACTCAACAACTAATGACGCTATCTTCATCAAATTTGTGCTGTAGGTTACAAGTAATGAACGTTTTGATCGAACTTAGGCCAAACGAGCACAATTCCGAAACAAATGAATATAGAACCTCCAAATTTGGTATCAAGGTGTCCCCTCCAATTTCCTAAGTGTCTTGGAAATTTGGGCCCCATTGGAGTAGCGGGTCGGAGACCAGATACACATTTCCGAAGACCTTATTATTATTATTTAAAATTAATAAAGATAGCAACTTAAAAAAAATTTAGAAGCTTCAAATTTGGCACAAGGGTGTTCTTTACTATCTCTTGCGTGCCCCTCTAATTTTGGATCAATTGGAGTGGTGGTTCAGTACCTCTCTTAGACCTCTCAAGTTTTAAAAGCTTATAATCAAAATTACTAAAAATAGTAACTTAAAATTAAGATAGAACGTTCAAATTGTGTACAAGGGTTAACTAGTACTATAAGTACAGCGCGGACTGTATAAGGGCGAAATCAGACCAAGGGTTCGGATTCTGAACCTTTTAATCGGTTTCAGAGCTAACGAACATATAAAAATAATCACGATAACTCAACAACTAATGACGCTATCTTCATGAAATTTGTGCTGTAGGTTATTGGTAATGAAACTACGGCGGCGATTGCGTACGGTGAGAAGTGGACAATGGGTTCGGAACTTAGAACTTTTTGATCGAATTTAGGCTAAACTAGCATAATTCCGAAACCAATGAAGATAGGACCTTCAAATTTAGTATCAAGATGTTGCTTTCGATTTCCTTAGTCTCCTTGAAATCTGAGCCCAATTGGAGTAGTGGATGGGGACCAGCCACTCAGTTCCGAGGACCTTAAAGCATATTTTCGAAATTGATAAAGATAGTAACTTGAAACAAATGTAGAAGCTGCAAATTTGGCACATGGGTGTTCTTTACTATTTCCTGCGTGTCCATCTAATTTTGGATTAATTGGAAGTGGTTTGGATCAATTGGTGGTTCAGTACCTCTCTTAGACCCTCCAATGTGTAAAAGCTTATCATCGAAATTAATAAAACTAGTAACTCAAAATTAAGATATAACGTTCCAATTGTGTACAAGGGTTAACTAGTATTGAAAGTATGACGGGGACTGCATATGGGCGAAATCGTACCATGGTTTCGGGTCCTGGAACCCTTGAAAAGTTCAAGGGCTAACAAACATATATCTTAAAAACATCATAACTCAAAAAATAATGCCGCTATTTTGATGAAATTTAAACTCTAGGTTACTAGTAAGGAAAGTACCATGGAGAGTTGGTTCTGGTCGAGTTTAATTTCGAAGCCAAAGAATATATTTCCTATTTCCTATGTGTCCCCGAAATTTAGACTTAATTGTAGTGGTTCAGCTATGTTCAAAAGTACTTGCTGCATTTATGTAAAACTTATTTTTATATTTAAATGAATTATATGAAAACGTCTAAATTTGTAATTGCATTTTAGAAATACATTTATTGCATATTTTGCTTTTATAAGCTTTTCTATTAGGTATATAAACTAACCATTTAAAATAATTGCTATTTTGAAAAATTTGGATTATTAAATATATTATGCTTTGATTATCTTTTTATCACAAAATTTAATAATTAGAATTTTTTCATTTTGTAATTGAATTGGAATAAATATATTTTCATTTATTTCAAGTTTTTTTGTTTTTTAATATTTTTAAATAGATAAATTAGTAAGAATTTGTAATATTTTTTAATAGATAGTGTAATTAGAAAATGTTTTTAGTATTATAAAGTTAATTTGGTTAGCTATGTATTACTACGATCAAATAACAACATAAAGTATTTAATAAATAAATTTAATTTATTTAAATAACAAAATACAAAAGACAAAAAAAACACAAAAATAACAAGTGAAAAAAAAACACATAAAAATTTCATTTTTTTAACAAAAATTAAAAAAATATTTAATTAAACAATAATATTCTCCATTAAATTAAAATTACATAGCATAAAACATTTATAAGTTTTTTAAAAATCATTCAAAATATCGTAATTTTTATTAAAATATGAAAAAAAATATTAGTTTCAACTCACCTTTAAAAAAATAACAATTACAATTGAAGAGTGCAGGCAAATAACAATCAACGTCACTTTTTTTAGAAATTGAGAAAATTCAATTTATATTTTCAAAGACTTCTTGCGTATAAAAATGTTCTGAAAGTGTCTGTAAACAAGCTTCATAATTAATGTTTATCCTATTCTTAAAGAAATACAATACAAAAAAATTAAAATAATTTAATATTTTCTTATTTTATTTACAAAAAAAAAAACTTAGTTTCAAAAAAATTCAGTTTTGTACGAAAAAACAATCAAATATTAAAAATTTAGGAAAAAATAATCAAACAAAAAATAATTTAATAAAAAATAAAAACATAAATAGTTCAAATTAAGTAATTCATTAAGTTTAAATTTTTATAACGTTAAAACGTATGGATTTGCTTAATTATTATCGTCTGTGTCCGTAACTTGATTCGAATGCGGCAGTGCTTCAAAAAACCGCTGCGCTTCGTCTCTGCAAAATTCTTTAAGTACCATTAAATCATTATATTTTCCAGATGAAAGTGGAATTAGGCTAGTGTAAGAAGGCTTTAAATTTTGTGAACTGTTACCAGTATTTTTATATCTGATTATGTACGAATTCCATGGGCCGTTATATGTGTTTCTTAATTGGAGTGTCCGACTGTGTTCCTTTGTTATGTAGATTTCAGAAATTGGCCTCGTTGCAAATGGAGATTTTTTTTTATAATGATTATTTTCCAAATAACTGCCCCAGTTTTTGAAAATATCTTGTTTACTTTTAATAATGACAAAGGGCGAGGGTTTGACCCGTGAAGATTTAACATGATCGTTCCATTCATCAGGCAATTCTATTTTAAGATTTTGTTTTATTAATCCCATATTTTTGTCACATTCCATGTAACTATGGCCTCGAACGGGAAATGTTATTTTAAATTCCCGTTAGAACATTTTTATTTGTAATAGTCAAGTCAAGTCAATAAAAACAATTCAAAATTTGCCATATTAAAAAAAACTGACATTGATTGTTTTTTCCATTAAAACTGTGACATTGATTGTTCTTTCCCTGTACAGGAAATTTTGAACAGGCTAAAACTTTGATCTCGTTTGGTTTTACATTATTTATTGTTGATAGAACGAAAGATCTAATTTTTGCCTTTCCAATGATACCCATATTGCATTTTCAAAAAAAATTGACATTGATTGTTATTTGCCTGCACTCTTCAATTACATTAAATCATTCAAAATATCGTAATTTTTATTAAAATATGAAAAAAAATATTAGTTTCAACTCACCTTTAAAAAAATAACAATTACTTTATTAATTACGTTAATTAAAACAAACAGCAAGTTTAAAATAAACAATTAAAGAAACAGTCTGTCGGTGGTGCAACCGACTTAGAAATTCCCTACACCTATTTGGTTCAAATTTAATGAGATATCCATAAGTCATTTTAAAACCATAGAAGCTGCTATTAGTTTGATCATAAGACATAGCTAACCAGATTAAATTTATAATACTAAAAACATTTTCTAATTACTTTATTTGTTCAAAAATATTACAAATTCTTACTAATTTATCTATTTAAAAATATTAAAATAATAAAAAAACTTGAAATGAAAATATATTTATTTCAATTCAATTAGAAAAGTGAAAAAATATGAATTATTAATTTTTGTGATAAAAAGCTAATCAAAGCATAATTTATATTTAATAATTAAAATTTTTCAAAATTGCAACTATTTTAAATTGTTAGTTTATGTACCTTTTAGAAAATTTATAAACGCAAAATATGCAGTAAATGTATTTCTAAAATACAATTACAAATTTAGAACTTTTCATATAGTTCATTTAAATATAAAAATTAATTTAACATAAAGTGCCTTTGAATATAGCTTAAGTATCGTACACAATGTCCTAATTATATATCACCTATGGTAATAATTCAATAAAATATATGATTTAAAAAAAAGGAATTTAATTTGTTTATTTTTTTAACAGCTGGGTGGCACAGTGGTTAAGTGTCCGACCTTTCATGTGAAAGACCCCAGGTTCGAATCCTAGTGAAAGTGAAAAAAACTTTTCTGGTTTTCGACTCGACTCAGCTACCATTTGCCATTGGGTTCAAATTAATGGCTTAATCAATAATTAATAATTATATATCTTTAATAAAAAATACATTAATATAACAATATAAACAAATGCAAAATATAAACAAGTAATTTAATTGAATAATATAACTCACAGATATAGAATACTATATAACTCAACTAGAAAATTATTACAATATAAACAAAAAAAGAATTGTAATTATTGAAAATCTAAGACGTTTCTACATGTTATAAGGCCTAGGTATCTCATCTATCTCATGTTTAAATTGTATGTGGAATTCATTAAGACCGATTCTAATAACACGAATATAAAATGACCCCCTGTCCCAACATGTACCTATGGTATAGACAGGCTTATTAGCCTAACAGTTGAACAGTTAGCGCTTAAAAAAAAAAAGTAAGGAAAAATATCTTAACCTTTTAAAAATTTAAAAGTGTTAGATAAAAACGGAAGTAGGAAAGAACCCTCGTGTATAAAATTTAAAGTTGCTCTCTTCATGAATTTCGATGATTCGCTTTTTAATTTTGGGATTTCTTAGGAGGCATCTGAACCACCACTACAATTAAGTCTAAATTTTGGGGACACTTAGGAAATAAAAAAAAAAAAAAGTAAGGAAAAATATCTTAACCTTTTAAAAATTTAAAAGTGTTAGATAAAAACGGAAATAGGAAAGAACCCTCGTGTATAAAATTTAAAGTTGCTCTCTTCATGAATTTCGATGATTCGCTTTTTAATTTTGGGATTTCTTAGGAGGCATCTGAACCACCACTACAATTAAGTCTAAATTTTGGGGACACTTAGGAAATAGGAAATACATTCTTTAGCTTCGAAATTATACTAGTTTGGCCTCAGATCGATCAAAAGCTTCTAGAATCCGAACTCATTGTCCGAACTCGACCAGAACCAATTCCCATGGTACTTTCATTACTAGTAACCTAGAGTTTAAATTTCATCAAAATAGCGGCATTATTTTTTGAGTTGTACTGCTTTTAAGATATATGTTCGTTAGCCCTTGAATTTTTCAAAGGTTCCAGTACTCAAAACCATGGAACGATTTCGCCCATATGCAGTCCCCGTCATACTTTCAATACTAGTTACCCCTTGTACACAATTGGAACGTTCTATCTTAATTTTAATTTACTATTTTTATTAATTTCGATTATAAGCTTTTAAACCTTGGGAAATTTAAGAGGAGTATTGAACCAACACTCCAATTGATATTAAATTAGGGGGACACGCAAGAAATAGCAAAGAACACCCTTGTGCTAAATTTGAAACTTCTACATTTTTTCAAGTTGCTATCTTTATTAATTTTAAAGATATGCTTTTAGGTTTTCGGAAATGTGTGGCTGGTCCCCGACCCAATGGGGCCCAAAATTCAAGGACACTAAGGAAATCGGAAGGGACACCGACAAAATTTGGAGGTTCTATCTTCATTGGTTTCGGAATTATGCCAGGTTGGCCTAAATTCGATCAAAAAGTTATAGGTTCCGAACCCATGGTCCAATCTCGACCGTACGTAATCCCGCCGTTGTTTCATTACTAGTAATCCACAGCACAAATTTGATGAAGATAGAGTCATTTGTTGTTGAGATATCTTGATATTAACTTTGGTAAGGTGTTTGTAACCACCTAAACGAAGCGAGCTAGATATGGAAAAGTATATATATTTGTAATCAGCGTGACCTCCTGAGTCGATAAAGCCATGTCCGTCCGTCCATAGACACGATAACTCAAAAACTTATGGAGCTATCTTGATGAAATTTTAACTGTAGGTTACTAGGACTTAAAGTACGGCGGGGATTGCATATGGGTGAAATCGGCCCATATTCAGTAACTAAAAATTAATATAGAATGTTCCAATTGTATACAAGGGTTAACTAGTATTGAACGTATGACTGGGACTGCATATGGACGAAATCGTTCCATAGTTCCGGGTTCTGGAACCTTTGGAAAGTTCAAAAGCTAACAAACGTATATATTAAAAACACTAAAACTAAGAAACTAATTACGCTATTTTGATGAAATTTATATAACCCCACTACTCCCAAGACCTTAAAGCATAATAATATATTCGAAATTAATAAAGATAAAAAAAATCAAATTTGATATACTATTTCCTATTTCTGTTCCTATTTAACACTTTTATATTTTTAAAAGGCTAAGACTATTAAACATATTATGTGTTACATTTTATAAATTAAAAACTATATATTTTTTTAATTTTTATATCATATTTTATTGCATTATTACCATAGGTAATATATAATTAAGAAATTCTGTACGATACCTAAGTTGTTAAATTTATTTTTGTATTAAAATTAATTATATGAACAATTATAAATTTATCATTGTATTTTAGAAGTACATTTATTGCATATTTTGATTATTAAATTTTGTGATAAAAAGCTAATAAAAGCATTAATGGTTTTAACTAACATTAAAAACAATGAAATTATATAAACTTTTATATTTATACTATTGCAAATTAATATTTCTTTCGAATAGCTTTGAGTTTAATTATATAGAAGATTAAAAACAAGTAAATTAAGAGAAGAAATTAAAAAATTATTGAAAATTGAAATAATTAACCAAGGGTACTAAATCATTCAACAGTAAGTGCACTACAGCTAAAAATCCTGAAAAGGAGTAATTGCTGCATGTGTGTAAAATTTTATTGAATTGGATAAAAGTTTTAAATATGTAATTTTGTAATTGCATTTTACGAATCCATTTATCTCAACTTCATTTGTTGTTTAATATTTTTAAATAGATAAGTTAGTAAGAATTGCTAATAGTTTTGAATTGATAAAATAATTAGAGAATGTTAAATAAGAGAATGTTAGATAAAGTAAATTTGGTTAGCCATGTCTTACGATTAAACAAATAACAGCTTTTATGATTTTAAAATGACTTATGGACTTTCCATTAAATTTGAACCAAATAGGTGTAGCGTATTTCTAAGTCGGTTGCACCGACTGACTGTTTCTTTACTTGTTTAAATTATAAATTTACCCATATATTTTTGCCTTTGACTTTAAACCTTGGGATATCATAATATGCTCACACCTTTGTACATTAGTCTATACACCATCTTATTTGTTGCGAGATTTTAATATAGTATAAAGATTTTCTCGTAGTTGTGTTTACAACAAAATTACAAGCTTCTCACAGCTTTATTTGTTAGAAATGTCCATTTGTCTTGTAATTGTATTTTATGGCATTTTATATTTTATATATTTTTCTACTATCATAAGTGCAGTTAAACTTTGAATTTGTAACTATAAAAAATAAAATCTACAATTTAAAATATTTAAAAACTTAAAAAAAATATGAAAAATAGCAACGTGCCTATATAGCTTCACTCTGTCTGTCTGTCTGTCCGTATGTTTACAAACTTTTACACCGTTTGAAATAAAGTAAAGGAATTTTAACCACGGGTAGATATTACAAAAAAAAAATAATTTCGTAGAAGAATTTTTTTCTGTAACCCCACCCGTTATGGAGCTACAGCCCCCCAAAGTTGGAAAAAGCCCAATTTTTAAATTGTTCTAACAAGAGTTCTGTTAAGTGTATTTTCAATCTGAAATCGGCAAAAAATAGCTGCTTTTAAAAAATTTATTAATTTTTAAAAGGCAAATTTTTAGGGTTGCCATACGGTACTAAAATTTACAATTATGCAAAATCTTTGGCTACACATCTTCTAAACAGTTCAATCTAGGGTCTTGAAATTTTGGGGGAAGTTAGGTCCTTCGAAATTAGTAGGAGCTGGTTAACAAAATTTTGTTGTCGCGCCCCCTGTTTAGGAACTATAAGGGCTCGAAAATTGCAATTTTGCTATTTTTAAACACCTGTAACTTGAAAACCCGTTCAAATTTTTTTTGCAAATATACTAAATTTACAGCTGCAGCATTATATTTCAACATGCGTTAAAATTTTTCTAAAATTTGAAAGGGTTTCTTTAAATTGAAGAAATTGTCTCTTAGTTTTAACCATTTTTGTTTAGATAATAAAATTAGGGGTAAAATTCCAAATTTTGGTGGAGTTCACAATTGATTTCCTAGAACCCAAAAAAAATGGAAGGGTGAGTACAAGACGGGGATGGGCAGATCCATTATAAAAGCAAAACTTTGGGAACCTTCCCCTTTGAAGGGCTACTAGGTCCTAGAAATAAAAACTTTTATGTTTTTATAAAACAGTAACTTAGTCACCAGTGTGAGTCCAAAATTAAACGTTAACCTTGAACCTCCAACATTATATTTCGCACTTATTAACAGGTTTTCTTGAGTACATTGGGTTATATTCTAATATATTACACTTCTTGAGTACATTGGGGTTATATTCTAATATATTACACTATTAGTCATATAATTAATAAATTAATTAAATAACTAATTACTACATTATATTATTATAATTTATTTTTATATATACTCAGCAAGAAACCCTATATAATTTTGAAAATGTGCTTTTTAAAAACCCTTGGTTTTTTTCTTCACTTGTTTTATCTTAAATTAGAAATCCAAATGCATACAATTTTAAAGTTGTTGAAACAATTGAAAATGAACAAAAAGTTTTAATAACGGTTCCAAGTCACTGGGAAAGCAATGGAATATTACATTACATTACTCCCTAGTAGATCCTGTCCCAAATCATGGCTAATTAATGTTGATCATCTAGTCCATTTAGATATTTGGGACAAAATAAGTTGCTCTGTAAAATTCAAAGCCAAAAATTATTCAATGGCTGTAAACAAGGAAAAAGAAATGTCAAAATTTTATAACACTGAAAGTGAGGAAGAAGGTAATTTTTTGTCTAAATTGGTAGATAATTTTACTTCAGCATCACCAAACGTAGCAACATATTCAAAAACTGTTGCTGATGAATTTATCCATCGTTTGCCAATGCCTTCTATGAACGATTTGGACTATTTTGAGAAAAATTTGAAAGACAATGATTTCTCTAATAAAGTTTTAATGTTTTTGTCCAAAATTAACATGTAGGAGCATATGCTATTTTATAATTGATGAATATATAAGCAGAAAACTTTTAAGTGAATGCTCTTGGTATGGATTAACCAGAGGAGAGTGCAAAACCCAAATTGCTTCAACGCACTATAAATTAATTAATACTACACATTTTAAAGTAGTTTGAAAAAGCAGATATGACCTTCATTAAAAAAAGAACTGAGAAATTTTTATAAACTATTAAAAATAGGACTCGTAGGCTAGAAGAAGAGCGAAAGAATAAAAGCGGTGATTTTGAAAAGCCCGTTCAAAAAGGGAAAAGAAGCAGGGACAAAGAATCAGAAGTGAACAGTAGTTTCAACATATCGGAAAAACAAAAAATAATCGATGCTAATGAAACAGAAGTACTGTAGTTTTCTTTATCTAGTTTGTTATTATTACAGTAAATGAAAATAATACATTTATTATTTTATTACTTTAGGTGTAATATACTTTAAAAGGTCGAATATATTGAATTATTTATTTTCTATAAAAAACTTAAAAAAAAAATTAAAAATTAAAAGAAAAATAGAAGTGTTGTTATTAAAGTTTATAAAAATTTACATTAAATTTTGAAAAAGAAAAATTTTTATTTCCAATAAAATAATATAATATTCTTTACTAATTTCTGCAAGAACTTATGCACATAAATCCAAAGTGTAACAAAGGAACGGAAACAATTTTCGTTTTAAAAGGTATTGCACTAATTTGCATTTGATATCTTTCATAGCATAGCTATTCAAAATGCTATCGGCAACATTTAAGTTCGTTTAAAATACATTTAGGTAAGATGATTTGAAAGGCGTTTCAAAAGCAAGTTCAATTTTCTTCATACTAGTACCATTTATAAATAATAATTTATTTTTGTAACATGAATTTTTAAATTGAATTATTTCATTGTGTTTGGTCAGAAACCATTTGTTAGCCATATTTGATGCCAGAGACATTCCATCCACTAAAATTACCTTAGAATAACTAAAATTTTGTTCATTTTTTTTCGACAAAATTGAAATTTTTGTTGAGCACTTTTTCCATTTCCTAGCGGAGTCAATTTCTTGTATTCTTTTAGCTACTTGTGCTAAAGGATTAGATCCTTTTCTAATTAGTTTTTTGATTTGATGTAACTTATTTTCAAACGGATATGCTGAAAATGTAATTAAATGACCTAGATTCTTTACATCGTCAACTAAATGACTTAGGTTATGCATGTTACTAGTTACGTAGTCTTTTTAATAAATATCAACACAAATGTCTACATACTTTTCTAGCATATCCTCAGCTACATTCAAATACGGCTTGTAGACCAAATTTGAGCACAGGGTTTTTTTTTTTTTTTATTTATTTCATTTCATTAATATAATTGTACGATATAAATTTTCAAGTAACTTTATTATTTAAAGAGCGAGTAATCTGCCTAACCTCTCATTCAGCTTGTGTCCGCTGGTTTTGAGATGATGATTTTAACGACTAATTTCTTGTGAATTACATAGTTGGGTAGTGTATGTTAAACTGCCTTGTTTGTTTGAATTTTATATATGGACAAATAGTAGTTTGTTATTTTTTATAAATTTTAGCGCTGATTTTTTAAATATTTTTAGGTTGCGACTCTGTTGAACGGTAACTGGAAGCGCATTGTATATGCGAATAGATGAGGGTAGTAGGCCCCTTTTGTGTTTTTCCGTGCGGCTATGAGGAACTTCCGGATGTTCACTGCCCCTCGTGGAACGCCTAGTTATTTCCTCTCTGGTGAGCAAGTTTACATTGTTTTTTATTTTATTGTTTATTATTTTGTATATGAAGCTCGCCTTGTCCAGGGTTATAAGTTCCTCTATGGTTTGAGTACATGTTTCATTGTACATATTAGTTGCACTATCTTCCCTTTCATAACGAAAAATTATTTTGGTTGCTCTTGTTAGTAATTGATGAGCTTTTTTAATTATTTGATGGGAGCAGGAAGACCAGTTAATGATGTTGTAGCGTAGATGAGAAATAATGTGAGCATTTAATAGCATTCTTGATACGTTTGGCTGTATTTTTATGTTAGATCTTCGAATAACACTAATAAGTGGTGTTATTTTGCTATTGACGTATTCAAAGTGCTTCCCCCATTGTAGGTCCTTATCTATTATTAAACCGAGATGTTTACTGTAAGGAACTTGCTCAAAAACTAAATTATTTAGTTGAACCACCGGATTGATGAGACACTTATTTTTATTAGTAAATACCAGGATCTTAGATTTCTGCTCATTAATTGATAGTTTGTTGCCATTCGCCCAATTAGAGAAGGTTGCTAGGTCCAAGTTAATTTGTCTTTCGAGTTGATGCTGATTAGACCCTGTATATAAAAGACTGGTGTCATCTGCAAAGATGGTATATCTACCAGACAATCCAGCGTCTCTTATATTGTTAATATACAGCAGGTATAATGTGGGTCCCAGATTGGAGCCTTGTGGAACACCACATTTGAGTATTTCCTGGTTACTAGCTGTTTGGTTAACACAGGTCACTACCTCTCTATCAGTGAGATAGCTTCTCAGTAAATTTAGAGGTTGTCCTCTTATACCTAGGTCATATAAGCTCTTCAGAAGGATCTCATGGTCCACCGTATAAAACGCCTTCTTCATGTCAATAAGTATAGCCGCTACATATTTGTTATCATTTAGTCCATTGTTTATGTAGTGTAACATGTCAGCTAGAGCAGCTTCTGTATTAGATGACGCTTGGAAGCCGAATTGAAATTCATCGAAACCACAGGTACCTTTTATAAATGCGACTATCCTTTTATTGATAATTTTTTCAAATATTTTGGCAATTGTATTTAGTACTGAGATAGGCCTATAGTTAGGAATTTCTTTCTTGCAGCCAGCTTTGTAAACCGGATAGATTACCGTTCTCTTAAGGGTTGCAGGAAATACTCCAGTCTCCAGCATATTATTGATAGCGAGTGCTAGTGGTTTACTAATATTTTCGCTGATGTTTTTAATATCAATAGTAGTGATGCCATCGATTCCTGGAGCAGCATCATTCTTCAAGTCATTTATGACTTCACTAACTTCTTTGTGATCTGTTGGTATAAAGAATAGGGTTTTAGTATTAAATGAGTTTCGCACCGTTTCAGCATCCCTGGGAAGTTTGTCCGCCAGTGAAGCACCCACTGCATTATAATATTGGTTGAAGTTGTTGCTTATTGAGATTAAATCCGAGGTCTCCACACCGTTAGCAATGACTGGGTTGATATTGAAATTCTGGCTGCTGTACTTACCCAGTACCTGAGTATTTAATACTTGCCAGATTTTGCGGCGGTTGGTTCCAGCTTTTTGAATTTCTTTATTAAAGAAATTTTGTTTAGCTTGTCTAATAAGTTGAGTTACTTTGTTTTTTATTCTTTTGTATGTGATCATTATATTATTATTTGTCGGATTTTTTTTCACTTTCTTATACCATATATTCCTATGCTTCATCGCAGTTAATATTTCATGGTTAATCCAATTATTGCCCCGTGTTTTGACGTTTTTTACTTTTGTAGCCCTGTCTTTACTGCCCTTTATGATGTTGATTAGGTCGTTGATCTCATATGTAACACCTGGATGAATACTATCTTTGACCATAGCATTCATTTTGTGATAATTTATTATTTTTATGGTTTTGGTCGACATGGGTTGTAGTTGCCTTTTAATTTTGTTAATATTACCGATTATTATTTTATGGTCAAAGGCACTAATGTCATGTAGGGATAGATTTATGTTGTGAGAGTAGCTATTTAGATTTGTTATTACGTGGTCAATGAGCGTAGCCGACGTGCTAGTCACTCTCGTTGCAAGTTGTGGATCAATTGTGTTCGCGATCCACGCTTTTGAATCTTCAATAACGTCCCTGTAGTCATTAGTTGTTGGGCAGGACTTCAAAAGGTCTATGTTGGTATCGCTCACGAAGATTACGTTTTTATGTGAATCCATAAGTTCTACTATGTGTTGGCCATACTCTACCGGGCAATCACTATTGGTTCTGTATGCAGTAGCTATGGTTAATTTCGGCTCAGTGTTAATTATTTGTATTACGGTTGCATTATATTGTGGAGTAGATATCCAGTACAGATTGAAGAGTTTTTCTGGTAAATATAACTGTTCCACCTCCTACATTATCGTTTCTACTATTAAAAACCGCATTAAAACCTTCGAGTTCGTAGAATTTATGTTGATCCTCGTATAGCCAGGTCTCATTACCTATGATTATAGCAATATCTTTGTGCACGCTTATGAACATCTCAATCTCATCCATTTTGTTCCTAATGCTTCTCAAATTTATGTAGGCAACCTTAATAATCTCAGTTGTGCCTTCCATATTGAGAGATTATGTGTTGAGCTCTATACATGTACTAATTTAATAGTATGAGATCTTTGACTTGACTATCTCTATTTGTTTTAGATAAGTTGGGCATTTTTTGTCATTGGCCCCATGACCCTCGCTCAGTAGATTCCTTTTTACGCAGTTACTGCATTTTAGGCTGTTGTTTACGCAGGCCAGTGTATCGTGCTTCTCCCCACATTTTCCACATGCTATATCATTTTTACATTTGTCCTGAAAGTGTCCATATTCTTTGCAGTTTCTGCACATTGGAGCATATAGATGTTCAAGGACAAAATGTGAGTTCCAACCGATGTTTATGTGCTTGTTAACAACTTTGCCAAAAGTTATAGGACTGCATTCTATAATGTAGCTATAGTCATTATCCCATTTACGTTTGTTTATGACTTTAAAAGAGTCCTCCGCATTAATGAAGTTATTTTGTGCTATTAAGGCCTCTTGAAGTTCACTATCCTTCTCGTAGTTGTCTATAACCCGCGAGATCCTAATTCTGGGATTTCTCATCTTTGTGTCAGAGATTTTTATATCTTTACCAAAAACTTTAGAGATTTCACTTTTCAAGTCGTTATTCCTTTCGCTATTTACTAGCTTTATTAGGACACCTCCGTTTTGTGTGGGAGTAATTGTTTTAATACCTAGGTTTAGTTCAGCTGGTTTTATGTTTACACGTATTTTATTGACCAGTGTTTGTGCATCTTCCGAGTCATTATTTGATTTAATGTAGATACCCTGTGTATTTAGCTTAGGCGATTTTGTTAGGGCCTTTTTAGCTATGTCAGCATAAGTAGCTTTTTCGATACTTGATGTTTGATCTTTGACCGTAGCTATGAGAGAGTCCATTTTTTGTTCCAACCTAAGAAAATTTTCCGCTAGCACTTGTTGAGGCAGATGGGTTTGGGAAACTTTGCAGTTCGGACACATCCAAATAAAATAGTCCTTGACTTTGTTCATTTGTTTATGCGTCTCCGCATTTATTCCCACGCATGCCGAATGAAACCATTTCTCGCAAGTACCCTCGCAGAACCATCCTAGTTGTCCCTCTTTTACGAGCTTTTTGCAATTTGGACACTTTTCATCTAATCCCATTTTCGTTCTCTCAGAAATTGTTTGAATTTTGTGATATATGGCAACCCTAATGCTACTATTTTTTTTTTTTTTTGTTTATTTAATTTTTTTTTTATGTATTAATAAGGAGTTTGTATATTAACAGTGTATATTTGATTGTGTTGTATAAGGGTACTGTGTTGTATAATAATTGTACTGTGAAATAATTTGGTGATTATTGTTGTGTATGTAATTTATTGAGTTTTGATTTTCTTAGTTGTATTGAATTATGTATGTGGTTGAATGTAATGACAAGTGTATTTTTTGTTGAGGATTATTTTAGTATGGTTGGGTTTGTAGTAAGGGTTATTGAACAAAATAACCAAAAAAAAGTAAGAAGTGTTCATATAACTCATGAGATAAATGCTCTTTTAAAATTACTATTGAAATATAATAGAAAAATGCTCTGTATTCTAAACCTTTCCAACGAGCTATACAATCAAGTTCTCTCACATTTCAAACGCTTTTGCTGGGGAATTACAAATAAAACATCTGATCCTCACAGATGATATATTAAAATTTATGAAAATCCCATCCTTTAATATATCTTTTAATTCTGCTACAAATTCCTGCAAATATTCATTTACAGACTCTGGTTTCTTTTTTCCATAATAAATGCCAACCACGAATGGAGAAACATGCTCCATTTCGTTTATATTAACCAATATTGGCCAGAATTCGTCTTTTCTACTCTTATAAATAGGCAATTCGTCCCTATTTACATTAATTAAAATTTCTTTTTATTCTTCTAGATTTTGAAAAAAATTAACTTGAACTCTTTGAAGACCATTGCGCTAATATAAAACATTATTAAACATCGGTCTGAATTGCACATGTGTTGGAGTTTCCAATAGAGTTCGGGATCAAGTGGAATTCTTTCCGAAACGTATAGTGTTAAAATTTTTAACAAGTCACCAATTGATCTGTGCGTAATATTGAAATTCCGTAATTTAAGTGACGTTTTGAAATTGCATATCAACACAGCTGTCGACAGAACTATCATGTAGTGAATGATCATGTAAATCATCACAATATTGTTCTTCAAATAGATATTTATCAATACTTGAAAGTAAATGAGAAACAGAATTATTCGGTTGTTGCTCTTTCGTAATTTCACATATAATAGGTGCTGAAATCACCGCTTTCACATTTTGTTCATCCTTAAATTATTCTATTCATTTCAGAATATTTCGTGTTTTTTGCACGGATCGAGCAAATGGCCCCCTTCGCTTAAATTTTTTCCAATCTTGTGCAGTTAAAATAACTTAATACCCTACATATTTTATATAATATTTTAAAATTGAAAATTAAAAGCAAATATAAGATATTATACAAAATTAAAATGATGACATATTTTACTTTGCTTATATTTTCCATATTTTTGTAGGTATATAACAGAGAGCAAAACTATGGAGAAACATGTTGTTGCAAGCACATTATTAAAATAATTCCAAAATGTTCTTAACTTTGGTGTAGAATAGACTTAATTTTAGCTGCGGTACAGTCTCTTTACAACGTTATCACAATAAGAAGTTGTAGGTATATAAGAGGGAGCAAAATTATGGAGAAACTTGTTGTTGTAACAACGTTATCACAGCAAATAATCTGCTGCAAAAGCTTTCAATGCTTATTGGGATTTTACACGAGATCTACCATTGCTTTCAGTTATAATATAAATAATATAAACCTTGAAAGGGCCAAAAATATTACCGATTTAGGAATTCTGTTGGATGATAAACTGAACTTCCATTTTCGATGAGTATACAATTTCTAGGGCAAATAAAATGCTCGGGTTTATAAAAAGAAGAGCTAAAGAATTTAGCAACATCGCTGAAACTAAAGCTCTTCCTTAGTATGATCTATCCTTGAATATGGTAATATTGTGTGGTGCATTTCAAATACATTCTGATAGAATAGAATCCGTGCAAAAGCAATTTCTTTGTTTTTGGTTTGAGAAATCAATATAATCCTAGAGATTATTCAATTCTGGCCAGCTATCTCGTAAGACTTATTTCATTAAATATCTTAACTTTATCCTCACGCAGACAAATTCTTCCTTCCTGCTTTACTTTTGACGTCTTAAGAAAGAACATTGACGTTCAGTTTTTAGCAGATAATTTTAAAATAAATAATGGGGGCAGAAATACGAGAAGCACTAGATATTTACTTGGAAATACTCATAGAACTGAATATGGGAAAAATGAACCAATAAACAGATGTTGTATTACATTCAATAAACACAGTCATCTTTTTTCAACACTAATTTCTAGATACAATTTTTAACGTAAATTAAAATTAGAATTTCTTAATAAACTAAGACAATAATTTTAACCTTTAATAGATTATACTACACTTCAAGTTCACATTATTAATTTTATAATTTAGTTATTTTTTTTTTTTTTTAACTTTATAATGTGCATTTTAACTGTGTTTTTGCTATGTTTGCACTTTTTACAATCTACAAAAAAATAAATAAAGTTTTGATTTTAATGTATTTAAATTTATGCTTTGTAACTAAATTTCATGTTAATTTTTAGTTTTAGATATAAGAATTTTTTGTAAAACCTTGTTTTGGTTTAAATAAAATAAATAAATCCCCTATAGGATAGATCTTTCCTCATACTTGGTAATATTGAAATGAATGTGTTAAAAAGGTGTACAGATAATGGGGAGCCCTCTGGTATGACATTTAGAAGATTTTTAACCATAGATATTATTTTATTTTTATCAAAAATTTGCTACAAAAAAATTTTGACAAATAATTCGCTCAATGCTAAAATTCGCCACGAATGACAACATTGGAGGTAGATAATAAATAAAAAAAACACGCATAAATTAATATTAAACTAATTTCTTTTGTAGTCAAGTATCTAAGGTTATAATTTCTTCATTTTATATACTTAAATTTACAGTTATGCAAAACTTAATTTTCCTCACATATCTCTGAACTGCTCAAGCTAGAGTCTTGAAATTTTGGTTGAAGTTATATCCACAGAAATTAGTTGTAGTCGGTTAACAAAATAATTTTTTTTGTCACGCCCTCTGTTTAGGAACTTTAGCTATTTTGAAACACCTGTAACTTATATACCCGTCTAAATTTTATTTGGGAATATAGGATAGGTACACAATTTGAAGCTGCTACATTGGATTTCAACATATGTTAAACGTTAAACATTAGGTATGATAAATTTAAAGATTCAAAAATCCTGGTTATGTCATTCAAATCAAATCAGATCGAATAAAATTTTATATAAAACTTAGTTCACGAAAATTTCAGATTCCTGTTTAAAATAAAAGTTAAAATTTCGCAACGAAAGAAAATTTCGTTATTTTTAAAAATTAGTAAGCTTTTTACAAAATGAAAGTATGGAATATACCTATAGGTTTTCAAAATTATTCTCATAGAAGTCACTACTCACTACATTTATTGGAGAATTTTGTTTCAGTAGGAAATATATTAAATTAAATAAATCTCTATCCGTATTTCCAGACTATTCATCTTCACCCTTTTTGAATCTAGTTTTTTCATTACGTTTCGTTCCTTTTTAGTATAAACTGACTTTGTGGTTTTGTGGTTTTGAAATTTCTGTCTTCTTTTTTAAAACTAAAATTTTATGCGGTGACAGTGTTGTTATATTTAGATTTTTAAAATTCCCACAAAATGGACCTTTTCCCTTAGATTTTCCCACAAAACAATTAAAAAAATCCCACGAATAAATAACACTTATTTTCAATAAAATATTAAATTTTATTAATCAAAATTAAAATTTTATTTTTATTAATAACAAAATTATAAATATATTAAATATATTAGACTCCTTTGAATTAAAAATAAAACAAAAAACAAATTCAAACAAATTCAAAACAAAACAAAATAATATAAAAAATCTATATTAAGACTTTTTAATTTTATATATTAAGTCTATAATATTATATATATTAATAATTATATATATTATTATTATATTAAGTCTTATAAATATATTAAGTCCATATTCAAATTTAAAAAAATTAAGAAAAGAAGTAATTATTTTAATTCGAATTTTTATAAATTGAAGCATTAAATAATTTAAAATGATCTTCTTCTGGTTTAAAATTAATACAGTCTATGTTGTTACTTTTAAAGTCCGTTCTAATTGAACATTTTACTGAAAGTCCTAGCCTGTTACTTTCTCCTAGCCTGTTTCTTTTTTTCGTTTTTACATCAGAAATAATTGAAAATATCCTTTCCGTTTCAGCATTTGAGTGCGGAAGGCTTAAAACAAACTTTGCTACTTCAAATAAGTTTGGGAATTTTGGACTTTCATCAAAAGATTTTTGTTTGCCAATTTTAGTCCAAAAATCTGTAATACTTAGTCCTTCTAAAAATAGCTTTTGTTCTATAACAAGCAGCAGCAACAATAAAACTATGACGTGACAAATGACTTTTAAATTTTTTAAACGCTACTTTAATTCTAAAATTTTTTTTGTGTGAACAACTGTCAATAAATTCCCATATATTTTCGTTAATTTCCCTTTTCCCTTTTTTAACTTTTTTTTCCTGCAAATTCCCATAATATGGGTAAAATCCCTCAATATCGCAACACTTCGGTTAACCTGAGAATCTACAAATACAAAGAAAAATTTTATTCAATACAAAGAATATTGAATAAAACAAATGTCATACTTCAAACAAAAAAATGTATCCGCTTTTTATTTTATATTCTTCTCTCTTCAAAATTTATTTTCAAATACACATACATATAAAAAAGGATCTACTTTTTGAAGAGCAGTATGGAAATAAAGCAGTGTTAAAAAATTAAAAAGAATCTGAATCTCATGAATACAGTCTTACCCCGGTTAACGTTGTTAAATGGTTCCAGAAAAACGCGACGTTAAACGAAACAACGTTATGCGAAGCAATTATATAATTAAGAAAAAAATTCGCAATTAAATAGAATAAAAATATTAAGAGAATTATGATAATACGAAAATTAGACTTATAAATCTCTATTAGAATAATATATAATAAAATAATTAATTTCAAAATATTATATACATTTAAAGACTAAACAAAAATATTAAATTCAAAATATAAAACTTTTAAATTATGTAAATACAAAATATATATTAAAAAAACTTCAAAAACTATACAAAATTATTAAATTCATTAAATTAAAAGCATAAAAAACAAAATATGTACTACTATTACTATGAAACAGTACACAACTAGCTAAATTATGCACTAACAATAACAAAAAATTTATAGCTATGTGAATCAAATGAAAATTATGTACAAAAAAAGATTTTAAAATAACACCGCTTGTTTAGATTTTTGAAAAAACGGTTTTATTAAAAAAAAACGTTACAGCGAAGCCACGCAACGTAACAGTGGGGTATGACCATAATGGTGGACCGACGTTACAGCGAAACAACGTTATTCGGGGCAACGTTATCCGGGGTATGACTGTAGTCTGGAAATAGCCTATATGGCTGTTTATTTTATTGATGATAGAAGAATATTTAAACTTCAGTTAAAAGAAAAAATGTTCATTATAGTTGTTCAATTTTGTTTGAAAATAATTGCGATAATCCTGAATTGGTTGAAAATAATTTTTCAGATGACAGCACAAATATTAGTATTTTAAGAGATGAAACTGATAACTATAGCAATGTACCAATTAATGAAAGCTTAAGAGATTTATCTAAAACAAGAGTCTACATTAATTCTTTCTGAGTGCAGGTTATGCTTAAACTGAAAACTATGGAGAAAGATGTTTTAAAAACTTACATAACAAAATTGCCTCAAAAAAAAATATCTCTTGAAAATACTGTTTCCATAATTCATGTACATAAACTTGGTACCTATAATACTCGTTTTGAACTCTGCATAATATTCTGCATAAAAGCATATATACCGCAAATACTGCATAGAAGCCTTTCATCTTGTGAAATTTTCTTTCAAAAGTTCTTTGTTTCAAATAAGGATTTATTCTAATGGTAGGCTTTTTTTTCTTCGCTATTTCATGTACGACGACAAATTTCAAAACTCCGATAATATTAATAAACCATTATTTTATTCATTTATAAAAATAATATAAGAATATTTTGTTTATACATACATAATATATAAAAAATATTTTTTTGGTAATTAAAGTCATAAACCATTTTTTTACAATACTTGTAAAAATTGACGATTTGAGGGGTTATTAAGTATACAGAAATTTTTTCTCGAATAAATAAAAGGAGAAAATTCGGGACCGTAATTTTCGTGACAAGTGTACTTACCTTAAAACATAAAGAAATCACATACCTAGTACCTACCAATATAAAGAGAAAAATATTTTTTACAAATAACACTAACCATTGATAAAACTGCGTGGTTCCATAAATGGGAAATTAAATTAAACATTGGTTATTGCAGAATTCACTAGGCAGCTCGGTACAATACAAGACAACTTTTTCATTATTTCTTTTTTGAATTCTTAATATTGCAAAAAAATAATGTATAAAATTATTATAATTTATTAACTTGTAAAGATTTGGTAACTAAAATAGCGATGTAATTTTTTACGTTTCTATTCATAGGAAAAAAGGTATGCAACATGAATGTACATATTTAAATATTTCTTTTCTAATATCGTTTGATTTTACAAAGAAAAATTCATAACAAAATTAATCTAAAAGTAACTAATACTAAATATATCAAAATAAATAAATAAATTGGTCGTTTATTGTTAAAATTTAAAAACAAATGAATTTAGTACAAAATAAAATTAGTAGAAGATTTTCCAGATGCTGAAATGCCTTAGTTTTATTTCTATATACGAAATTTGTTCTAGGTCTGGTAATGGTCTTATATATGTTTAGAGTCTTTGATATACCTAATGCTAAAAATTTATTCATATATAAATAAGGCAAGTAGAACAAAAAATGTCAATAAAAATCCTCTTAATTTTTTTTGGAAAATATAAAATGAAAATAGAATTTTAAATTTATTGTGTTTTTATTTTTTAATTAAACCAGATTTTTCAGATATTATTTTACTTTTCCCAACTCACCTATTTAGTTTTATTTTTCAACAAGTATTCAATATACGATGTACGGAATTTTAATTGTACACACCAAATATACAATTTTCATTTTGTTAAAATCATAAAGTAACATATAATATAGAGTCATATATAGAGTATTCACGTAGAGTAAAATTTTTTTACCAATTTTTTTAAAAAATATTTTTCGTTTTTACTCAGTACTCAAAAATTATTCTCATAACAATTATTTTTACCTAAAAATTGAGAATAATTTTTTTTTAAACTCATAAATAAAAAAAAATTCTTCTCAATTTCTTGTTTTGAGTATTTATTAATATACTTTTAAAAAACTATATGAAGGGTATATACATCCATACGTACATATTTATTTTTATACATTATTCTTCTTATTCCATATAAAGTATGAAAAGCTAAATCTATACTGCATGCATAGTGTATAGGTATATTAACACATATAAAATATTCAAGGTCTTTTTACTTTTTTTTCGTTACTTTGATTTGAAATTAAAAAAACTAAATAGAGATTTTACATCTTTTATTGATGTATGTGTGTATATAAAATTAAAACAGCTAAGTGTATTTTTCGTTCTTCTTGTAAATCAAAATAGAAAAATTTATTTTCATATTTATTATTTGTAACTTTTGATATTAATGTTGAATGAATGTGCGACAGACAAGCTTATTATTAAAAGTTGTATGGCTTGTAAAATCATAAATAATCTTATCATTTTAATAAGTATGTATAAGAATTTTACGTTTAGGAAGAATTTAGTTCGTTATTTTGATTGACTCAAATTTTTTATTTAAATGGACATGAAAAGTAAAAATATAAAATTTAATAAAATTTCAATATTTTTTTAAATAATTCTGTTTTATTATTAATTCTTAAGTTAGTTAATAAGGGAAAAAGCCAAATGGAATAAGTATTGCATTACATTATTGAAAAATATATAAAAAAAGCTTTAATATTTTATATTCCATTCGGCATAAAAAACCCTTATAGCAAAAAAAAAAATATAATATAAAATATGTACATAGGTTAGGTATAAACAAAACAAAACAATTCATTGATTAAAAAAAATTATCGAAAACAAACAAAAATATTCATTAACTAGAATTTAGTTATTTACATTCCATATTTAAAAAATTATATTATGATTAGGTACTTCAATCGTGTTCATCCAATTTTCTCGTTCATGAAAAGAAAATAATATAGGTATCAAGTAAATTATTCAATACATATTATTATGATTACTATTTCTAATGTAACATCTTGCATGATAAGTTATAAGAAAAATGCAATGAAATTTAGATAAAAGCTATAGTAAAATCAATAAGCTATGATGTGACAAGTTATACCTCGTAATTACACGAAATTTTAGGGGATATGAAAAAAATTTTTTACCTTGAAATTCAAATTTTGTAAAAAAATATTTTCGTAAAAATATGTAATTACTTTAATAGTGATAACTTGTCATGTAGCGAATGTTATTTTTCTTTTTTAATTGCTTTTGTCTAAAATATAATACTTATTCTAATAGAAAATTTATAAATTAATACTTACATGTAAATTTTGTTCCTCAATTTTTTTAATTTAAATTTTAATAGTCAATAATATGTTCATATTGTAACAACCACTTGTAACAAAATAAACACTTGACACTTTTAAAAATGCGCGCCTTTATTAAATTGATTATAATTCTTAATATCAAAATAAGAATACATAAAAAATACATCATTAAGTAAGTTCAAAAAAAAAAAATAGAGAAAAATATCACATAAAAAAAGTTACATTTATAAAAAAAATATGTACACACATACATTTTTCTTACCATTCATAAAAATATGCATAAAAATGTAAATATGTGAATATGTACAAACATATATATACTCTTCATATAATATCATAATATTCAAATTATGAAGAATTTTTTTTTTTTTCTAGAGCTTAAAAAAAATTCTTCTCAATTTTTAAGTAAAAATAATTGAGTTTTAAAATGAATTTTGAGTGTTGAGTAAAATGGGACGGGATATCGAGTAAAATGGGACGGTATTTTTAAAAAGAAATGACTAACGAATTTTGTTCTACGTGAATACTCTATATATATGTTACTTTATGGGTAAAATTCCTAATTTAGTCTATTCTTAAAATTCATTTGATAGCAAAAAACAAATTCGTTTGTCTGCTCTTCGCTATGATGTTATATTATTTCAATACCTAAAGAGGTAAAATGAATATTTTAACAAGAAAAATTTGATTGAATATTAGAAAAAAAAAATATTAATACATACATACATACATATTGTATTGAATTATTTATATTTGATTAAGTTAAGCTGGTTAAATATATAGGTACTAGTATATACTAATTAGAGATTTTTGTGCTTTTAAATTTACATAAAACTTCTGTTTTGTGTAATTTATTTTAGACTAATATTACGCGAAACTCATTTTTTTGTCCTATACATGTGGGAATCGAAATTAAAAATAACAATATTTATTTGAGTTTAAAGAATTTTATTTAACTTTAGTTATTTAATTAAAAAAAAGACAAAGTATTATTTAATACGTTTAATTTTAAGTTTAGTTATTTAATTTAAAAAAAAAGACAAAGTAAGTATGATTTAATTTTATTAGATGATTCAACTGCATCTATCCACGTCCACGGCTTAAGAGAGAAAAAAAAGAAACAAAAGGAAGTTGAATATGTGTCAAATTGTAGAAAATGTGCTCGTCAGCTGATTGGGCCATTGAACTTGTTAGTGTTAACGTTATGATCATAACGTTATCGATAAGGTAGGCATAATTATTGATTCCCACATTCGGCCTTTCCTGACTGCTCATCAGACCCTGATGATGTTTCGTCCAGTTCTTCAATTTCGCTGTTTTCTGAAACTAAATTTTCTTCGTATTCTGCATAATCTAAAAAATCTTCTTCATTTTCGATCCAAGACTTTATTTTGTCTGCACTACATTCTGTAAAATTCGGACCTTCGTGACATCCTATTTTCTCAACTTTATATCTGTCAAATCCTTTGATCGCTATAATTTTGTATGGACCGAAAAATTTAGGGCGAATTTTAAGTCCAGTTCCGAATTGCACCCTTTCTATTGCTACTCTATCTCCAACCTCATATTTTCTAGCAATTTTTCTCCGTTTATTAATTAATCTCCGTTTAATTTTTTATGTTTTCAGATTGAATTTTTATAATATCCTTTCTGGCTTCCTCTCTTATAGCTTCTCTGTTGCTATCATATTCTTTTATCCATTCTTCTTCGATTATTTCCACCAACTTTAAATCTTGCTTGGTTCTCATTTCCATTCCGACTAGTAGATGGAACGGTGTTGTCTGAATTGCGCGTTGAAATGTTGAATTAAGTGTTGTTTGTAATGGTTTCACAAAACGATACCATTTTTCGTGATCATCATGAGATAATTTGGTTAAAGCTGCTATAGTGGTAGAATGTAATCTTTCTATTTGCCCATTTCCTCGAGGTACTCCAACAGTGGTAAAAATGAGTTTAATGTCAGGCTCCTCGCAATATTCTTGGAATCTTTTAGAAGTGAATGCACCTCCGTGGTCGGCGATGATCCTTTTAGGATACCCAAACGTCTCTGCTATACTTTCTAATTTTTGGACAACTTCTTCAGAATTTAGCGTTTTAGTAGGAAATAGCCAACAATATTTTGTGAATCCGTCTATTACATCTAAAATATATTTATAGTTTTTCTTCGTGTTGTGCATTGGACCAAGATGGTCTATGTGGAAGGTTTCTAAAGGTTGATCGCCTTTCGAAATGGGATGAAGGTAGCCTTCCAACTTTCCACTTTTTCTCTCTGCTAGGATACATTTTACGCAGCCACGGATATAATGTTCAATTTTCTTAGGCAGATTTAGAATAAATTATTCTTTTTCTATGATCTCTTTCATTTTTTTCACGTGGAAATGCCCCTTTTCATGTGCTTCTTTGATAATTTCCATGGTCATAGAATCTGGAGCTACAAACAACAAATTATTATTTATGTTTTTAAAAAGTATACCGTTTTGTATGATATAGTCCTTGTAGGGTTTATCTTGTAATATGTTGATTATTGCGTTGAGTCTATCATCTTTCTGTTGCGCCTCACTTAACTTTTTTAGAAAATTGCTATTGTTACTCGTAACACACATGCTAACTGGATTTCGGTTAACGCGTCAACATGCTTCATCTGGGTTCCAGATCTGTGCTCGACACTATAGTCGAACTCTTCCAAGAGCAAGGCCCATCTGGCGACCCTTGTGGCCAAATCTTTCTTCTTTAATGTCAACATGCTTCATCTGGGTTCCAGATCTGTGCTCGACACTATAGTCGAACTCTTCCAAGAGCAAGGCCCATCTGGCGACCCTTGTGGCCAAATCTTTCTTCTTTAATGTGCACTCAAACGCCTTACAGTCGGTTACAAGCTTGAATCTTTGTCCTAGTAGATAAACTCTAAGTCGTTTCACAGCTTCAATGACTGCTAGTACTTCCAGTTCGTAGCTGCAATAACGTTTTTCGGCATCTGTGGTCTTTCTACTGAAGAAATGCACCGGATGTAGTTTATTGTCCTCCTTGTCCCTTTGTAATAAAATTGCTCCATACCCATCTTTCGAGGCGTCAGTGTGTAGTTCTGTATCAACTCCAAATTCGAATATTTTGAGTACTGGTTTTTTTCTAAGAACTTCTTTTATTTCGTTTATCGCTTCGATTTGTTTTTCCTTAATTTCGAAGCAATTTCCTTTTTTTAATAAGTCGCTTAAAGGTTTAGTTTTAACAGAGAAATTATGAATGAATTTTCTAAAATAACTGGCTAAACCTAAAAACGATTGTAACTGTTTTACGGTTGTGGGGATGGGAAAGTTTTTGATAGCTTTTGTTTTTGATTTTGACGGAGAAATCCGGCCTTTTCTAATTTGATATCCTAGATACTCTATATCGTCTTGTAGTATTTGGCATTTTTTCCACTTGATCTTCAATCCATTTTCTGCTGCTACGCTCAACACTTCTTTAAGTCTGGTCAGTCCTTCATCAATAGTTGCAGATGGAATTACGATTCATCTAAATAAATTATCACAGCGCCTTTATTTATTAAATTCCTAAAAACATAATTAATATATTTTTGGAAAACGGCGGGGGAATTGCAGAGACCGAAAGGTACTCGAAGGAATTCAAACTGGTCGTTACTTGTCACAAATGATGTAAATTTCCTACTGCTTTCTTCTACCTTAACATGGAAAAATCCATTTTCAAGGTCAAGAGTTGTAAAAAAATTCGCTCCTTGCAATTTATCCACTTGGTCTTCTATATTGGGAAGAGGGTACCTGTCCTTGTGTATCTTCTTGTTGATATTCCTATAGTCGATGCATAATCTGTGACTACCGTCCTTCTTCCTCACCAAGACAACTTGACTGGCATAATCTGAACTGCTTTCCCGGACGATGTTGTTTTGTAACCATTCATTTATTTGATTTTCAATTATTTTTTGTTCTTGTTGTGGAAATCTTCTCGGTGGCCTGTAGATCGGGATATCATCCGTCGTACAGATTTTCATTTGGACAGGAGATTCTATGGGACTGTTGGGTGTGTAGTTGTTGATCAACTTGATTACTTCTTCCTTAACGCATTTCTCTTCCAAATGATGTACATCAGGTAGGTTGTTTTTACTCTCGTTATCTACATCAATTTCTGCCAAATAACAAGTGTTGCTTTCTTCGTTTCTGGTCGTACTTTCGCCGGAAACTATTTTTTTTGTGATATTTACTTTACCGTCTTCAATTTGCACTGTAGCTAACTGCAAAAGGTTCATTCCTAAAATTAAATCTGGTTTCATAAAGTTGCTGTTGACAATATGAACTTCAACATTTTCAAAAGTGTTATTTCCAATTTTAATATTTAAGATACAGGAACCGCTGGTTGTGATGTTCGATCCTATCCCTGAAACTGATAACCGAGAGTCCTTAAAATGGTATTTTGGTTTTATGTTTGCTACATGGTTTTGCTTTATAACGCTTATTTCACTGCCGGTGTCGACCAATCCATCTAAAACGTAATTGTTTAATTTGCATGAAAGATACATGCTATTTTTAACGATAACGTTTGAAGATTATTTTATTGTAGTTTGTACTGGACAATTCATCTTTCTATGGCAATATTGGTTGCATCCAAAACATTTGGGTCCTTTTTCCGGACATGAGTGGAATTCATGATCCGAAGATCCACAGTTGTAACAAAATCGTTTATTTGTTTTGTCCATACTTTTAGGTACATCTCTGCTAAATTTTCTTTGTGTTTCATTAAATTTTCCAGACTGCTTAGTGCTTTCATTTTTTATTTTTTCGTAGATTTCGAGCTTTATTTTAAATTCATTTATGGTTTTTGCATCATACAATATACTTTTGTTGCTTGCATAATCCTTGATTCCATCGATGACATACTCAATTATTGATGCTTCATCCACATCGGCCTGTGACGCAATGTCGATCATGCGATATAGGTATTCTCGTAACGATTCATCATTTTTTTTTCTTCTTTCCCTCAGTTTATTACGAACTTCTGCACTGGTTATTTTAGGTTGGAATTCTTGGAATAAAGCGTTTTTTAATTCGTGATATTTCAGTGGCTTAGCGTCGAAGTCGATAAAAACTTTTGCAGCTCCTCTTAACGATCGTTTACAAAAAATGAATTTTTGTAAGTCATTCCAGTTAAATGTTGTCGCATATTGTTCGAATTCAGTAATCCATTTTTTAACACTCATTGTACTATCGCCTGAAAATTTACGCAAAATATTTTCTACGTCTCCAAAACTAAATCTCATGGATTGCTCTTCATTATTGTTGTTTGGCCTTCTCAACAATCCAGAAGTTTCCATGTCGAACTCAACAGCTACTTGGCTATTTTGCCTGCTTTGTCGTCTTCGTCCACTCATTTTATTAATTTGTTATAATATTTTAAAATTAGAAATATGTTTTGTAAAATTTAAATTCAAAATCAAGTAAATAAAAGCTTTATTTTCAAAAATTATTAATTTGTATTTATTTGTTTATGTATATTTTATATTATATTTAATTATCAAAAGAAAAAATTTATTTTATTTATTACCTGATGTACCTTAAAATTTTTTTTTGTTGTGTTTAAAGTGCAAAATGTCCAAGAACCAATATAAAAATATTATTTTAAACAATATTTAATTATTTTAATTGCTGCATTTATTTTAATTAAAGTTTATGTATATTTTATTTTATATTCAATTATCAATAGAGAAAATTTATTTTATTTATTACCTGATGTACCTTAAAATTTTTTTTTGTGTGTTTAAAGTCCAAAATATTCAAAATCGATATAAAAAAAAATTTATTTTAAACAAAGACTGCATTTATTTTATTTATATTTATTTTTGGTTATATTTTATTATAAATTTATTTATAAATATTTTTTTTTTATAATTTTATACCTGATGTCTAGCCCCTTTTTTTTTTTTTTTTTATTTTACAGTACAAGGTGCTCCAGAATCAAAATAAAGATTTTATTTTAAATTAAAATCTGCTTTTATTTTTATTTATATATATTTCGATTACGTTTTTTTTTTTTTATAATTTTATTTTTTTTTATTTAAATTCAAATATTATACCTGTTGTTTCTTATTTCTTTTGGTGTTATTTTGTTCCATCCGAAAATTTCTATTTATAATTTTATTTTGACTGATGCTTAAGTTGGTATATTTAGCAGCCTGAGCACACTGTTCACATTTGTTAAAAATTTTTTTTTTATGATAATTTAATTCCATACGATCGCGTAAAATCCCTTATAACAATTTTGTATAAATTTTATAGTTTGTATTTTTTTTTTACGTTGATTTATTATTACTAATTCGAATTATTTAAAGTAC
This sequence comes from Dolichopus griseipennis, assembly GCA_963082915.1. NCBI lineage: Eukaryota > Metazoa > Arthropoda > Insecta > Diptera > Dolichopodidae > Dolichopus > Dolichopus griseipennis. The sequence goes on along the minus strand of OY720441.1, from coordinate 196,310,685 downwards.
TATAAATTTTGTAAAGGTTTACTTTAAATAATGAAGTTAACATTCTTATGTTAGTAGTAGCATCCGCGTTAGTCCACAATTAATTCACTTATATTTTAGTCTTTTTAGTCCACGTGCTTTATTTAATTATTTACTTTTAGTAAAAAAATTTGCAAACCGCAACCCTGGATTTGGTTTTTATTTCTTTTATGTTTTTTTTTTTTTGTTTTTTACTTATTTTTAATTCAATTTAATCAAATCTTTAGTTTTTAATAAAATTAAAAAAAAACAATTACGAATTTCACATTTAATATTTAGAATTTAGTTCGTTTTTTTTTTTTTATATATATAGTCCGCGTTAAATTATTTTAATAATTTAAATTATCACCTTTAATATTTAGAATTTAGTTTTTTGTTTTAGTCCACGTTAATTTATTTTAAGGAAAAAAAATTATTTCACCTTTAATATTGAGAATTTAGTTTTGTTTTTAGGATTTTATTCTTTTCACATCCCGGTTGAGCCCCCAAATTTGTGGGAATCGAAATTAAAAATAACAATATTTATTTGAGTTTAAAGAATTTTATTTAACTTTAGTTATTTAATTAAAAAATAGACAAAGTATTATTTAATACGTTTAATTTTAAGTTTAGTTATTTAATTTAAAAACAAGTAAAGAAACAGTCAGTCGGTGCAACCGACTTAGAAATACCCTACACCTATTTGGTTCAAATTTAAGGACATATCCATAAGTCATTTTAACACCATAGAAGCTGTTATTAATTTGATCGTAAGACATAGCTAACCAAATTAACTGTATAATACTAAAAACATTTTCTAATTACCCTATCTATTAAAAAATACTACAAATTCTTACTAATTTATCTATTTAAAAATATTAAAAAACAAACAAACTTGAAATAAATGAAAATATATTTATTCCAATTCAATTACAAAATGAAAAAATTCTAATTATTAAATTTTGTGATAAAAAGATAATCAAAGCATAATATATTTAATAATCCAAATTTTTAAAAATTGCAATTATTTTAAATGGTTAGTTTATATACCTAATAGCTTATAAACGCAAAATATGCAATAAATGTATTTCTAAAATACAATTAAAAATTTACACCTTTTCATATAATTCATTTAAATATAAAAATAAATTTTACATAAATGCAGCAAGTACCTTTGAACATAGCTGAACCAATACAATTAAGTCTAGATTTCGGAGACACATAGGACATAGGAAATATATTCTTTGGCTTCGAAATTAAACTCGACCACAACCAATTCCCATGGTACTTTCATTACTAGTAACCTACTGTTAAATTTCATCAAAATACCGGCATTATTTTTTGAGTTATGGTGTTTGTAAGATATATGTTTGTTAGTCCTTGAACTTTTCAAGGGTTCCAGGACCCGAAATTATGGTACGATTTCGCCCATATGCAGTCCCGTCATACTTTCAATACTAGTTAACCCTTGTACACAATTGGAACGTTCTATCTTAATTTTAAGTTACTAGTTTTATTAATTTCGATGATAAGCTTTTACACATTGGGGGGTCTAAAAGAGGTTCTGAACCACCACTCCAATTGATCCCAAATTAGGGGGGCACGCAAGAAATAGTAAAGAACACCCTTGTGGCAAATTGGAAGCTTCTACATTTGTTTCAAGTTACTATCTTTATTAATTTCGAAAATATGCTTTAAGGGCCTAAGAACTGAGTGGCTGGTCCCGGATCCACTACTCCAATGGGGCCCAAATTTCAAAGACACTTACGAAATAGGAAGGGACACCCTGATACCAAATTTGGAGGTTCTATCTTCATTGGTTTCGGAATTATGCTCGTTTGGCCTAAATTCGATCAAAAAGTTCTAAGTTCCATACCCATTGTCCAATCCTCACCGTACGTAATCACCGCCGTAGTTTCGCTGCCAATAACCTACAGCACAAATTTCATGAAGATAGCCTCATTAGTTGTTGAGTTATCGTGATTTTTTATATATGTTCCTTAGCCCTGACATCGATTAAAAGGTCCGGAATCCGAACCGTTGGGCTGATTTCGCCCTTATATAGTCCGCGCTGTACTTATAGTACTAGTTAACCCTTGTACACAATTTGAATGGTCTATCCTAAACTATTTTTAGTAATTTCGATTATAAGCCTTTTAAACTTGGGAGGTCTGAGAGGGGTACAGAACCACCACTCCAATTGATCCCAAATTAGGGGAACACGCAAGAGATAGTAAAGAACACCCTTGTGGCAAATTGGAAGCTTCTACATTTTTTCAAGTTGTTATCTTTATTAATTTTAAAGATATGCTTTAAGGTCTTCGGAAATGTGTGGCTGGTTCCCGACCCACTACTCCAATGGGACCCAAATTCACAAGACACTTAGGAAATAGGAAGGGACACCCTGATACTAAATTTGGAGGTTCTATCTTCATTGGTTTCGGAATTATGCTCGTTTGGCCTAAATTCGATCAAAAAGTTCTAGGTTCCGAACCCATGGTCCAATCCCGACCTTACGCAATTCCCGAAGTAGTTTCATTACTAGTAACTTACAGCACAAATTTGATGAAGATAGCGTCATTAGTTGTTGAGTTATCGTGATTTTTTATATTTGTTCGTTAGCCCTGAAATCTACTAAAAGGTCCAGAATCCAAACCCATGGGCCGATTTCGCCCATATGCAATCCCCGCCGTACTTTCAGTCCTAGTAACCTACAGTTAAAATTTCATCAAGATAGCTCCATTATTTTTTGAGTTATCGTGCCTACGGACGGACGGACGGACGGACGGACGGACGGACATGGCTATATCGACTAAGGCGGTCACGCTGATCACAAATATATATACTTTTCCATATCTAGCTCGCTTCCTTTAGGTGGTTACAAACACCATACCAAAGTTAATATACCCCTTTACCTATTCTATAGGGGTAGGGTATAAAAAAGACAAAGTAAGTATGATTTAATTTTATTAGATGATTCAACTGCATCTATCCACGTCCACGGCTTAAGAGAGAAAAAAAAGAAACAAAAGGAAGTTGAATATGTGTCAAATTGTAGAAAATGTGCTCGTCAGCAGATTGGGCCATTGAACTTGTTAGTGTTAACGTTATGATCATAACGTTATCGATAAGGTAGGCATAATTATTGATTCCCACATACATTGCCCTTGCGTTTGAAATTTGCTTAAAAAATTTTTAAGTATTTTTGAATTTTATTCCTGTAGCTTAGCGCGCTATATAAAGAGTATAATTTTGTACTGTTATTACACAAAAAAAGAGATTTACATTCTAAATATAAATAGTGTTCCAATATATAATGTTCTGAAAATTTTATGATTTTTTTAAACAAATACATATACATATTTAGTGAAGTTAAGTAGCCAAAATTAGAGTTAATGCTGTCCTAAATATAGAAGATTGTACTTTTTTTATGTCAAAGTAAAACTAAAAAGAGTTTTTTATTATAAAAAAAACATATGTTTAAAATGTAGAATAAACTTTTCATTTTAAGGGCCTAAATTAACTTAAATTAAAACATAGGACTTACAATTTTTATACGGCAGTACGTCAATATGTCTATCTACATATCCATAAATCGAAACGCGCGTATACAAAAAAAAATTTATTTGTATTTTTTAATTTAGTACAAAAAATTTTTTTAATATCATATAATACATATGTATATTTTGAATTTTTCCCAATATAATATATTTTTTAAGACATAATTTCAGAAATATAAGAGAAACCAAAAACAATATTTTTATACATTAGGTCAATTTCTAAATTTTAAAAATCCGTGTTACAGTACATCGCGTTAAGCATATTTTGATTGCTATCATGTGAATTCATGTTCCATTTTTATTTGTAAATTTTTTGGCAGAAATTATACGCCGAACGCTTTTATTTAAGTTGAAGATTATTTTTTAGTTGTTTTTGGAACATAATATAGGTATTTTCAATTATTTTGAATGTATGTTTTTCTAAAAAAAAAATATTATATTCAAATATTTTATTTTGAAAACTTAATCGTAGCAACATAAAAAAAAACAATTACAATATTTTTATACGCTTTTTCAAATTTAAAATTCCGAAGTACAGTACAAAACATACTTTCCTATTTCAAAATTTTTCGACAGAAACTGCACGTCGTACGCGTTTATTCTGGTTGATCCCTAAAGAACACATAATTTTTTTTAAGAAATGTTATTTTCTTTTTGTTTCTGCAAACATATTATAGGTATTTCAATTATTTTGAATATATTATATAATGTATTTTTTAAGAAAATATAGGTACTTTTAAAATTAATATTATTTTAAAATATTTTATTTTTAGAACAATAACAACATAAGAAAAAACAATAACATTTTTATATGCTTTGTCATTGTTTAAATTTTAAAAATTTGAGGTACAGTACGTTATTCTCATGTAATATCATTTTCTTAACTACTAATTTAAAACTTTTTGTTAGCAATTATACACCATAAGCGTTGATTTTAATTAGGCTCTAAGGAACAAATCATTTTTTTAAATTACAAATTACTTTTTTAAGAAAGATTTTGCGTTTTTAATTTTTGGCAAACATATTTTATAACAACTTTTGTTATACATCTTTCAGACGTAATGGCAACTACAGAACATATTTCAAAAGTCGGTTATTTTATTATTATAAAAAACATAACAAAAAGTAACAACAATATACGAAGTAGCAAAATAAATTTTTTTAAGCAAAAAAAAAAATACATACAGTATACACTTACATATACATACAGTAAGAGCTCGCTTATAACGACCATGAAAAGACAGAAAATATTCGTCGTAAAAAACGAATGTCGTTCATTTTTTCTAATGAATTTTTTTTTTGTATTTTTGATGCGTTATTATGATTTTATTTTATATTCAAAAATAAATATAAAAATACTAAATTAATCATAAAGTAACATTATTAGATATAATAAGTTTAAATAAAAGAAATAAACAACTTACATTTTTGGGTAAAATTTAATTCATTGGCAAAAATTGTAAGGTTTATTAAAATTAAAATTGAACCGAGCTCGTTATAAATGAAAATTACTGTATAAACCAAATGTATTGCTTTCATTTCGAACAGAACTCATTTTTTTTTTTCATATTTCTCGTTCACTTTTTAAGATAAAAACAAAAAAAAAACAACAAAAACAAAACAAAAATTTTAAAAAAATTTCAATCTCCTTGTTCATTGAACATTTGAACTAAACAAAAAAGAAATACATAAGTCGGCGCATATAATAGTTTGCTTGAGCTGCGAGTTACAACCGAAAATGAATTACATTTACACAGAAAGTCGGCGCATAATATTAGAGTTTTAAGCCTCAACTTTTAACCGCGAGACCGTTAAATTCAAATTTACATTAAATTAAAAACGGGTTTTCATCTGAAAAAAGGCAATATTCTAAAAAAAAATTATAATTGTCCTATGAAAACAAAAAAAACCTTTCTTTTGGATGTTGTTTCATTAAAGTTGGTCTTATAGTTTACCCTGAAAAGGGATGGGTATTGTATGGGAAAAAATAATCCGATTAAATATTATGATTTAGTTCTATTTTATTAATTATTTCTTCGTATAGACTTATAACATCCATAATTTTATAACTGTGTATGATCTATTTCGGAATCTTGAAGTAGGAGGAAGACGTTTCCGGACTGTTTTCGGTTATTCCAATTAATGATTTTGCCAAAGTAAAATATGGAAATGCCAGAAGAAGAGTGATGAAAATTATTGCCGAAAGGGGGTAGTGTATTAATTAAGTTTAAAAATTATAATTCTCTTTTGAATAGATTTTTCTATTAAGTGTTTTGTTATTATTTTTGAATTTTAGATTTTCATATTAGACTTTCAATTGAATTGTCAAGCAGTATAGACGTGTAAAAAAAAATTTTTTTTCTATCGTTCCAAAAAATTTTTTTATAATTATAAAATTTTTAATACATTAACTAAAAATAAACAAAAAAATAATAAAAAAAAAAAAATAAACAAATAATATAATCAATTTAATATTAATATTTTTTTTTTCTTTTTTTTCAAAAATATATATATATAAATATTATAATCATAAGTGCAAATTTTTACGCGCCAAAAACTATAATAAAACACAAAAAAAAACCAAAACTATAGAATTAAAATAAAAATTAATAATAAACAAATAATATAATCAAATTAATACTAATATTTTTTTTTTTTTTTCTTCAAAAATATATATATATAAATATTATAATCATAAGTGCAAATTTTTACGCACCAATAACTATCATAAAATACAAAAAAAACCAAAACTATAGAATAAAAATAAAAATCAATAATAAAAAAAAAAAAAATTAAAATGGTGAAACAATGTATCAAGTGCGACAAAGGAATCTATGCTAATAGCAAGGGATTACTGTGCAGCGGTGCTTGTGGTAGAGTATACCATACCAGGTGTGTGGGAGTCTCAGATGCCCAGTTCGAAGATGTAAAAAATGGCAGATTTCTTTGGAGATGCCAACATTGTCCTTCGGATAATGAATCTTTTGTGGTACTTGACGATGGAGATGATACTGGTACAGAGTACAGCAATGCTGAAAAGGACAGCGTTGTTCGTGAGGCTGTGGATTCTCCGGCTGCATCTGGTAAGGGGTACATCGAGGCTGATAATAATGTGGCCACACTGATGTCGTTCGATCCAGTAAATTGTACTCTGGATGCTATAGCGTTATACTTAAAAAACCTAGCGCCTCTATTAATAGATATTAAAACTTCACAAAGTTTTATTGCACGCCAATTCGATGATGGCCTTAAAATTCAAAAAAAAATAATTGAAGAAAACGCTAAATTAAAGAACGAAATACAACTAACTAACAAAAAATACAAGGAATTAGAGCACAAGGTTAACTATCTGGAGTCAGTGCTTGATAAAGACGACCAATCAAAACACAACTACCATAATAATATAGTCGTATCAGGTTTACCAGATAAACCAGGTAACCTTGAAGATTTATTTTTAAAAATTACAAAAAAATTAAATTCCAACATAAATAAAAATGACATCGAGCGTATTACACCATTAACAACAATTTCAAGTAGTAAAAATAAAGATAAGCAATATGTTGTTTATCTTCGTACTAACGAAGCTAAACAGCGTCTTATGTTAGCTAAAAAGGAACAGCATATTTTTACTACAGAATTTTTTCCAAATGAGGAGGGAAATAGAGAGATATATTTTCAAAATCACTTGTCGCGTTTACAAAAAAAATTATATTACGAGGCAAAAAAAATCAAGAATACTTATAATTTTAAATTTTTGTGGGTTAAAGACAATATTATTAAAATGCGAAGAACTGCCTCCAGCAAAATACATAATATTAATAATTTTAACGATATCGCATCTATTAATGAGCTTTGCAATAATAAATAAAATAAATAAATTAAACTTACTTGATTTGTTTACATTGTTTGAAATACTTCTGGTATTGTATATCTCTCTCTTTCTTTCTTCAAGCAAAATATACACACTTAATTTTCTTCACTTCCACTTTCGTATACATTATATAAATTTCAACACTGAATTTTTAAATTTATCTTACAAACTTAAATATTTAATTCTTGAATTTTTAATTGTTTATTGTAAACTTCTGTTCTTTTTATTTTATAATAATATGAGGATTTTACCATTTTTAAGAATACTTAAAATTGCACTCATTATTTATTTCATAAATCATTTCTTTTCTGACACATTGTTTATATACATTTTGTATAAACATTGTTCATATACATTATTTAAATCAACTCTTGCATGCTTTTCTCGGTGTACTTTATCAACTTTGTTATATATGTGCAAGCAAAGGTACATATGTATATTTATACATGGATGTATATGCATCCAAAAATATGTGCCCATGCCTGCACATATGAAACATTGTTGTCTATTTAATAAATTAATTAATAATTTATATCACTTCATTTATTTAAAAAAAATAAAAAAAAAAATCACTTATATACACAAATTCACATTTTTTACTCACATTTTTTACACATTATTTACTTCTACATTTTTTACATTTTTTACAAATTCACATTTTTTTACTAAAAATTTTTATAAGCACTATCAATTTCGTACTGTTTTAAACCACGTTGTTTTATTTACTGAAATAATCATTCATATAAATCATATCGTCACAATTTTTAAATACATGATAAAAGCTCTCTCTTGTTTAATGTTGCTATTCCGTTATGCTACTATTGTTTTTAATTACAAAGATGTTGTTTGATATTAATGAAAACATTAAAGTTAATTATTTTACAGGGTTAAACAGAAATGTTATGGTTAATTATAAAAATAATTTTAATATAATTTATTTAAATATTCAAAGCCTTCGAAATAAATTAAGTAATTTAGAGGTTTTAATTAATTCTTTATATTGTGAAATACATGTAATTGTGTTAACTGAAATCTGGCTTCTAAGTCATCAAAATCAATTTTATAATATTCCAGGGTATTCCGCATACTTTTCTAATCGCGAAAAATCCAACGGTGGTGCTGCTATTTACATATCTAATAAAATAAGCAGCAATCTTGAATTTGAAGAAAACTTCTTCAACTCAAATATTCTTGGAGTAAAATTGCAAAAACCAAAACTAGACATAATGTGCTTCTATAGGGCTCATCAGACAAATTTAAAAGATTTTATTGACAGATTGGATGAAATTACATGCAAATATAATAAATCTCTAATCCTAGGAGATTTCAATATTAACTTGTTAGATAAAAATAACTGTGATGTAAGAAACTATTTGAACACACTACTTTGCAATGGCTTTGTGGTCTACAACAATATAAATGACAAATACGCAACAAGAATAGGCACTAATTCTAGAACTATAATAGACCATTTCTGCACGGATTTAATTGAATACAATTATAATCTTCATGTTGCTAACACATCTTTGTCGGACCATCAATTGCTCTTTATTAGTTCAGACCTTAGTATTACTAAGGAAGATACTAACTTTACAAAAAAAATTTTAAATTATGAAAAGCTTTCCACGGACATTTTTTGGCAAAATCTAGGCAATTTTAATACTTTGGATGAATTTATCCAAGTGTTTTCTGAAAAAATCAAAAATTACACTGAAATAATTTCTCCTAATAACACCAAGAAAAAACATGAGTGGATGAATAATGAGATTATTCGTAGCATGAAGATTCGTGACTCTTTCTATAAATACAAAAAAAAATATCCTAATGACGTAAAGGTTAATGAACTTTATAAAAAACATAAAAACATAGTCAAAAGACAGATAAAACAAGCTAAGTATAATTTTTGTAATAAGATAATATCTAGTGACCCCAATAATAGTAGGAAATTATGGTGTCTTTACAAAAGAATCATGTATAATATAAATAGTTTCGATAATAATAATACTCTAAATGAAATTAATTACAACAATAGCGTTATAAACAACTTTCAGCAAATCACAGATACAATGAATTCTTATTTTATAGACGTTACAAAAACCTTAGATATAGCAACAGAACCCATAGATGAAATATACTTGGCTTCATTTCCAAAAAACATCTACAATCAATTTTCTCTATTTCCTACAAACTTGGAAGAAGTCCAAATGACAATTAATTCATTAAATTTGGGATCGGCGACTGGACATGATAATATTTCATCTAAAGTGTTGAGAAAGTTCTCAAGCCAGTTAAGTCCAATATTGGTGAAGTTTATCAATATATCTTTCGAAGCTGGTTCGTTTCCTGACTCACTTAAACATGCCATTGTTACCCCGATACATAAAGCTGGTGATAAAACGCTTCCATCAAATTACCGTCCAATCTCAGTTCTGAGTTCAGTCTCAAAAATATTTGAAAACATTATTAAAAAAAGACTCGCGTTTTTCTTGAACTCAAATAGTATATTGCATAAAGAACAATATGGGTTTGAAGAAAATTCTAATACGACGGCTGCCTGTTTATCTCTAACTGATTTCATATCAAAGAGTATGGACAATAAAAAATTTACTGCTTGCCTATTTATAGATTTGCAGAAAGCCTTTGATTGTGTTGACCATAACATTCTTCTTTTTAAGTTATCTCAATTGCAATTTAGTGAGACTCAGTTAAATCTTTTTAGATCATATTTACACAACAGAAAACAACGGACACACTGTAATAACACCTACAGTAATATGAAATACATAAAAAAAGGGGTACCTCAGGGATCAATTCTCGGTCCTGATCTATTCAAAATCTATATTGATGATTTAGCCAGATTAGAGCTAAAGGGTGTATTACAGCTTTTCGCAGATGATGCGGCTATTAAATATTCTACAGATAATGAGATAGATTTAAGGGAATCAATTATATATGACCTTGATATTATTGAGGAATGGCTTCTTAAAAATAAAATGTCATTAAATATAAAGAAGACAAAAGTTCTGCTCTTCGATAACAAAACTTTTAGTTTTTCTAGTATCAATTATAAATCTAACCACATCAGTGTAGTGAAAAGCTATAATTATTTGGGATTGTTAGTAGATAGTAGGTTCAAATGGCAAGATCACATAGACCATATTATCAAGAAAATTATACCCTATGTGTTTATATTAAGAAGAATGAGGAAATACTTTGATAGGAACACATTGTATGTTATATACTCATCCTATATTTCCTCAAACTTAACATACTTAAATCCACTTTGGAGCAATGCGCCACAAACGTATATAAAAAGACTTGATATCATACATAAAAGGGCTATAAAAATAATAAAATTTTACCCAATTACACATCCGTCCCATTTAATATATTCGTCACAATATGTAAGTCTTGAAACTATATGCAAAAGAGAATTATACTTTCTGGCCTATAAAATAATTAACAACTTAATCAAACATAACTTCCTTATTAATCGCAACATAGATATACATAACTACAATACTAGAAATAAGGCAAATTTTTATCTTTCATTGTTTAGAACGGACAAACAAAAAATGAATTGTGTATATAATAGTTTAAGTGCTTTCAATGGTTTATCAGATGATTTGAAAAATATTAATTCTTATAGTTTATTTAAGAAAAAAATAAAAAATTTGCTTTTAACCCTAAATTAAATAACAAAATGGTAGAATGCTCATATATTATTATAAATATATGATAATGGATTATCAGATGATTTGGAAAATATAAATTCTTACATTTAGTTAAGAAAAAAAAAAAAAAAAAAAAAAAAATTACTTTAATTATAACAAATTGTTAAAAGATATACTTAAAATTGCTTGACAATAATATTAATCTATACAACCAAATGGCTTACTTAGGCTATGGTTAGAAAAAAAACTAATTAAATAAATATATATAATAATGTAAAAAAAAAACTATTTATAATTCTATTAGACCCACAGCCAGGGTCGTATGCAAACAATTAATTTATATATAAATTGTAAATCTATTGTAAAATTTATTATTAAGATTTAAAAAAATAAAGAAAAAAAAAAAAAAAAAAAAAAAAAAAATTATGTCGTGGTTAGTCAGTTATTTGCGAGATAGGCCAGGTATTTTTATATTAAAATATTTTGTAATTTAATATTTAACCTTCATAAACATAGTGAATGAAATAATAGGAGTACCTATTATTATTATTTTTGTTATTTGTTTTGTATTCAACTTTATTGTTCTATAGCTGTGAAAACAATATGTTTATTCCGCAATTTTAATCAATTTAATGTTAAGGTCATTTTTATTTTCTATTACTAGGTTAGTTAGTAATAGTTAAATTACTTTTTTTTTTTTTTTTTTATTTATTTATTAGTTTTGTGTAAGCAAAACTTTTTTGTATAACAAAAATAATTCATTTAAAACATTTTATATAATAAATATTTACAAAAAAAAAAAAAAATTTTCATAAAAAACATAACAATATAACAAAAATTTTATATAACAAAGACTTAAAAATTTTCATGCACAAATTTAACAAGCAATTTATTTTTATTTTATTTTATTTTATTTATTAAACCAAAACAAGGTTTTTACAAAAAATATCTTACAGCTATTGAAAAAAACAAAAAAAAATTAAAGCTCACAAAATGCACAAACAAAAAAAAAATACAAATTTGATTACTAAGTTAAAAATTTACAATGAAAAATTAAAAAGTTGTACTATATACTAAATTTTAAAACAAAAAAACGAAAATGCTTACAGGACAAAAACACAGTATGAGATATAAATAATTGGAATGTATGTGATATGTATATGAACTTGAACTTGAAATAATTTTAAATGTTTACAAAGTAATTAGGTAATTTAAGTATTTAGGTAATTTAGGAATTTCTGTTTTAATTTATGTTTAAAAGAGTTTCTTGATATGTCTGATGAAAAAAGATGACTGGGTTTGTTGAATATAGTGCAACATCTGTTTATTGGCTCATTTCTTCCGTATTCTGTTCTGTGTGTATTTTCTAATAAAAATTTAGTGTTTCTTGTATTTCTGACTACATTGTTTAGTCTAATCTTATTTACTAAGAATTGAACGTCAATACTTTTTTTTATGACGTCAAAGGTAAAGCAAGATGAAAGCATTTGCCTACGTGAAGATAAGGTTAACATATTCAATGAATTAAGTCTTACAGCATAGCTTGGAAGAGTAGAATAGTCTGTAGGATTATATTGGTTTCTCAAGGCAAACTAAAGGAATTGTTTCTGAACGGATTCTATTCTGCTGGAATGTAATTGAAACGCTGGATCCCATACGACGTTACCGTATTCTAGAATAGATCGAACTAACGAGCAATAGAGAGCTTTTGTTACTGCTGGGTTATTAAATTCTTTAGCTCTTCTCTTAATAAAACCTAACATTTTGCTTGCTTTGGAAATCATATGATCATAGTGAAGATGGAAGTTAAGCTTATAGTCCAGAAGAATGCCAAGATCGGTTATACTGGACACCCTTTCAAGAACTATGTTATCTATTGCATAGTCGAAAAACATTGTAGATCTTTTACGTGTGAAGCTTATGACCTTGCATTTCGCTATGTTAAGTTCTAATTTATTGTAGAAACACCATTCTTGTAAAGAATGTAAATTTGATTGAAGTAATGCCAAATCAGAACTGTTTTTGATAACGTGGTAAATTTTAAGATCGTCAGCAAATGCAATATGTGATACCTCTAATAATCTAGAAAGGTCTGAAATAAAAATATTAAATAGAAGTGGGCCTAAATGGCTACCTTGCGGCACTCCTGAGGTGACATTAATTGTGTTTGATAAATAACCTTGAAATTTAATATTTTGAGTTCTTTCAGTAAGATAAGAGCAAAGCCAAGCGAGGAAAGAACCTGAAATGCCTAAAGTTTCAAGCTTTTTAAGCAAAATATTGTGATCCACACGATCGAAAGCTTTGCTAAAATCCGTGTAGATAGCATCAACTTGATAACCATTTTCCATTTCGTTTAGTATTTCCGATGTGTAAACCGTAAGATTAGTTGTAGTAGAACGACCTTTTCTAAATCCATGTTGTTGTTCGTTTAATTTTGTATTTATGACGGGTGTAATTTTACTAACTACAATTTTTTCGAACAATTTTGGAATAGTGGATAAGATAGCTATACCACGGTAGTTTTCGACGGAAGCTTTGTAACCCTTTTTATAAATGGGGGTCAAAAAAGAAGATTTCCAAGCATACGGAAAAATGCCTGTCGAAAGCGATAGATTAAAAATTAAATGAAGCGTTTGCGTCAAATAAATGGCACAATTATATAAAAAAGAAGGTGGGATTAAGTCGGGTCCAACACCTTTTTTTGTATCAAGGTTGGTAATTGCTTCAAATATTTCGTTTTCAGAAAGATATAGATCTGTAATAATTGAATTAGATCTATTAAGTGAAATAGGAAAAGCGAAATTGATACGCGAATCTAATGGCCTATAAACTTTTTGAAAACAATCTGCAAAGAAATTACAGATTACATTAGGGCAAGAAGAAAAAACATTATCTTTAGACATAGAACTTGGATATCCATATGTTTTTCGCTTTGTATTAATGAAGTCAAAAAACTTTTTTGGATCTGTAATTAATTTATTACCAATTTCATTGACATAATTATCGTATGCTAGATTTGATTTCTGTTTAAATTCTAAAACAAGATCGTTGTACCTGTTAAGTAAAATAACATCAGGATCTTTCGTAACTTTAATTTTTTTGTAAAGTTTGTTGCGTTGATTACGCAATGTCCTAATTTCTCTATTAAGCCAAGGTTCTGTTGTTTTATCTTTTTTACGAATTTTTGGCACAAAGCAGTTAATTATGTCAAATATTTTTAAGTAAAAGATAGAGATTGAAGAGTTAATATCCTGTTGTATTAACAGGTCGTCCCAATTTAAAATTGATAAAGCATTATTAATGCTTTGATAATCAGCGTTAAAAAAGTCATATACAATATTATTATTGTAAGATTTCGCGAATTGAGGCATAGAAGTGGAAATTTCGAAGATGACTGCGTTATGATGAGTAGTGTTAGTGAACAGGTTGACTGCATCATCAGCGAGTTTTACCACCACTCTGTCATATGCATTTGAAAATGCAAGATCTAGCCACTTATTGTTTTTATTTGGAAAATTTATAATTTGTTGTAAATCATTACCATAGAACTCCGAAATAATGTCAAAATCAATTTCATCATGAAAGTTAATTGGTAATAACAAATTATCTGAATCATCTTCTATAAAAGATAATGATGGACGATTGAAATCGCCAAAAATAAAAATTGAATCATCCTCATTCATTTTAGATATAATATCGTGATAAATATCGAAAAATTCAGAATATGAGGAATTGTCAGAATTTGGTGGAAAGTAAACAATTCCTAGGTAAAGAAAATTATTACCTAAGTTTACTCTAATAAATTCGTGATCGAAAGTGTGGGAGGTCCTAGTGATTAGTGGAATACTAGAAAGGTTATTATTTACTGCAAGTAAAACCCCGCCTCCACGGGTGCAGTTTGTAGAGAAAAAGTCCCTATCCTTTCTATAAATCGACCAATTATTGTCCAGTATTTCTTCATTTATGAAGGAATCGTTTAGCCATGTTTCGGTAATAGCAAGCACAACGAAGTCACAAGACTTAGCATCAACATATAATTTTTTTAGTTTACCTCTCATACCACTACAGTTGTGGTAGAAGATTTTGAGATTGTCACTAAGATTACATTTATTATCTGTTGGTTTTAACTTCTTAAAGCTAGATCTTGTATTTACTAAAATAAGATTAGTGTTAATGTTATTTTCTTCCGCTAAGGGGACGAAAAAAATCATTACTACTTTTCCTAATTTTTTGCAAATAATCGATTCTCTTACTTTTAAGGTGACTACAATAAGCTTGTAAATCTTTTTCAACCGATTTGGACGAAGCACCGAAACCTTCATTATATTTTAAGTATAATTTCATTAATTCCTTAGGGTTAGAAGGCAAACCTTCTTGATCAATAAAAATTTTAATATTGAGTTTGGTTTTACTATCTACACAAAGGTCGTCATCCTCCTTATGTAAGTAAGCTAAATATAGCCTTACATTTTCGTATATTTTTTGATCTCTAAAACGTGATAAAACATACGTATAATCGTCATTAGCTACAGCATTTTTCGTTAATCTGACTATAGGAGGTAACATAGGATTAACAAAACTTGCAATAGATTGGGATGAAACCGATGCAATTGGCTTATCATTAATTGAAGTCGTGTTACAGTTTACGTTTAAGCTCTGAGTACACGGAGTGCCAGCATTAAAGGTTTGTCCCTGAATGAAGTTAGAATATTTTTGTTTAGACGTAATTGGTGTTGTTGTAATTAAATTTGAATTTGAAATTGAAAATGAATTTTCAGAAATGACTGAATTGCACATTGTGCTAGACAATGCACTTGAACTTGTATTAATGGCTGGAATCTCAATTAAATTGGGCTTATTTAGTGAATATGTAACTAAGTTCGACGGAGGCAAATAGTTTTGAAATTTAATAGGTGTTTGAGTTAATAAAATGGGTTGTGTTTTGTTTGAATTTAAAATATTATTATTATTATTATTATTATTATTATTAATATTATTATTATTCTTATTATTATTATTATTATTATCCTTTTTTTTTGATTTGTTTATTTTTTGTTTTAATAATTTTAGGCAAATTAGTATTTCTATTGTTTGAATTTTTAGTGTTTGTTTTATTATTTTTAGAATGTTTTGTGTTTATTGAATGTTGTGTGTTTGTCCTTAAATTATTTTTACCTATACTTTTGAAACTGCTTATATTGGTTCCTATACGCCACAAGCTTCTGTTTTTAATTTCATTCACTTTTGATTCCGGAACACTAACTTTAAATGTGTGATAGTTCGGTTTATACTTCAGCCACTTCGGTGTTATTAATTTGCAGTGAACATCATCGCATTTCAACTTGCTTCTTATGTATTTGGCCAGTTTGACTTCAGTTGTGTTAACGCTAAGATTCGAAACTCTTATGTTAAATTTCGGCTTACTTATAGCATCTGGTGGATCGACAACTTTTGTTTCTTTTTCAATATCCATTGAAATATCGTCCTGTTTTTCCTTTGCTACATTTTTGAGTTTGTCTGACCCAGCGCTATTTATTTCGTTAAATTCGTCAAACAATGATTTAGGTAACTTATTTGAGCTGTATTGATTTGGATGAGAATTATTGTGGTTTTTCATAAATTCTTGCATCTCCTCCATTTTACTCTTGAGAATATCTAAATCAGCCAAAACTAAATCCCTGAAGCTCAATGAAATCTCATTCCTGCTCGCATTTTCAGAAATAGAAACACATATTTTAGAAAAGTTATCAATTGAATCTTTTAGTTCCATATTATGTGAGTTATTTGTATCTTGAGGTAATTTATTGGAAATTAAAATTTCATTTTTTAATTTACCTATTTCAACTTTTATTATATCTCTAATAAATTTTTTGTTGTCTGTGTTGAAACTAATTACGCTATTGTTTAGCGATTCAAAATTTTTTTCCATTTCTGAAAAGTTGGCGGAGTTATTTTTTACAACTTCCAATAATTTAACAATTGTTCCTTGGAAGTTGTCCCTGACATCATTAATATTCTTTTTGATTTCCCGCGAAAATTGTCCGAGAGAATTTTGTTGATCCAGACAACTTTCACAAACAAAGTGCTGCGATAAAAAGCTGCTGTACCAGTTTCTCGGAGCGTTTAAGCAGACTCCATGAAATTTACGATTGCAGAAACCTTTGCATTTAATATAGAATTTCATATCGGTGACTAAACAATTTTCAACGCTGCATTTGAAATCCATTGTAAATTGTATATACCTAATGTTAAGTAAAAAAATAAAGATGATGAATCACTTATTATTTGTAATCTGATTTTAATTTACTTTATTAGTTATTTATTGTTTAACTGTTTATTTATATTGTGACTTTACTTGTTAATGAAATTAAGTAGGTCACTATTTAAAAAAAATTTGCACTTGACGAATTTTATTTTTAAATTTTATTTTTAAATTTTAAATATTATATTTAAGTTCTTAATTAGGTTTAATTTTAATAACCTTGTTAATTAAGCAAAAAATAAAAGAATTTTTTATTATTATTAAAAATAATTAAATATTAAAATTAGAGTAAAAAAAATACGTCTAAACTTAATGAAGAATGAATAATGAATAATGAAAGAAATGAAGAATGATAAAAACAATTAATAGGCTTATTGGTGTTAGCGAACTACTCTTTAGTATCAATCTCATAGCCTTATTTTGAAGAATCTGCATTCTTGAGAATTGTTCTAAGGAACATGAAAAGATTATCGTACAACAATAGTCAAAATGCGGTAGTCAAATATTGCGTTGTACAATATTTTTGCTGTTGTTTTTGATATACAATTCCTAATTCTTCTCATGAATCCAATCTTCTTAGATATTTTGTTACATATGTTATTAAGGTGCTGATCAAATTTCAGTTTGTTGTCAATTATTGTTCCCAAATATTTAATATTTTGAACAACTTCGATTGTATCATCATTAATTCTAATGTCAATAGCAGCATTTCTCAAGTTCACGCCCATGCATTTAGTTTTTGACGTATTTAACTTCAGTTTGTTCATATCTAGCCATTTACTTAGTTCTTCCAGATCAGCATTTAGATTTTCAACAATATTTTGGACATTTTTCTCACTAATATACACCAAACAATCATCCGCAAACAACGCTATACGAAAAAATTTTAAGACACGTACAATATCATTGATATAAATTAAAAACAAAATTACGCCTAAAACAGATCCTTGTGGAACTCCAAGATCCACAGCCCTTCTGCTCGACAAACTTCCATTAACCCGCGTAACCTGTGGTAGAACATGTGGTAGAACACAAGGTACGATTGAAACCACTTCAGTTCAGTACCACGCACACCATAAGCTTTAAGTTTACTTAGCAAGATCCTTCTATCTAATGTCTGAAAGGCACGTTTGAAGCCTAGAAACACAGCTACAACACAGTCGTCAGCATCCGCTAATTTTTTCCATTCAAACGTAACCCAATTTAGGGCAGTTTCACACGAGTATCCTTTACGGAATCCTGATTATTCCACTACAAACATGCTATTAGATTCCATATATTTTTCCAATTGTTCAGCCACAACTTTTTCTAGTAATTTTTCATGCACAGAAAGCATATTAATTGGACGCATATTTTCTGCTTTTTTGCTGTTCTTAATTTTCGGTACTGGAATTACAACAGACTCTTTCCAAGAGTCTGGAACTATACCATTCTGCAATGACTTGTTTATAATCGTCACTAACACAGGACCAAGTATATCAAATGCAACCTCCAGCATTGTTTTACTAAATCCTATACAATCTCTTTTATTGTTCATATTTTTAATAATAACTTTCAGTTTATTTTCATTTGTTTCTTCGAAGTAGAATTGCCTACTTTGTGTGGGAACAATTGACTCATATTCTATTTGCGGAATACTTTCATTAATTTCTTTTATGCTACTAATGAAGTACCGATTTATGTAGTCTGTTATGTTAATATCGTTATTAATGACATTATTATTTATTATAACTTCACTTAGTTTAGTTTTATGGCTTTTATTCAGAACTAGGCTTTTAATGGTTTTCCATAGTTCCTTCTGATTATTCGCACTTTTTGAGATTTCATTTTTTATATACCTGTCTTTGGTTTTAATTACTTCCTGTTTGTAGAAATTTCTAATACTCTTCTATTTTGCCCTAATTGCCATATTTCCACGACTGTTCACTGCTCGCATATAACTATTAATTTTCTCGTTTTTCAAGTACTGTAAATATTCATTAAACCAACCCGGCATCTTGTTTAATGATGTCAGCTTTTTGCAAACGGTTATCTTTTCAATAGACTTTCTCAGTTTATCTTCAAAATGTAATGCTGTTTCATTTAAACTAGTATTTAACGGTAAGCCCTGAAAATCCATTGCATTTAATATTTGTCTATATTTTCCTTTATCGTATTTTATACTTTTTACTTCCTCTATCTTATTTTCAAATTTTCTATTCAAATTTATTTTAATTTGAATAGTTTCGTGGTCTGAGATCTTATCAGCCTGATCTATTATATAATCTACATTCTGACAAAAACCAAGACATAGTCTATTAACGTATTTGTGCTTTGTGTATTTCTTGTGGGCTCTTCCACTATTTGTTTCAGACCCTCGTCATTTATTACATTTTTAATATTTGTACTCTCAACTAGCCAATTTATATTGAAATCACCTACTATAATAACATTTGATTTATTCTCCAAATTATTGGTACATATTTGTTCAAATATATCAATAAATTGTCCTATCGGATACCTACTGCTTGGAGATCTATAAACTACCGCTAATGCCCATTCTACATTATTTATTATAACTTTTATTAACAGAATCCATGCAAAATCATTTTTGAAAGATAATATTTCGGAGAAACTTATATTTTCCTTCAAGTAAATCGAAACTCCTCCAGTACGTCTAGAATGTAACAAACAATTAATTACATTATAATTCGGTATATTATATTCTGTCTCATCTATTACGTCGGTTATATTAAGCCGACTAGATCTTGGAGAGGAAAAAAGATGACAAATAAAAAAAATTAAAAAAATTATTTCAGTTAATTTTCTTTTCAGTTCAATTTCTTTACATATATTATAATTAACATATATATACTCGTAAATTAAAATTAGTCAAAAATATTCATAATAAAACTTAACAAAAATATATAAATTGATTTAATTTATAATTATTAAACAAAACAAAATAAGTTTGTTGTAACAAAAATAAGTAAAAAAAAAATTTTTTGAAATTGAAATTTCTTATTGTAATATCTACAGTTGTGGCAAACTAATTAGGAATTAAATGTAAATTTAAATACACAACCTAGAAACAATAAACAACAACAGAAATTTTTTAAAATCAAAATGTCATCATAATCCCTCCACACAAAACTCTAGAAAAGTAAAATTAGTATTGCCATTTATTTTTCAAAGCGAAATCCCAATAAGTAAAAACAAATATTGAGCAAGCTTTTAAAATAAAAGATGACAGCAAGTTAAAATAGATGATTGTCCTCTATGAAAAGATGACGTATGGCCGCCTTAGTTATATGCGTTTCACTAAGAAATATTATTTGTGGATTCTTTTTGCCAATCAATATTTTTAACTCATTTAGATCTCTAAACCATCAATATTAAGATACATACACAAAAATGTTTCAATGTTTTTCTTTAGTTGCTAAAATATTTTTTTCTTTTCGATACTAATCTTCCTTTTGAAAACCTCGCATTCGTTAACGTCAAAAGCTCTGTGGTTAGTTTTTAAATTTAATTTGAAATCATTGTTAATTTTTATGCAATTGACACACCTAATATCCTTGGATTTACATACGTGACCCTTTTCATATGTTTCTGCACACTTCCCACAATAATAAGCTTCCATGGTGCATTTGTCTTTTGAATGTTGATACCCTAAACATTTGTAGCACCGCCTAACAAAAATGCCATCATAAACTCGACAAATATTCCATCCAATTCTAATTTTTCCCACTTTCATAATTCTATTATAGTTTTCAACATTAACTTCTATCACCGCTGTCATTGAGTTAAATTTATCATTATTTTTATAATATGCTTTGATTTCCATTTTTTCCACATCAATTTCATTTTGTTTTTTAATCTTATCTAGCAGTTCCTCTTTTTTGACATCTTCACTTACATTCATTATTTTGACTCTTGGATTTCGGTCTTTTGCAACTTTAATTTCATAGTTTTCACCAATTTCTGCTTCCGCTACATTTTTAAAATTCTCATAAGACTCTTCATTATCACAATTTCTGAACTCTTCTTATTTATTACATTTGGCAACGCTATTTCTTTATTTTCTTTATTATTAATTGTATCTGATTCTGATTTTGTTGTTTCTGGTAAGTTTTTTATTTCCGAACATATATTTTCGTTTGATAACTGGGCATTAGTTAGTATAATAGTTGCGCACGGTTCTTTTCAACACTAATATTAATATTATTTAAAACAAAGCATATTATTTGCTCCAACCGAATTCAATAAACTTTGATCAACTTCGCAACACTTAACCGTATTATGGTATGTTTTCCCACATATTCCCTTGCATTTGACACCCGACTCTCCTCTTAATGACCCTTTGCATTGGCTACAATGGGCCATCCTAATGTAAATTGCGGCCAATTAAGTGTTACTATATTTTCCTTCACTTTTTCAATTTTTTATTTAAAAATTTTTATTTTTTATTTATTTTTTTTTTGTTTTATTTTTACGGCCTGTTGCTAATCTTGACTATGCGTTGTTTCAGTTAAAAATTATTTTGTAATGGTTATATTTAGGGCAAATAAAAATATGCATTAGCATCTTTTTTTCCTTATGTCATATTGATAAATGAACAAGATAGTAGTTCGTTTCAACAAAAATTATGAATTTTAAGCTAGATTTGTTAGGGCATATTTTTGCATATTTCACTTGTTAGTGCATATTTTGCATATTTTAACTTGTAAGAGCATATTTTGGTATATTTTGACAATTTTCGTTCAAAAGATTATAATTTTTTTATTTTTCTTGCATTTAAAATATTTTTCATACAAAACCATAAAAATTTATGTCACTATTTAGATATTTATTTATTTAAAATATCATTCTTTCAAAATAAACAAGTAGGTATTAGGTATTTAAAGAAATCTCTATGTATGCATGTACATATACATATTTATTTTATTATTCATTTCAACTTGATTCAGAAACTTTCAACTTGATTAAAAACTATATCTGCAGCTTTGACTGGTGAAGCGATACACAATGCTACAATGAATTACACGATAAACGAAACTATTGCATTTAAATTCGCACCAATTAACTCAGTTAATGTAGAAAGAAGCTTTTAAATGTACAAAAGTGTTCTACGATCGAACCGGAATAATTTCTTATTTGAAAATTTAAGTGAAATGGTTGTGATATATTGCAACCAAAATTTCAGTTAAACTTTTTAAGTTTACTAGATGTAAGATTTTCGTTATTTGGATTAATTTTTATTTTAATTTATGTTTACTTAATTTACTTATGTTTATTTATTTTTTTTAATTTTAACTTATTCTACTCTCTAATTTATCTTGTTTTAATTTTTTAATTTCATGAATTAATTTTATTTTATTTCATTAAACTTAACTTTAAAATAAAAAATTATAATAAAAATAATACATAAAAAAGTAAAAAACTATCTGTTCTTAATTCTTAAATTTAAACAACTTTTGAAGATGGTGTCACTAGTCCACCCTATTAATATTCATTTTATTTGAAGATTTCTAAGTAATGGATCTTTTTTTATGTATTTGATATCCTTTTCATAGAGCATATTTTAAATGCTTAAAATAGATTTTTTAGAGTATATTTTAAGCGCTTAAAACGGATTTTTTAGAGCATATTTTTATTTGCCCTAGTTATATTGTTTTGTGCCCTGCTTTTAGTTTTGCGCAAATAATTACCAAAATCAATAATTTCAAGTGCACGAATAATTTTTTTAAGTTTCTTTTAATACTATTTTATTTCGTTTTTACCACTTATTTAATTTTTTTTTGCGGGCAATTTTTAAATATATTATTGTATCTTTTCGCTTGTTTTAATTTTTAAAATTTTGTTTGATTTCAAAAATTTAATTACTTTTATATAATATACTTTTCACCTTTCACGATCCTTAGCAATTCCTTTTAGCTGTAACCACGTTTTGCGTTGCGCTTCTGCCTCTTTCAAAACAGTACTTCTCCATGTTTTCCTTGGTCTACACACTCGTCGTCTGCCTTGTGGATTCCACTCATAATATTGCCAAGTTTTCTCCTGGCTTCCTCAAGGAATGTCCGATCCATCGCCATTTTCTCTCGGATCTCGATCTCAATCATCTTTTGGTTCATTTTTTGCCACAGGTGTGTGTTGGTAATGATTTGTGGCCAACGAACTCTTAAGATGCGGCGTAAACAACGGTTTCTATACGTCTGCAAGTTTTTGGTGATAATGGCGGTTACCTTCCATGTTTCACAGCTGTATAAAAGTACTGATTTGAAGTTTGTTTCAAATATTTTTAGCTTTGCACGCAGGGCTATATTATTTAACTGCCATATTTTTGATAGAGTTCCAAAAGCAGCTTTACCTTTATTTATTCTGCTGTCAACATCAACTTCTGTTCCCCCATTTGATGCCACCATGCTTCCTAAATAATTGAACTGTTCTACTTCAATTTGGCTTTCTTCTAGTAGAATCCATGAACTCGTTCTAAACAAGTCCGTTCCGACTTTCGCGTTTAGATCACCCAATATAATCTTTATGTCGGCTCTGGAAGCGTTATCATATGTTGTCCCAAGTAGAGTGTAAAAGTTCTGCTTTTCTTCATCTTCTGCTTCTTCGGTAGGAGCGTGACATTGTATTATTGTTATATTTCGGATCTTGGATTTGAATCTGGCAGTCATCAATTTGCGTGATATTGGTTTCTAAGAGATAAGACTGCGTCTTGCTTCAGCATAATTCCTACTCCACCGCCCTTTATTCCTGTTTCTGCTTCATCATCTCCTGAATACAGCATGTGAGTTGAATTAATGTCTGAAATAATTTCACCACAACCTCTCCGTTTAGTGCCACTGACGCCAAGTATGTTAATATTGAATCGTAACATTTCACTCTCAGCTTGCTCGTATCGCCCAACACCATATAGTGTTCTCACGTTTCATGCTCCGATTAGCGTCCCCTTCTTGTAGCCAAAAGTTTCCACTATTTCACGTGACTGGTTTCTTGAACTTGTGTTCGATTCTCTTATCCTGTTTGTATTTAAACATGGATTAATCTGCACCCCCAAATCCGATGTGCAGTCTACATTGACTGTAGAAGTCAAAGGAGGATTCACCATTTTACTTTGATTACCCCTTGAGGAAATATATCCATTCGCATTTTGTTCATGTTTGCATATTTTATACAGTTAGTGTTTTATGAGATATAGTTGATAACTCCATAAGCTCATGTTTGTAGGCACACTTGCATTTTGGATGAACAGACACATCTCACACACGTTTATATAGTGAGCCGCTTGTTTCAAGACATACCCGCTTGGAGCCGCCAATTCTTGGTGCAGGCACTCCTAAATCAATCCTATGTTTTGAATACATAAGACTCGACCCGCCTAACCTCGTTAACTTGTCGATCCTACTTACTCCACCTGGGTTGAGTACTAGATCTTCCGGTAGGATTGCTCGACGTAACAAGAGGGACCAGCTTGAAGGTGGGATTTGACTTGGTGTAGTAGAGGCTAGGCCAACGTATCAGGATACCCGTCAGCTGTAATCGCATACTACACCCATTTATCCTATAGAGCTACCCAAAAGAGACACTCCATAGAAAATACTGCTGTGGTTGTTAGGAGTTTTGAAGTAGATATCTTATCCCTTCATTTTCGAGAAAATTTTTAAAATTTAAGCTATTAAAACCCTTTTCTCTGTCCGTTATGATTTTCTTTGGTCCAAATAAGCAGTGTACGCATTAATGCGTTTTTCAAATCATTTCAATTTCTAGATTTTAATGAATTTATGTGTGTGTTTTGAAAGTTTGTCAATGACTGTTAAATAAGGATTTTCTTTACTTTTGAACCATATGTCCATATGGACAATCTCTTAGGGTTTACTAGGCGTTTCAGTTGTTTTAAATGGTAGTATAAGAGGATGTCTGTCATATTTAGCAGTATTTAAAATGTGGCAGTTATTTAAGACTTTTTGAATTTCCAATTTGAGTTTAGGAAAATAAATTTTATCTTTTAGATTCAAGTAAACGTCGTCAATACCTCTGTGATTTGTTTTTGTATGTTGTACCAATATTCGTTCTTGAAGATCATGTCGGTTTGCAATGTCTCAAAGTACGAAAGAGCATTTATTGATTTTTAATAGTTTGTTTTTTGGAAAATGTTTCAGGTAAGTATCTTGAAATTAACTATAAATTTTAATATCGTCTATTATAACTCCATTTATACCTTTATGTGGTACATGATTTTTTAAAATGTTAATAAAATAATTATCGTTTGGTTTTGGGTGCGTGAAAATTTTCCTAACTCTAATATGATATATTTTAATTTTAAAATTTTCCGAGGGTGCAATATTTACTATAATTTGAGTCTTATAAAAATTTAAAGTAAGTTCAGTTATTGGTATATAGTCAGTGTTGTCTTCGTCAGCTAAATGTATAGTTGCATCTGTCGAGCGTACTTCGTCAATTTCCAGTTGGTTTGGGTTAACTTCTACTCGAGATAAAGCATCAGCGACTTTGTTATCTCTACCTGCTAAATACTCAATGTTAAAGTTGAATTCTTCTAGTTTTAACTTCCATCTCTGCAATTTTAAGTTTGGCTCTTTCAGGTTATGGAACCATTATAAAGGCTTGTGATCGGTTCTAATTGTAAAACTGCGACTGTAAAGATAAGGGTGGAAATATTTTGTCGCCGAAACAATCGCAAGTAATTCTTTATCGATTGGCGAGTAGTTAATCTCATGTTCATTGAGAGAGCGCGACGTTAAACAGACAGGATGATTGTCTTGAAAAAGGACAGCTCCGATGCGTACCCATTAGCATTTGTGGTTATACAAAACTTCTTAGAAAAGTCTGGATATTTCACTATTGGATCAGTAGTAACTAAAAGTTTTAGTTTTTTGAAGGCTCTATGTATTCAGGATTACTTGTATTCATACGTTTATTTTTCTTGAGATAGGTAGTCATAGTTTTCGTAATTTTAGCAAAATCGGGAATAAATTTTCTATAGTACTCCACCAACCCTAAAAAACTTTTTATTTGTTTGGGGGTTTTGGGAAAGGGAAATTTGTTTATGGCTTCAATTTTATTAGGATTGTGTTTAATTCCATTTGTTGTTACTATATGACCCAAGAATTCGGGTTCTTGCTTTATAAACTCGCTTTTATCGAGTTGTTTTTTTAGATTAGGCTTCTTCAAGTTTCTTTAATATTTTGGGTAACGAGTCAAAGTGTTCTTCTTTGCTAATGCTAAAAATGTTAATGTCAATCCAAATAGACATAACAACTTTTTCCACAGAATTCATTAATCTTTGAAAAGTGGCAGGAACATTCTTTAGGCCGAATGGCATCCTGACAAATTCAAAGTGACCGTATTAAACGCTGTTTTTTATACCCTACACCTATAGAAAGAGTATATTAACTTTGGTATGGTGTTTGTAACCACCTAAAGGAAGCAAGCTAAATATGGAAAAGTATATATATTTGTGATCACCGTGACCTCCTTAGTCGATATAGCCATGTCTGTCCGTCCGTCCGTAGGCACGATAACTCAAAAAATAATGGAGCTATCTTGATGAAATTTTAACTGTAGGTTACTAGGACTGAAAGTACGGCGGGGATTACAAATGGGCGAAATCGGCATATGGGTTCGGATTCTGGACCTTTTAATCGATCGAAGAGCAAACGAACATATATAAAAAATCACCATAACTCAACAAATAATGACGCTATATTCATCAAATTTGTGCTGTAGGTTACAAGTGTTACTATGAAGCTAGGGCGGGGATTGCGTAAGTTCGGGATTGGACCATGGATTCAGAAACTAGAACTTCTTGATCGAATTTAGGCCAAACAAGCATAATAGAACCTCCAAATTTTGTATCAGGGTGTCCCTTCCTATTTCCTTAGTGTCTTTGAAATTTGGGCCCCATTGGAGTAGTGGATCAGGGTCCAACTACACATTTCCGAAGACCTAAAAGCATATCTTTAAAATTAATAAAGATAGCAACTTTAAAAAATGTAGAAGCTTCGAATTTGGCACAAAGGGGTTCTTTACTATCTCTTGCGTGTCCCCCTAATTTGGGATCAATTGGAATGGTGGTTCAGTACCCCTCTTAGACCTCCCAAGTTTTAAAAGCTTATAATCGAAATTACTAAAAATAGTAATTTAAAATTAAAATACAACGTTCAAATTGTGTACAAGGGTTAACTAGTACTTAAAGTACAGCGCGGACTGCATAAGGGCGAAATCAGTCCAAGAGTTCGGATTCTGAACCTTTTAATCGGTTTCAGGGCTAACGAACATATATTAAAAATCACGATAGCTCAACAACTAATGACGCTATCTTCATGAAATTTGTGCTGTAGGTTATTGGTAATGAAACTACGGCGGCGATTGCGTAAGGTGAGGATTGGTTCAGAACTTAGAACTTTTTGATCGAACTTAGGCCAAACTAGCATAATTCCGAAACCAATGAAGATAGAATCTCCAAATTTGGTATCAGGGTGTCGCTTTCGATTTCCTTAGTGTCTTTGAAATTTGAGCCCAATTGGAGTAGTGGGTGGGGACCAGCCACTCAGTTCCGAGGACCTTAAAGCATATTTTCGAAATTAATAAAGATAGTAACTTGAAACAAATGAAGAAGCTTCAAATTTGGCACATGGATGTTCTTTACTATTTCCTACGTGTCCCTCTAATTTTGGATCAATAGGCGTGGTGGTTCAGTACCTCTCTTAGACCCCCCAATGTGTAAAAGCTTATCATCGAAATTAATAAAACTAGTAATTTAAAATTAAGATAGAACGGTCCAATTGTGTACAAGGGTTAACTAGTATTGAAAGTATGACGACGACTGCGTATGGGCGAAATCGTACCATGGTTTCGGGTTCTGGAACCTTTGAAAAATTCAAGGGTTAACAAACATATATCTTAAAAACACCATAACTCATAAAATAATGCCTCTATTTTGATGAAATTTAAACTCTAGGTTACTAGTAATGAAAGTACCATGGAAATTGGTTCTGGTCGAGTTTGGTCAATGAGTTCGAATTCTAGAAGCTTTTGATCGAAATTTAGACTTAATTGTAGTGGTTCAGTTATGTTCAAAGGTACTTGTTGCATTTATGTAAAATTTATTTTTATATTTAAATAAATTATATGAAAAGGTCTAAATTTGTAATTGTATTTTAGAAATAAATTTATTGCATATTTTGCGTTTATAAGCTTTCCTATTAGGCATATAAATTAACCATTTAAAATAATTGCAATTTTGAAAAATTTGAATTATTAAATATATTATGCTTTGATTAGCTTTTTATCACAAAATTTAATAATTCTAATTTTTTCATTTTGTAAATGAAATAAATTTTCATTTATTTCAAGTTTTTTTGTTTTTTAATATTTTTAAATAGATAAATTAGTAAGAATTTGTAATTTTTTTAATAGATAGTGGAATTAGAAAATGTTTTTAGTGCTACAAAGTTAATTTGGTTAGCTATGTCTTACGACCAAATTAATAACAGCTTTTATGGATATCTCATTAAATTTGAACCAAATAGGTGTAGGGTATTTTTAAGTCGGTTGCACCGAATGACTGCTTGTTTACTTGTTTTTATATCATCTTCATCTATCTCAATCTGGTGAAAATTTTTTAGCCAAATCAAGAGTAGTAAAGTACATAGCGCGACCTAATTTTTCCAGTATGTCTCCTATATTAGGATTGGGATATTTATCTTTAACAGTCAAATTGTTTAACTTGCGATACTCGATAACAATGCGCTATTTTCTAGACATGTTTTTTGTTTTTTGGGAGCACCCATATGGGTGCCGAATATGATTGTCGAACTAGGTCTTACTATTCCCTGTTTTAGCATGTCATTTATTTGTTCCTCAACTTCTATCCGGTTTATTTCCCGATATCGATATAACTTTGTATAAATGGGAATTTCATTAACAGTATTAATTTTATGTTTAATTGTATGCGTGAACGTTAGATTATCACCTTCGTAATAGAAGGCTTTACTAAATTTCTTTATCATTTTCAGACGTTCTTGTTTCGTTACTTCACCTAAATGATTTATTCTGACTTCTTTTTCGTTTAGAAAAATTTAATTTTGAAATATCTCAAGTTTTTTAAGGGGGAAAGGAATATAATATTGTTTTTCTTCATCTTCATTGAAGAATAATGGAAGTTTCCTGTATTTAATTTATAATTTTATCCCTAAAATTTATTTTACCTAGTAAATGTATTAAAATATTATTCTCTATTAGTCCGTCAAATTTGTCGAGAAAGTTCAGTTCCAAAAATTCTTTTTTTTTTTGGAATAAAATTCTATAGATGGTATTAGTCAACATTTTGATGGGAATTTCTTTTACTCTATTGGCATATATGGGATTAAAAATTCCGGTATTTATGATGCTCATAGTAGCACCTGAATCGACAATAAACTTTAAAGGTCTACCTCGCGATTGTATTATTATATAAGGTAGGGTGTGAATATTTCTTCGATTTTCGTAACATATAGACTTCCATAGTTTCGCCTTGTGTACGACGATATTTTATATAAGATTGTTGTCTTCTCTGAAAATTTCGTAAGCTTTTTCATTGGAAATTTTTAAGGTTAAGAGTTTGGTTAGTTCTATTACTTTGATTAAAATTTGTACTGTTATTGATAGGTAAATTATTATTATTATTGTTATTATACCTGTTATAATTACTGTGTTATAATTTAAATTTCAGTTGTTGTTATTGTAAATAGAATTATTACTGTAGTTAATTGCATAATTATTATTATCGTTACTATTTCTATTATAATTATTAGAGGTATAATTTCTGTTACAATTTAGATTTTTATTGTTAGTATGATTAGTACAGCTACGATTTATTTTATTATTTTGATTGTGAGCCATAGAATTGTAATTTGCATAGTTCCCTTGACGCAAAATGTCTAGAGCAGCTTCGAGAGAAGCCGGGTTTCTGTTAAATAAAATCGAATGCATTGATTTGGGTAGTTTATCTTTAAAAATTTGTAAATCGGACTCGATATTAGCTGCTTATGCACTGTTCGAATTGGGTTTGTCTTTTATTTTATTGTTAAGTCGTCTTAAGATACTTTTATTTTGGTTATAGAGGTCGACACTATTAAAGTTAAAAGAAACAAATCTCATTTCGTCAAAAATTTGATTGGCAGTTTTTTTTTCGCCAAAATTATTTATTAAAACTGTTTTGACTTCACACCTGTTTACACAATTATTATTAATCTCTATTACTTCCCTAGCTTTATTAATTAATTAACTCTTAATTCAAAGTTTAATAAAATATTCTGACTGTTAACATCATATCTTAAAATTAAATTTATAATATTTTCTACAGAGTCTATAAAAAAATGCAATTCATTACCAATTGGTACAATTCTTTCTTGAAAATGTTTGTTTAAAGATTTACACTCTTTAAAAATTTTGAGTTCACTTTTTATTATTATTTTTTTTTTTTTTATTATGTTCACGTTCTTTATCACTAATTCCTTCAATTGGCACCGTTAACGACTGCGCCAGAAAAATACTTCGAA
This sequence comes from Dolichopus griseipennis, assembly GCA_963082915.1. Taxonomy (NCBI): domain Eukaryota; kingdom Metazoa; phylum Arthropoda; class Insecta; order Diptera; family Dolichopodidae; genus Dolichopus; species Dolichopus griseipennis. The sequence continues at coordinate 196,279,768 of OY720441.1, read as the reverse complement.
CTTGAACACATATAGATCTTCAAGAAAACATAAAATAAAACAAAATGCAGTTTTTAGTTTAAATAAAAATTATTTAAATTTTTTTATTATTTCGAAGATCTTCTTTTTATGATCATTTAAAGTGAATTACCTTAAAAAAATAAAATGTAAAATTAATTAATGTTTCTCAGAATAAGCAGTTTTTTAAAAAAGAATAAAAAATTAACTGGTTTCATAACAAATTTATTTAACTTATACTAATTATAATTTGTTAATTTCCTTTACAAAAAACAAATTGTTTAGTTGACACTTTCTTTAATTTTATACAAAAAATTATTTACTTAAGCTAATTGTTTACTCTATTAAATTTTAGTTTTATATTAAATTGATACTATCTTTGATTTAATACAAAAAATTGTTTCGCGCTTTTGATTTAATAATAATAATAATAATTTTTTTAATTTACTTATTTTTTAATGTTTTATTAATACATAATATGTTTTTATATGTTTTATTAATAATAATGTTTTAATATTTATTATTTAATGCTCAAAGTTATTCGAAAGAAATATTAATTTGTAATAATATAAATATAAAAGTTTATATAATTTCATGGTTTTTAATGTCAGTTAAAACCATTAATGCTTTCATTAGCTTTTTATCACAAAATTTAATAATCAAAATATGCAATAAATGTATTTCTATAATACAATGACAAATTTAGAACTTTTCATATAATTAATATAAATATAAAAATAAATTTTACAACTTAAGTATCGTACAAAATTTCTTAATTATATATTACCTATGGGAATTATTAAAAAAAAAATTTAAATATAGATATGATATAATAAAAATTAAAAACAAAAAAAAATTTCGTCGTTTATTAAAGAAATATTTTGTTTTAATTTATTTATTTATTTATTAGTTTAACTCAAACTTTACAAAATTTTAACAATTAGTTTTATACAACAAATAGCTTATGAATTAAGTTACAATTTCATATTTCTTAAATTAAAATTTAAGTGAACAATAAAAACAACTAAATATATATAAAAAAAAAGAATTTATATTTCTATTTATACAATTTAAGTTTTTGTGTTTGTTTTGAAAGTGTGAAATCGATGTTGTTCTTGTGTTTATTACCCATTATCAACATCATATGAATTGGTTAATAATTGCCATAATTTATTCTATTAAAACTTAACGTAAATAAATTAGTATTACGTATAATAACGTAATAAATATAATTTATTATTAACGTATAATAAATTAGTTGAATTAATTTTAATGTTATTGAGGATTTGAGGAGAAGAAATGTTACCTTTTACAACTTCAGTTGTTATTTTTATTATAACATCAGCAACTTCTCGTCTTAATTTTAAAGTTTTCAAGTGAATTAAATTCAACCTATTTTCATAAGGAGGTAGGATCAGCGGGTTTAACCATTGAAGGTTTCTCAAAGTAAATCTTAAAAAATTTCTTTGCACCGCCTCTATCCTATTAATATGTACCTCGTAAAATGGTAACCAAACCTGGCTAGCATATTCTAAATTAGGTCTAACAAGACAAGAATATAAAGATTTAAGAACATAAGGATCATTTAGATCTTTAGACCAACGTTTTATAAAACCAAGCATAGAATTAGCTTTATTTATAATATAACAGAAATTAAGTTTAAAGTTAAGCTTATCATAGTCATGCGAATTCTTTGTTTTAAGATAACAACGCCAAGTTTTATTCTTTTTATTTCTGAGTTTTCTCAAATCCGAATTAAACCATGGTGGGCTTAATAAAGGGTTTCGATTCTTAGATTTTGATACAAATTGCCGAAAGTCTTCAAAAATAACTTCGTAAAATTTTTTTGTCATTATATTAACATCTGTATAATTAAATACAGAATAAAAATAAAAGGAACTAATGAATTCATTTAAAGCAGCAAAGTTAGCTTTATTAAAATTAAAACTATAAGAATTAGAATAATCAGAATTGATTGGTAAATTTACACAAATAGTAAAACATAGTGGTGGATGAAACTAATCAATACCTTTTAAAGGGAAGGTATTTTCGCAGAAAACTAAATTTTCCATTCAGAAGTAAACACTAAATCAAGTTGTTTACCCTGAAAATTACAAATTTCTAAGACTTGTTGCAAATAATTAGTATTTAATTTATCAATAAATACATATTCACATTCAGTCCTAATATCTTTCGGAATCATAAAATGTTCCTCGTCATGCTTTACCCATTTAAGATTGGATAGATTAAAATCACCACATAAAATCAATTCATCTTTAGGACTAAATTCATTGCAAATAAAATCTTCGTCTTACCTACAGAAGTATAAATATCAGAATCAGACGAAGGAAGAATATAACAGTTAACAAGATATAAATTTTTAGAAGGAAGTTAAATTTTCACAATAATTACTTCAAGGTCTTCTAATTCAGGGACATTGACTTGATTTACATTAAAATTATTTTTTACCGCAATTAAAACTCCACCCCCTTTCGGAATTACACCATTAGGGTAATCGGATGGTTTAGAATATCTATCCTTCCTAAAAACTCTGTAACAGTTATCAAAAAGCTCTAAGTTTAATATGGTTGAATTTCAGTTAATGCAAATACGTCAAAATTTAAAATAAATGAATTTAAAAAAACATCCCTAGTCTTTGTTCTTGAACCTCTAACATTTTGATAATAAAAGGAAATATTATATTTATTTTAGTTACGGTTGATAGATACCTTGAGAAGATTATTTCGAGGCACTGGGGAGAAAAAACTTATTATAACTTTCACGAGCTGAGTTTAAATGCTTATAATAATTACTCTCACAGTGACTTCGATAAGATTTAAGATCATCTTTTACATCTTTTTCCGAAACATCTATAGAATTTTGAAATATAATATATAACTTATATAGGTCTTCGTATTTAGTTGGGAGTCCTTCGTTGTTAATTAAAACTTTGAGGTTAGTACGAGTTTTACCTTCTAGAACACGATTATACGAATCATTGTGAAGGTAATCTAAAAATAACCTAACATTATTATAAACTCGTTCCTCCCGAAATCTTGAAAGAGCATACGCGCCCTCTCCGAGTAGTGATTCACGAGTCATTCTAGTAATGGGCGGCATAAGAGGTTTAACAAACCACGTTTTTATTGTACCACCATTTACAGTATTAGAATGACTTTTTTCAAGTACATCTGTAGGAGAAACCGGATTAATGGCTACATTTGCATAGCTAGTAATATTATTACCATTGTATATTATATATTGTGGATACCACCATGTAGAAAATTAGAGTACTTATTATTATTTTTATCAATAGCAATTATTATTAAATTATCAATTATAATTACCAAAAATAATGCATTATAATTATAATTCAAAATTCCCATCTCTGTAGTTGGACACAAATTAATACCGTGCGAGTAAACATCTCGCACAAACACAAACAGAGAAAGTTGTCCTGACCTAATAACATCATTAGTTAAAATAATTGATCTTATATCAAAACAAGAAGATTTTGGAATTAGATTCTTAATGTATGATTCCTCCGGAACGAAATCACCATTTTTGGATGGTTTTTAAAAGAATGTGGCAAAGTAATTGGAGATAATCTTCGAATCATTAGATGTTGTTCCTTCATAACACAAGGCTGGTGGATAACCATCAGTCTTACGTTTAGTATTCACAAGATCATAAAATCTTCGTGGATTAGAATAAAATTGCAATTTCATATTGTCAACATATTTTTTATATAGGTTTGAAGACAGGTCTTCGAATTTGTTGTAGGCTGTAATAGACATATGGAAATGATCGGTTGAATTCGATTTTATATATTTCCTCCAGTCCACATTACGTTCATTTCTCAACAATTGTAATTCCCTGGTTGAACATGGTTTAGAGTACCTACAGTTTCTATGAGTTTTAAGGGGAATTGCTAAACGAAAGCAAATTGATATTTATTCATAAAAATTGTGAAAAAAAGTTTGTAAATCAGATGTTATAAAGAGAGATTCAAAGTTATGTTAGCTAAGCAGGGCTATTAGATAAGGAAAATCAGTTTTGGCAAAATCTGTAGTGTTTTGAAACAAGTATATCGTAATTTGTAATTTATTATTGAAACGCACGTTTTTAATTCTAATTCAAGACTGACTATATCTTATGTTATAACTAACTAGCAGATTTACCCGGCGTTGCCCGGGAGCGTGCAAATTGCAAAAAAGCTTCAAATTGACTTCAAATTTTGTATATGTGTTCGTCTTTGACAATGGAGTTCACTCTATTAACAGACTTGGAACTTGTTACCCCTTGCCGCCCGACAATTTTTTCAAAAAAAAATTTGGAAAGGATATTACGTCCAATTTTGCGAAATATTGCTTGGTCGAAGTTTCAAAAACAGGTTTGTTGAGTTGCGTTAACCCATTGCGGCACAGTAGCTTTTTACAGATTTTTTCATTACTTTACTCTTAAGCAGAAACGGTTTGACTACTTGAATGTAAATTTTGTATGCGTACATGTAAATACTTATCATTTCTATGATTATTCAAAAAAAAAGTTTTTGTAAGTAAATTACGTACAATTTTTGAAAGTAGGTAAAACTTCTTTGAATTAGGGGAATATTCAATGTTTAGTCGAGTTCTTTTAACCGGTTGCGAAACAAAAACTTTAAAAAACAGTTTGCAAAACAGTTTTAACGATTATCTCTAATTTTTCTATACGTTTTTCTTCTGCTTCTTGACAATTTGGTGCTGCTTAAATTTTTATTGTTATTATTTAATAATTATGGAAAGTTTCAAATGAAATTTCATAAATTTGTTGAAAAATGCCTAAAAAACTCGTTTTAAAAAAATTGCTATATTACATTTTAAAATTAACACCGTTAATTACACCGTTCTTGTGTTAACTTTTTTCAATAACATCAACTTAAATTAAAACTCCATTGAGAGGCCAAAAGGGTACACTAAATTTGCCATTATGTCATTATACTAAGTAAATAGTATAAATGTCTGCAACAACAATATAATCGAAATTAAATAATCGAAATTATACAGCTACAACAATATAATCGAAATTATACAGCTTATAATCGAAATTACTAAAAAAATTATTTAAAATTAAGATAGAACGTTCCAATTGTGTAAAAGGTTTATTTTTTTTTAACATTTTTTAAATTATATAAACATATGTATATTAAAAATAAGAGTAAGCTAAATTAATATTGACATAACTTAACATAAAAAAACAATTATATTTTTAGATGTTAAAAAAAAAATAAAATACTGATAAGAAAAATTTTTGTAAACTATTTTAGGTTAAGGTAAATTTGAGAAATTGAAATAAATTAAGTTTAATTAAAAAAAAAACTACTCCAATTGGTCCTAAATTTTAAGGACCCTAAGGACATAGGAAGAGGCACACTGATATTAAATTTGAAGGTTTTATCTTCATTAGGTTAGGAATTATGATTGCTTGGCCTAAATTCGATCAAAAACTTCTAGGATCCGAACACATGGTTCGATCTCGACCGGACGCAGTCCTCGCCATAGTCTCATTACTAGTAACCTACACCACAAAATTCATGATTGTAGCGCCAGTAATTGCTGAGTTATCTTTATTTTTTTTTATGTCCCCCTTAGAACAATTAAAAAGTCCAGAATCCGAACCCATGAACCGATTTCCCGGATCACTCATATGCAATCTCCACCGCACTTTAAGTCCCTTTAACCTACAGTTAAAATTTCATCAAGATAGCTCCATTAGTTTTTGCGTTATCGTGCCTAAGGACAGATGGGTGGAAACGGACGGATGGGTGGACGGACATGGCTATATCGACTCAGGAGGTCACGCTGATCACAAATATATATACTTTTCTCTATCTAGCTCGCTTCCTTTAGGTGGTTACAAACACACATAAGTGTAGGGTATAAAAAATAGGTTAAAAATAAAAGAAAACGTTAATAAAACCTCAAGTGCATATGAACGCAAAAAGATGTCCAAAAATATTATTCGAATGGTAAACAACAATTATTTGTTATTGAAGGGCGATCTTGTGGTGAAGGACAATCCTGTTAGGATGTAATAATATATTATCACAAATTAACATTTCTTTAGAATAACTTTGAGTTTAATGAAAATTAGTGACACAGATAACAGCAGCGCTATAGTTGTAATACTTATTTATAACAGAAGTGCTTCAAATTCCTTATCATAAATATTAAAGATGAGAATTAACGAATTCTAATCGCAATATTTCAATCTGAAATTAATCTTGTCCATACCTGTAAACTGGATCACGTCATATTTCAAGGAAAACTAAATAGGATTCCAAAGAATCTATAAATTAAATCTAACCAGAATTTTTCAACCTAAAAGAATTTATTTTATTTATTTATTTATTTCATTTATTTGAACTCAGGGAGCACTAATGCTCGTATAGAGTGTTTGTACATTAAAAATTTTTTTTTAGTTTTCAAAAGTATACAATTGACAAAAATGTGCAAAATATAATTCAAAGACAATTATTATAACTATTAATCAAAAATGTAATCCAAAGCAAAAAAAAAAAACAACTTTACTATAAATCTAATAACTACATAATAGTGTAAATAATAATAACAATTCACAATAACATAATTCATTCAAAAACAATAAGCCAGAAAAGATCAAATCGAAAAAATTTAGATAAACTATTGAAATTATAATCGGATAGTTTTTTTTTTATTAATGTAGCATTAATTTAACTTCTTTTTGAACTTGACACTGTTGTTCGTATATAGTTATATAGCTGTATTGTATATAGTTTCATGATTGTTGCATCTGACTTTTGACGATATGCTCTCAACTGAGTAGAATTTCTGGTGTAGTAAGCGTGGCCATCATTATTTACAATTGGTATAACTCTTGAGTTAATTTTATTTGTAGTGTTGCCAATTTACTTTTTACCAGAAGGTGTAAAGGTAAAATATTGAGTTAACTGTGAATTTGCCGAGTTGACGTATTTATTTTATATCTATATAGATTTTTAATGGCTTTATTGTGTGCCACTTGTAATGAATTTAGTTGTTTATTGTAAACATTACCCTAATTTGAATGTCACAAGTAATTGCAGATTGAAATATACTGAAGTATACAGACCTTTTTAAATTAAGAGGAATTGTATTATCTATTAATATAAAGATTCCTGCGGTTTTTCTTGGTTTTGTCAGTTGCTCCTGTATTTGTGGCTCCCATGTGAAGTTATTATCAACATTGACACCTAAATATTTATAGCTATGCACTACTTCTACCTCTGAATTTTCAAATATGATTTTTAAATAATCATTAGCTTTCTTTCTAAATAACATACATTTAGTTTTACTTGCATTTATTGTTAGACTGTGGTTCTTTATCCAACACTGTACCTTTAACATATCTGCGTTCATTTTTTCTTGTAAACTCCTACATGAATTGTATCTTCTGTGTATACAATAGCTAGATCATCCGTGTACATAAATGGTTTGCCGCTTAATGCAGTGTTAAACAAGCCGCTTATGTAACAGGCAAACAAGGTAGGACCGGGTGAACTACCCAGTTTTGAGTGAATTACACCATATTCAACACCCCCCCCAGCTCGTTTCAAACTCCATCGCTGCATATTGAAAATTATTTAACAAATAACTTGAGACCCAATTATATTCGTTTCCTTTTATACCATGCTCAAAGAGTATTAAGAGTATATTTTAATAGTATATTTAAGAGTATTCTCTATCAAGAGAATCAAATGCTTTTTTTACATCAAAAAATACTATTGCAATTTTTTTTTTTATCGATACCGAATTGGATTTCAGAAATTATGTCGAACAAAGCTGCATGATTACTTGAGCTTCTTTTAAAACCATAATGTTGCATATGTGTTAAATTTTCTCTATGTAAATAATCAGTAAGTTGACTATTTACAAATGTTTAAACTATTTTACTAAATGCGCAGGAGATAGAAATTGGCCGTTAGTTATTTAAGTCATTAATATCCCCTCCTTTTTTGGAAATGGGTACCACTTTATTAACTTTTAATTTCAATGGTCTTTCATCACTCGCAGGATTTATTTATAAATTGTGTTAAACTTTTGGCAATTTCAGATTTACAAATTTCAAATAGCAATGGAGACAAATGATCAGCCCCAGCAGATTTAGTATTGGCTAAATTAGCTATGAGCCTGTGACCCTCATTTAAAATTTATAAGCTTGAACCTGAATTCACTATTCGTTTTTATTTTTGGATATCATCGTTTTGGATATCATCAAAACTGCTCCTTCGTTTGTAACGCTTCGATCTAGACGAGCTAGATATAGAGTCAAGGGTACCTATCGCATCAGCATCGAAAAGTTAATCGATCTAGCTATATGTGTCTGTCCGTCCGTCCGTAGCTGTGTCAGCACGATAACTCAAAAACTGAAAGGGCTAGAGTTTTGAAATTCACACAGTAATTTTAAGACAATTTTAAGGTTCCCTATTTTATTTGGTTAAAATCGGAACAATGCTTCGGGAGGCTGCCTTACAACTTTTTTGCACCAATATGAATTTCTTCAAAACTAATTATAGTACGGGGATGAAAATTACACACGGTTAGTTTTATAATGAATCGAGCACTTATATGAAGTTTCAAATGTTACTAGTTCAGTGTAGTTAGTTATTAAAAGAATTATAACAAGAAATTCATTTTGGTGCAAAGAAGTTGTATAGTAGCCTCTTGAAAATGGGGCCATACAACTTCTTATATTATATAACTAACCGTGTAATTTTCATCCTTTTAGTATAACTATACTTTGTATGGCAGCTGCCATACAAAGTTTTCAGTTCAATAACTGTAAATCTAATGAAGCTACGAGGTTAAAAATAAAATTGGGCAGAGAAAGTTATAGGGAAAGTTACTTGGCAATGTTGGACATGACTCGGACCAATTTTTAGGGTGGGCCAATTTTTTTTTTGTAAGAAAAAATTATGGGATAATGAGTTAAATTTTTTTTAACTATTTTTCTTTTTAATATATTTTTTGTAATATATATAACAGCATAAAGGAAATAAATAACGGTTTATTTTATTGTATACTATACATCATAGTGGGTATGCACGGGTATCTAAAAGTTGACAAGAGCAACTGTAATCTCCTTTGTTTTTTACTACATTTTATTTTCTTCACCACGGTAGCTCTTTCTACTATATTTGTCCACCTGGTGGTCATATCGGTAACAAAATCATTCACGTTATCTCCACTGCTGACAATTTTTTTTAATTCTTTTTTGACATAATTGTAATTAATTTTTTTGATCAATTTAGCTGATCAATTGTCTTTTTATTTGTTTCGATTGTAATGTTTACATTTTGCAATACAACAACGGTTCCCAAATAATCTGAGATATCATGTTGAAAAAAGGATATTATTAATTATAATGTGATCGAGACATGATCCGGATTCAGGTCTAGTTGTTTCTATTTTCCAGAGAAAATTTATTGGTCTCAATTATTGTTTTTTAGGTTTCAACATATCCATTTTTTTTACTTTTAATATCGAAGTTAAAGTCACCCATAATTAAATTTTGTTCGCTTTTTAGTTTTTCAATATGTGTTTCTAATTTTTCAAGAAATGTTTTTGTATGAATTGGTGAAACATCCGGTGGTGGGTAGATACCAGTAACATTGTATTTATCTTTGTTATGAATTATAGTAAAACTAATTCATCACAATGTGTCTCATTTTTTGTAAATTTTAGGCAATTGAGTAAAAACAGACCAACACCACCTCCACGTCTACTTTTTCTGCAAGATAGTATTTTCATTTAATTTCTATTTCATTACCTTCCCTACCTTCATTTTAATTTCTACATTTGATTATTCCAGAACAATTTTAGTTTTAGCATTTTTAACATTTTATTATAAAAAATTTACCTTCTTTTACCCATACATACTCAATAATTTTTTTCTTTTTAAGATCCCTAGCTTTTTTATGTAGATTTTGAATAAATATGGTGTTACAACTTCATTTATATATATTGTCGTATTTTCGACTTTATCTTTTGTTTCACCAATACTTTCATTTTTATTTTTAAATATTTCGTTTGTAATAGTTTTTTTTTTTTTATTTTTTAGTAGATTTAGTAGATGTATTGAACTTAATTATTAAATTATATGGCTCACCTGAAATCTTGGAATGGATATGTGTTGATAATATTTTCGTCAACAATGCTTATAGCAACTTTTTGTGATATACGCTTTATTACAGACTCTGGATTATTTTGTGCTAGTTTTGTAGGCACTTCACTTATTTCAATCTAGTTCTGAAGTTTTTTCTGCTTGATTTTTTCCAACCTTATTTAATTTTTATTTATTTCATACCTGAGCAGTTTGTTTTCATTCTGAAGGTTAATGTTTTGATAAATCAATGAATCGATATATTCTTTTAAATTACCAACCTCACTTTGCAGCTTCAGAAAATCATTAGCTTACTTAGCTTGGTTAGAATAATTCTAACTTTTCGTGAACTACATCGCTACTCAGGGTATCTTTTCCATAAATGGATTTACTTGAACCAGCCACTGATAGATTTGTAGTCGTATTTAGTCCGATAATGAAAATCTTCAATACTTAATACAGAACAGGTGTTATGGAACCATTTTTTACATTCTGCATCACACTGAATTACTTTATCTTTTTAAAATTTCTATTTATTTTGCATCGCGCACAGTTTGCTTTATTTACTTGTTTTGACTTTTTGACTTGTTCAATTAAAATATTAAAAATTGATTTATATATAACATTAAAAAATAAGTAAATTAAGAGAATCTATTTAAAAATTATTTAAAATTTAAAAAATTAATCAAGGGTATTAAATCATTCAACAGTAAAAGAATTACATCAAAAAATTCTGAAAAGAAGTAGTAGCTGCATGTTGCTAAAATTTTATTGAATTGGATAAAAAGTTTTAAAAATGTAATTTTCTATTTACATTTTATGAATACATTTTTTTCAAGTTTTTTGTTTTTTAATATTTTTATATAGATAAATTAGTAAGAATTTTTAATATTTTTGTATTGATTAAATATTTACAAAATGTTTTTAGTATTATAAAGTTAATTTGGGTAGCTATGTCTTACGATCAAACTAGTAATAGCTTTTATAGTTTTCAAATGACTTATGGACTTCTCATTAAATTTGAACCAAAGGTGTAGGGTATTTCTAAGTCGGTTGCGCCAACTGACGGTTTCTTTACTTGTTTTTTAATTTCTATGATATGCTTTAGGATCTTCGGAACTGTGTGGATGGTCCCCGACCTACTACTTCAATTGGTCCTAAATTTCAAGGACTCTAAGGATATAAAAAAAGGCACACTGATACCAAACTTAGAGGTTCTATCTTCATTGGTTTCGGAATTATGCTTGTTTGGCCTATCGCGATCTTGGGCAGCAGTTATCAAATTTTGCTCTTGCAGCATTGATACAGCGTCTGACTCGACAGCATCAACCCATCGATTTCTCGGCTTTCCCACTGGTCTTTTTCTATATATTTCCCCGTTTAATACTTTTTTTGGAATGCGGAAATCTGGCATACGTTGTATGTGACCGGCCCACCTAAGGCGTTGTAGCTTGATGTATGTCACAACATCGCTGTCGGTGTATACATTATATAGCTCTGCGTTGGGTCGCATTCTAAATTGGCCCTGATCGATAATTGGCCCGATAATTTTACGGAGTATTTTTCTTTCGAAACGGGAAAGTAAGTTTGCCGTCGCTTGGGTGATCGTCCACGTTTCACTGCCGTAGCATAACACCGGTCTGATAAGAGATTTCTGCTGACTTCTCGAGATCTCATTATCTTCAACACAGAGTAGTATGCGTTGTTTGCCTTGCCTATCCTTCGGGTTACCTCTGATGTTTCATCGTTTCTACTTGTTATTTCGGCCCCTAGATACACAAAACTTTTTACTACTTCCACGTTGTCATCACCAAAAGTAATGTTTTGTTTCTCTCTCTGGTTACGTCTGGATACTACTAACATTTTTGTTTTATCGATGTTTATCCTCAGACCCAGTTCTATAGCTGTTTTCTCTAACTGGATATAGCATTCTCTGACACCTGCCTCTGATCTTCCTAGTAGATTTAAGTCGCCTGCGTATGCTGCTATCTGGGTGGTTTTGAATAGCAACGTGGCATTCGGGTCAGATGGGATTTTCCTGACTATATGCTCCAGGGCAAGATTGAAAAGCATAGGCGCGAGTCCATCCCCCGGTTTCAGTCCCTGTTTGATGTTGAAGGGTTCTATGAGGTCCCCTTGGATTTTTACCCTCGCGCTTGTGTTTTGCATAGTAGCTTTAATCAATCTTACTAGCTTTGCTGGTACGCCTATGTTGCTTAAAACTACATATAATTTTTTCCTTTGGATAGAGTCATAGGCGGTCTTGAAATCTACGAAGATTTGATGTACATCGACATTTCTTTCCCAACACTTCTCCAATACCTATTTCAGCACAAATAGCTGGTCCGTTGTAGACCGTCCTGGCCTGAAACCGGACTGGTATTCGCCTATGAGGTTTTCGGCAATTATTTCTAAGCGGGCTTTCAAGATAAGAGTGAAAACTTTGTAGGAAGTGCTAAGTAGCGATATCCCTCCGTAATTTTTACAGTTGAGCGTGTCTCCTTTTTGACTTAGTTGCCAGTCAGCGGGTATTTTTTCTTCTTGCCACACCTTTAGTATTATTTTATGAAGGATTTTTTGTACCGTTTCTCCTCCATCTCGCAGAAGTTCAGCCGGAATGTTATCTGCACCAGGAGCCTTGTTATTTTTTAATAGCTCTATGGCATTGACCACCTCTGTTAATGTAGGTTGTCCCGTGATTTCATTTTGGGTTTGCCTTTCCACTGTGATCTGTTCTTGTTCATTTACTTCATCGTTTGGTGCATTTAGTAAATTTTCAAAATATTCTTTCCACCTGTTCTTAATGTCATCCTCAGATGATAAAAGATTATCTTCTGCATCTCTACATAAGTTTGACTGGGCCTTGTAACCATCTCTGATGATGCGGATGTCTTTGTATGCTGCTCTGATACTATCGCGATTTTGCAAATTATCTTGGACCTTTCTTAGCGCATCGTTCTGCCATTTTCTTTTTTTCTTTCTGCAGATTTTGTCGGCCTCTCTTCTAAGTTGCTCGAAATGTAGTTGTTTAGCACGTGTTGGTCTACTTAATTATTAGTTCAGGTAGCAGGGATTTTAACGCTCCTTCTTTGTTCAGTGTTCTTACATTCCATGTTGCAAAATCAATATCCATTTTCTGTTGCTTGGGTCGGTGCCGTGTTTCCATTTGTATCCGAGGCTTTGATTTAGGTTTCGTAACAATATTTTTTTACTGGATAGGGCTGTTAACCGTATGCCAAACCCCCATCTTTGGAGGGCCGTTGGGTTTGAAAAGTTGCTTCAGAATTTGCCATATAATGCGTTGAAGTTCTCATAACTATGTTACGAGTTCAACTGCATTATATAGCGATTTCCTACTTCCTGAGACGCCGATGTACGTGGCCATTTAGGTTGCAACTTTTCTTCCCTCCTCCTTTCTCAACCGGGCTTGGGACCGGCTACGGCGGAGTTATTTCGATCTCGTACCGTAAGTAATCCCCGCCGTAGTCTCATTACTAATAACCTACAGCACAAATTTCATAAAGGTAATTTCCCTTTGTTGTTGAGTTATGCTGATTTTTTTTAATATGTTCGTAAGCCCTTAGAATGATTAAAAGGTCCAGAATCCGAACCCATGGGCCGATTTCGCCCATATGCAATTCCCGCAGTACTTTAAGTCCTAGTCACCTACAGTTAAAATTTTATCAAGATAGCTCCATTAGTTTTGGAGTTATCTTGCCTACGGACGGACATGGCTATATCAACTCAGAATGTCACGCTGATCACAAATATTTATACTTTTCCATATCTAGCTCGCTTCTTTTAGGTGGTTACAAACACTATACTAAAATAAAAAAAAAGTAAAATATACTAAAGTAAAATTATATCTGTACCATACGATTGATTACTTTTGGCAAAATTTCAAATATACAGCTTTATTCTCAATTCTCATATAAAAGAAGAAGTTTTATGACAGCTACTCGAACCTACTGCACTACCCCCCCCAATTTTGCAGAAGCATTGTGGCATAAAACTTAGCTATTGAAAAAATTGTAAATAGAAAATATATTTAAATACATAATTTTTAGGATATAAAATTTAGCAATTATGTGTCCTTTTTATACCCTACACCTATAGAATAGGTAAAGGGGTATATTAACTTTGGTATGGTGTTTGTAACCACCTAAAGGAAGCGAGCTAGATATGGAAAAGTATATATATTTGTGATCAGCGTGACCGCCTTAGTCGATATAGCCATGTCCGTCCGTCCGTCCGTCCGTCCGTAGGCACGATAACTCAAAAAATAATGGAGCTATCTTGATGAAATTTTAACTGTAGGTTACTAGGACTGAAAGTACGGCGGGGATTGCATATGGGCGAAATCGGCCCATGGGTTTGGATTCTGGACCTTTTAGTAGATTTCAGGGCTAACGAACAAATATAAAAAATCACGATAACTCAACAACTAATGACGCTATCTTCATCAAATTTGTGCTGTAAGTTACTAGTAATGAAACTACTTCGGGAATTGCGTAAGGTCGGGATTGGACCATGGGTTCGGAACCTAGAACTTTTTGATCGAATTTAGGCCAAACGAGCATAATTCCGAAACCAATGAAGATAGAACCTCCAAATTTAGTATCAGGGTGTCCCTTCCTATTTCCTAAGTGTCTTGTGAATTTGGGTCCCATTGGAGTAGTGGTTCGGGAACCAGCCACACATTTCCGAAGACCTTAAAGCATATCTTTAAAATTAATAAAGATAACAACTTGAAAAAATGTAGAAGCTTCCAATTTGCCACAAGGGTGTTCTTTACTATCTCTTGCGTGTTCCCCTAATTTGGGATCAATTGGAGTGGTGGTTCTGTACCCCTCTCAGACCTCCCAAGTTTAAAAGGCTTATAATCGAAATTACTAAAAATAGTTTAGGATAGACCATTCAAATTGTGTACAAGGGTTAACTAGTACTATAAGTACAGCGCGGACTATATAAGGGCGAAATCAGCCCAACGGTTCGGATTCCGGACCTTTTAATCGATGTCAGGGCTAAGGAACATATATAAAAAATCACGATAACTCAACAACTAATGAGGCTATCTTCATGAAATTTGTGCTGTAGGTTATTGGCAGCGAAACTACGGCGGTGATTACGTACGGTGAGGATTGGACAATGGGTATGGAACTTAGAACTTTTTGATCGAATTTAGGCCAAACGAGCATAATTCCGAAACCAATGAAGATAGAACCTCCAAATTTGGTATCAGGGTGTCCCTTCCTATTTCGTAAGTGTCTTTGAATTTGGGCCCCATTGGAGTAGTGGATCCGGGACCAGCCACTCAGTTCTTAGGCCCTTAAAGCATATTTTCGAAATTAATAAAGATAGTAACTTGAAACAAATGTAGAAGCTTCCAATTTGCCACAAGGGTGTTCTTTACTATTTCTTGCGTGCCCCCCTAATTTGGGATCAATTGGAGTGGTGGTTCAGAACCTCTTTTAGACCCCCCAATGTGTAAAAGCTTATCATCGAAATTAATAAAACTAGTAACTTAAAATTAAGATAGAACGTTCCAATTGTGTACAAGGGTTAACTAGTATTGAAAGTATGACGGGACTGCATATGGGCGAAATCGTACCATAATTTCGGGTCCTGGAACCCTTGAAAAGTTCAAGGACTAACAAACATATATCTTACAAACACCATAACTCAAAAAATAATGCCGGTATTTTGATGAAATTTAACAGTAGGTTACTAGTAATGAAAGTACCATGGGAATTGGTTGTGGTCGAGTTTAATTTCGAAGCCAAAGAATATATTTCCTATGTCCTATGTGTCTCCGAAATCTAGACTTAATTGTATTGGTTCAGCTATGTTCAAAGGTACTTGCTGCATTTATGTAAAATTTATTTTTATATTTAAATGAATTATATGAAAAGGTGTAAATTTTTAATTGTATTTTAGAAATACATTTATTGCATATTTTGCGTTTATAAGCTATTAGGTATATAAACTAACCATTTAAAATAATTGCAATTTTTAAAAATTTGGATTATTAAATATATTATGCTTTGATTATCTTTTTATCACAAAATTTAATAATTAGAATTTTTTCATTTTGTAATTGAATTGGAATAAATATATTTTCATTTATTTCAAGTTTGTTTGTTTTTTAATATTTTTAAATAGATAAATTAGTAAGAATTTGTAGTATTTTTTAATAGATAGGGTAATTAGAAAATGTTTTTAGTATTATACAGTTAATTTGGTTAGCTATGTCTTACGATCAAATTAATAACAGCTTCTATGGTGTTAAAATGACTTATGGATATGTCCTTAAATTTGAACCAAATAGGTGTAGGGTATTTCTAAGTCGGTTGCACCGACTGACTGTTTCTTTACTTGTTTTTATTATACCCTACAACTATGAAATAGGAAAAGGGTATATTAACTTTGGTATGGTGTTTGTAATCACCTAAAGAAGCGAGCTAGATATGGAAAAGTCTTGGGTCGATATCCATCCGTCCGTCCGCAGACACGATAACTCAAAAACTAATGGAATTATCTTGATGAAATTTTAAGTGTAGGTTACTAGGACTGAAAGTACAGCGGGGATTGCATATGGGCAAAATCAGCCCATGATTTCAGATTCTAGGCCTTTTAATCGTTCTAAGGGCCTTCAAATTTTGTATCAGTGTGCCTCTTCCTATGTCCTTAGAAAACTTGAAATTAAGAACCATTTGGAGTAGTGGGTCAGGGACCATCCACACAGTTCTGAAGACTTTAAAGCATATCGTCAAAATTAATAAAAAAAGCAGCTTCAAATTAAGATAGAACGTTCCAATTTTGACACAAGGGTTCACTAGTATTGCAAAAAAGCCGCGGACTGCATACAGGCGATATCCGACTATGCGTTTGGATCCTGGAACTTTTTCATCGAATTTAGGCCAAACGAGCATGATTCCGAATCCAAAGAAGTTAGGTTTTAAGGCTTATCATCGAAATTAATAAAAATAGAAACTTAAATTTAATATAGAACGTTCCAATTGTGTACAATGGTTAACTAGTATTGAAAGTATGACTGAGACAGCATATGGGCGAAATCGTACCATGGTTTCGGGTTCTGGAACCTTTGAAAAGTTCAAAAACTAACAAACATATATCTTAAAAATACCATAACTTAGAAACTAATTACGCTATTTTGATGAAATTTTTATTTCCTAGTTACTAGTAATATGTGTACTTTGGGAATTGGTTCTAGTCGAGTACGGATTCGAGAAGCTTTTGATCGAATTGAGGTCAAATTTGTATAATTTTTTTTTGCTTTTTTTTTAAATTTATATACTTTATTTAGCTTTCTTATTGTCTATTATAAATGCTTTTTTTTATAGTTTTACTTTTATATAACATATAATGTTTTTTTCTTTTTTTTTTTTTTTTAAACTGTGCTATAAACAAAACAATTCATTTTGGTATAAAATAACACAGATTAACCTAAAACTAAACTAAATAAAGACAAGCTAAAATATACATGTATACGTATATAATATACAGGGTGTCCGTACTCAAGTACGCGCACTACACTCAGTGATTGGGGGCATTAAAAGAAACAAAAAATTGTACTGGTGGGGGGGTCTATTGTGGACCCTTTTCGAGATATGAGGGATTAAAGATTTAAGGAGACTTTTCATAAAAAAATCAATAACTTTTGAACAGCTTCCTGTGGAAAGATAAAAAAAAATCCTTTTTGTAGAGTAAGCTGTCAGCTTTAATTTATACCAAACACTAATAATACACTAATATAATTGTGTACTAATTATCCCCATATACCAAACATTTACAAAGTTATGAAGGTTCAAAATGATTTAAAATAAAAAAATTATGTTTCAAACTCTATTTGGTGTACTTTTTATAGCATATTTCAAGACAGCTTTTCAAGCCCTATAATAAGTACATAATAACTTTTTCTCTATCTTAAACCATTTTTGAAATGAAGAATAGAAAATTGTGTTATTTTCAATCGATTCAAACAGAAAAATTATGAAATTTTTTTTATCTTTATATTTTTTCATTAATATTTTTTAAGAAATTTTAAATCATTTTGAACCTTCATAACTTTGTAACTGTTGGGTATATGGGGATCATTAGTAACACTGACAACTTACTCTACAAAATGGATTTTTTTTATCTCTCTACAGTAAGCTGTTCAAAAGTTATTGATTTTTTTATGAAAAGTCTCCTTAAATCTTTAATCCCTCATATCTCGAAAATGGTCCACAATAGACCCTCACTCCAGTACACTTTTTTGTTTGTTTTAATGCCCCCAATCACTGAGTGTAGTGCGCGTACTTGAGTCCCGGGCACCCTGTATATCAATATATATATAAGAATATAAGTTATATAAATATACTTATTAAAGTTGTATAATATTAATTAAATTATTAATATATGTTAGTACAATTATTCATTCTGCATAACACTATCAAGCAATATGGTATTCCGCTTTAGTAGGTACTTCAGATTTTTAACAAATAGTTTGATGTTTTTCCATAATAATAATTTCCGGAAACATCAAATATCCCGTTTTTTTTATAAATTTCGACTGTTGGTGTCAGCCAGCTAAACTTGTATAAACTTTTAATTGCTTTGTTTATCAAAGTACTGACCTTTTCTTTCATCCATGAAGCGCAACTGGACCAGTTACATATATTATACCTAAAATGTGACATGATATGAGCATGATATATATTATTGGCTGCTTTCCTGTTTAGTTTAACTCCACTTCTTTTAATGGCACCAAGCATTGGCGCAATTTTGGATGCTATTTTATTGATATGATTTTTTTGATTGTCTATCTATATTTTTCGATTTATATCAGCTTTATTCCTCATTTTATATGTGATAAATTTAGTTTTATCAGCATTTATTCCTAATTTGTTGCCTTTAAGCCAATTAATATATTTGTACAAATCTTCATTTATTATTCTTTCTAATACATCTCTGGTTTTAGCACTGTAAATGAGCAATGTGTCATCCGCAAATATCTTCGATACAGTTATAATCCGCAAATATCTTCGATAATTAGTACATTGGATGTTATGGATATAAAGCAGATACAAAGTAGGCCCGAGTACTGATCCTTGCGGAACACCTATGTTTATAGTACACTGGTTACTCAATACATCATTAACTCTTATAGCTATTTTCCTATTTTGTAAATAAGATCTAAGAAGATCCAGAGCTGTTCGTCTTATACCGATTTCATAGAGTCTGTTTAACAGGATCTTATGATCAACTGTATCGAATGCTTTTTTTAAATCAACGAGTACTGAACATACATAGTTTCCTGTATCTAATTTGCTTACTATAGAGTTTTTTGATACTAAGACTGCAGAATCGGTTCCAATATCTTTTTTAAATCCAAATTGATTATCATCAAAACCTACTACCTTTTGAATAAAATTCTGTATTATATTATTTATTATTTTTTCAAATATTTTTTCCAAGCAACTTGTTAAAGTAATAGGCCTGAAATTTGATACATCATTGGTTGCTCCTGATTTGTATATTGGCACAAACCTACTTGATTTTAAACATTCAGGATAAATACCACTTGTTAAACAATTATTTATTAAGTAAGCGAGCTTGGGTGCTATAATGGTTGCCACATGCCTTAGATTTGATGCTGTTATACCATCAACTCCTATCGGACCAATGGCGTAGTGTTAAAGACGCCGCCTTCCATGTGGAAGGTATCGGGTTCAAACCCCGGTCAGATCACATCTAATAAAAAAATATTGTAAAATTGTATATCGTAATAGTTATATCGTTATAGTTTATATCGTAATATAAAATAAAATATTAATAAAAATATATAAATATTTATTGTGTAAGATTATAGATGGCGCACAAAATTAACATTTGTGCATTCATATTTCATAACCTTAAACAATAGCTGTAGCCGAGTAATCAACGGCTTAGTGAATATTAAGATTAAAGAAACTGAAGCCTAGTTTATAATAAACTTGGTGAATGCCATAGACTCCTTAAAGGAGTGGAAAAGGAATAAAAAAAAAATACCATCAACTCCTGGTGAAATATTTTTTAGCAGCTTAATGATTTTTAATACTTCTATTTTATTTGTTTTTCTTAGAAAAATAGATCGTTCAGTAATAGTGTTTTTTACTGTGAATTTTCCTGCATCAATAATATTATCCGCCAACTTGTTTCCAATTTCACTAAAATACGTATTAAAAGTATTAGCAATACAGAAATTATCACATATTTTAATGCCATTGTTATTTATTTCATTGATAACTTTACTGCAATTAGACGAACTTTTTCAGTATACAGTTGTTTAGTACTTCCTACATTTTTCTATGATCCGACCCAGCTAAGTAGATTTTATTATTAAAGTAATTTAGCTTTTCTCCCTTTATTTCCTTCGTGACACTATTTTTCAATTTTTTAAATTTAGCTTGAATTTCTGGGGAGTTAGGGTTTTTCTTTAAGTTTTTAAATAATTTATTCCTTTTTTGGATGAGGTTTATTATTTCTTTAGTCATCCAAACATTATTTTGCTTGTTCTTATTACTTTTTTTTTCAGTGGAGCTCTCTTTGGCCAATTGTAATATTTTCATGAGATCAACTACACTATCACAATTATTTGTTGAAAGTAGACTGCTAACTTGAGTTTTGTATTTTTTGATATCTGTAAGATTATTTCCTTATTGAAAATGGGCTCACGTTTTTTTATAACTTTATTTATCCTTATTTGAATGGCTTTACGGTTTAAGTTAACAACATCTTCAGTAGAAATTTTAAATCATACTTTCCATTTTTTAGATTTGATAGAACATGATCAATAATTGTGCAAGGGTTTTCCGTAACTCTAGTAGCATTTTCGTTCCTTAAATTGTTCTTTACATCTACAGCATTAGATTCTAGCATTGTTTTGTATGATCTAGAAAGCTCGGTATCAAATAATAAATCAATGTTAGTATCGCCAACCATTACAATATTTTTATATCTATTAAAAATTGATTCTAAATGTGATATAAATGTATTATTATTTTCACTAGGACTTTTGTAACAAACCTCAAGTTTAATAACTGGACTAGTACAACATAATGATATAAATATAGTATTGAACTGTTCTATGACTTCTAATATTTTATATTGTATATTTTGTTTGACATAAATAGCAGCTGCGCCTCCTCTATTTAAATTATTTGAATTAAATAAAACTGTATACCCAGGAATATTAAAAAATATCTCCTCATCAGAGTATATCCAAGTTTCACCAATCATAATTATGTCAATACATTTTTTAATTTTTATAAATGATTCTATTTCGATAATATTTTTTCTGAGACTTCTGGCATTAAAATGCACAATATTTAAATTTGAGAGTGTATTGAACATCAAGGTTTACTGATCATAAAATTTTGCCAAGTTTCTCTTGTTTTCTGCAAATATTCTCTGTATTTATTATCAATATGCCTCCTGTAATAAGCTAGGTCTTGAATTGCTTCTTTTCTGGATACTCCTGTATTGTCATGTCATGATAAATGAAATAAAGTTGAGAAAGTTCTTTATAGATATTTGGCAATCCCTCTTAATGAATTAGTATTTTTAAACTAGTCTGAGTGACACCTTCATAGCAAATATCATCCTTGTCATGGAAATATGATACAAACAGCCTTACATTGTTATAAATTCTGTGGTCTCTTAGTCTTGAAATTCAAGACGTCTCATAAAAATTATCACCAGTATCAATTGCTTTCGTTGTTAGCCTAACAATAGGAGAAACCAATGGATCGATGTATGTTTTACTATTTCGCTGTACATTTTTTCTAATGTTTGGGCAGAGCGTTTCTCCCTTAGTCCAATTTGAATATTTGTTATCTGGTATTTGGAGTTTGCTTGGAGTAACGCAAGTTTTATTCTTTTCTTTATCCTCATCTTTTGAAACCACGCAATTGCTTTTTTTAATCTTATTTGGATTAGCTACATCAACTATAGATTCTTTCGCAGTATTGATATTTTTATTTTTTTTCATTGTGAATGATAAAAAATTTCTATGATTTTTGGTTTTAATATTTGATGAATCATCTTTTGGTTTGACTATTTCTTTAACTGTTTTTATTACCGTTCCTGTTGTACTAGTATCAGCAATTCTATCGTTATAAGTTTTATTGTTATTATTATTATTAGTATTATTATTATCAATGTTATTATTATTATTTTTATTATTATTATTATTAGTATTATTATTATTATTAGTATTGACATTAATATTATTATCATTAGTATTAGTATGTTCACTACTAATATCCAAAGCAATTGAGATTTTGTTTTCTTTCTCAACTATCATTGATTGCTAATATCCAATTTTTTGTTTTAGATTGATTAACTTTCTCTGGTTAACTGGACACGTTACACTGAAAGTCTTGTGATCAACGTTTAAACCAAGCTTAAGTGTTTCATTAACTTTTAAACAATTAATGCATTTGTTAACTTCTTCTTTATTACAATCTTTACTTTTGTGATTTTGATGGCATTTGCTACATGTTTCCTCTTTGGTACAATGTACAGCTTTGTGATTAAACCCCTTGCATTTGTAGCATCGTACAACTCTCAAAGCATTGAAAACTTTACAACGTTCCCATCCTATTCATACCTTTTCATTTTCATTATCAATTTCTATTATAGCATTATATTTAGCATTTCCACCACTTTCATAGAACTGTGCTCTAAATTAGCGTTCTGTACCTTAAGTTTGTTAATTAAGTCTTTTTCAGTATATTTAACACCCATATGTACAACTTCAATTTTTGTTTTTATCTCAGCTGGCACCTTAATTTCATAATCTTCCATCTTATTTTTAAGTTTATTTATTATTTTATCCCGTTCTTCTTTTGTTTCACTTTCAATAAGCACCATTCCATTTTTCCTATTTACAACATTTTTTATCTTTAGATTTATTGGATCCACTTGTTTACTTATATCCATTTTAGTTAATTGGCATTTTTGTTTTTGTTTCGGTTTAATAACCAGTGGTACACCTGTTTTTATGGGTGGCAAATTTTTATTGCTTACACCAGCACTTTTTAAAATAACAGCAAATGAAATATTTTGACCTATATTTATATTTATTTTGTTTCATTGCTTAAAATTTTTAATTCACTTCACAGTTCATTGTTCTTAGATATAGTATTTTTAAGATTGGTATTCATATTTGCACTCTCTGACTTGAAAGTTTCCGTAAGTTGATACATTTCCTCAATTTCGCTTTTTTGTTCTTTTTTTATTTGCTCTAATCTCTCTAAATATCTTCCTTCGATGGCTTTTAGTAATTGAATAACCTCTTATTCATTTTTCTTCAAAGCACATCCAAACATACAGTCATAATACATACAGCCTTGTATTCTTTTAAATAATCACTATTTTTTTTGACTGAGCAATGTTGTTTTGAACCACCATATCAACATTTTGGATGTATAAAACACACTCATCACATATAAATTTGATATTTGGATTCACATTTAATACTCCAATTGAAGATTGATCTAGTTCCGAGCATTTAATTTGACTGTGGTATATCTTGTTACATACCCCAGCAAACCTTATACCTGTTTCACCTCTAATTTGCAGCTTACATTTAGTACAATCTATTGCTATCAAGCTTAGGGTTGTAAGAACAACTACTGCTCGATCACTTTAAATAATGAAGTGATCAAATTTGAATTTCAAGTGGTAATAAAAAATTACGTAATTTAAGTTTAATAAAAAAATAAAAATTATTAATTTCGAAACCAAAGAAGATAGAACCTTATATTTGGGGTGTTTCTTCTTATTTTTTTTTGTGAACCGGAAATTTTGATTCCCGGTAAGTTTATCGAAAACGAGTTTATCGAAAACGAGTTTATCGAAAACGAGTTTATCGAATGATCAATTGATCGAATGACGAGTTTATCGAAAAATATTATTTTTAAGGAACTTACGAATTGTGGATTTTATCTCAAAAAAGCATGTCTCTTTTTAAAAAATTAAAAACTTTTAAATATATTATTTATATATAAAGAAGAAAATTTGTTTGTTTATTTGTTTGTTTGTTTGTTTGTTTGTTTGTTTGTCCAGGATTCACGTGAAAACCACTGGTCCGATTGACACCAAATTTTAGAGGAATAATTTTGGGAGTCCGGGGGGTGACATAGGCTATGTCGCATTTTTATAAGTCAGCAGGTTGCGGCTCCAGAGCCGTTTTAAGCTTTTTCGTTTTTTAGATGTCGAGTCGAAACGGTTTGACCGATTCACTTGAAATTTTGCACGAATGTTCTTCTTATTACACGGAATTAATGGTATAAAACTGGTTGGAATAAATTAACCCCTTTCGGCCTGGCGGGCTTCCAAAAAATTTTGTGTTTCCGATTTGTGTCCAATTTTACAGGGTAGTTTTGCAGTCAAAAAGAGAGGCTGGCACAAATTTTTGTTGGGTTCGGTTAACCCGTTTGGGCACGAGGGCGCAATGAAGCTTTTTCAATGTTTTTGATGTCGAGCCGAAACAGTTTGACCGATTGACTTGAAATTTTGCACAAATGTTCCTCTTAGCAACCGCAATTAGTTGCATAAATTTGGTTGGAATAATTTAACCCATTTCGGCCTGGCGGGCTTCCAAAAAATTTTGTATTTCCGATTTGTGTCCAATTTTACAAGGTGGTTTCGCAGTCGAAAATAAAGTCTGGGACAAATTTTTGTTGAGTTCGGTTAACCCGTTTGGGCACGAGAGTGCAAAGAAGCTTTTTAAATGTTTTTGATGTCGAGTCAAAACTGTTTGACCGATTGACTTGAAATTTGGCACAAATGTTCCTCTTAGCAACCGCATTTAGTTGTATAAATTTGGTTGGAATAAATTAACCCATTTCGGCCTGGCGGACTTTCAAAAAATTTTGTGTTTTCGATTTGTGTCCAATTTTACAGGTTGATTTTGTAGTCTAAAAGAGAGGCTGCAAAAAGTTTTAGTTAAGTTCGATTAACCCATTTTCCACGACGACGCTATGAAGTTTTCTATATATTTTATTTTCTTATACGATTCAAAGTATTTTATTGAAAATTTTGTACCAGCATTTTAATTAAAACCCACAGGGTTAATTTGGTTTTGACCTGTTTGTGCGTTTTGAACAAAGATTCAATGAAATTTTCAGTTTTCTTCAAATGAAATCTAAAAATCAAAAAATTCAATTTGTTATATATAATGCTTATACATAGTACATAGTATTTTAAAACAGTTTTTCCAAAAAATAAGCCTACATTTCTCTCATAAAATCATAAAAAAACGAGGAAGAGCGTATTACAACTTTCAGGACTAAACAAAATATAAGTTGAAAAGCGAATTTTTAAACCTTTTCTAAACCATCGACTATATTTTATTCAAGCGTTGGCAATTCAAGAAAATCCCCTTTTGACCTATAGTCATTTTAATTCAGTTAACATTGTTCACCGGAAACCTACCATCCTCAACTATATCGTCAAGGAGCACCAAATTGTCAAGAAGCAGCATGTATAGAAAAATTAGAGATAATCGTTCAAATTGTTTTGCAAACTGTTTTTTAAAGTTTTTGTTTCGCAATCGATTAAAAGAACTCGACAAACCTTTTTTTTAAGTATTCCCCTAATTCAAAGAAGTTGTACCTACTTTCAAAAATTGGACGTAATTTAGTTACAAATTTTTTTTTGAACAATCGTCGGCAGGGGTTAACAACTTTCAAGTCTGTTAGTAAATTGAACTTCATTTTCAAAGAAGAACACATATACGAAATTTGAAGTTAATCTGTTAAATCATTTCTAATATATAGCAAAGCAACGAAAAAACCTATAAAAAGCTGTTGGGTCACAATGGGTTAATGGAACTCCACAAATATTTTTTTTGTGGCATTTATAGGCAAAGTAGTATCTCAAAAAATTGGCTGAAACTTGCGGTTTTACAATTTGCAAGCTTCCGGGCAACGCCGGGTAAATCTGCTAGTTATTTATATGCAGAAATTTTAAATATTTTATTTATATATGCACATAATATTTATATTATAATTTTAAAATTTAATATGAAAGACTGTGAGCAATCGATCGTAAATGATCATTTATATCAATATTTTCATCCCAACGATTGACAACCCGCAACAATCTTGCTTCAAGATCCCGATATTTTTTCTTCTTTTGTGGAGGTTGCTGTCCACTTAGATTTTGTTCTATTTTTAGTTCATTTAAGCTTTGTTCTTTTTTT